>BSBK01001974.1:0-330000 GCA_027943335.1 Chamaecyparis obtusa
GTAATATCCCTCAAAAATTCTCTACTCTCCTTGTGCATTTTTATTTTTGGATTGGCAATGATGAATATTCTCTATAATGAGATGGTAAGAACATAGGACATTCTTCTCTCTTATTGTTCTTCCTTGTCCTAACCTGCTCTTAATACTTTTTTCCTTTTGTGTGAATATGACACTACTTTTTAACACAAATATTATATTCTTTTGTACAAGGTAAATATAAAAGCATGTCATATGAGAGAGAATTCCTTTGGAACGGTACATATAAGTATAGATTCTTGAGTTCAGAGGTACCAATTACAACTCATTTCTTCCATAACATTGTAAAGGTGAAATAAGTAAACTCCATATTAATTCTTATTTAATTAGAATTTTAAATTTGAATATTGATTTTTAATAGTGAGTCTTTATGAAGTGGTAAATAGTTTGGATGGGTCGATTTATTTTTTAAATATAATGAACAATCTAAATTAAATCTTTAAGTTATGATTTATTAGTTTAATTGATGTCAAATCACTACCAAATTATTTCTGAAACATTTATATCATATTATTATACCATAGACTATGTATTTGAAATGGTCATCACCTAGAACTTTAGAGGCATGTTACAATTAGCTCACATATTTGTAAGTACCATCAAAATTTCACTCTATAAGAAGACCATCTCACAAATACCATTATAATTTCATACTATAGTTGGGGTCATAATTGCATTGAAATCACTACACATGTTTTAGATCATTGTCCTAATTGCACAACATTTACATAAATTAAGAATTGTTAAGATTATAGGTGTCAACCAAACACACACGTGTCTGCACACACACAAACACACAAACATATATAAAGTATCAATGAACTCATCTTGTTATATTTATGAATGTGCATACTCTTTGTTAATCTTTCTTTTTCAAATATGTTTTTAATATTAGTTAGTCAACAAAACAAGAATATTGTTCCTTACACAACCACAACCATTTTGTTTTCCTTTTTATTACATCACCACAGGGTTAATAAGCTTCCACTATGACATAGCTAATCTTGACCATGGGCTTTCATTCTATTTTCAACATTTGGATATTTTGCTAGGACCTTAGTTTTTTTTGTTCATATAATGATAACTATAGAATTAAGGATAGAAGTTAGTAGAGATTACTACTAGGAAAAGACATATAAATAGTAGTGGTTAAGATGGCTAATAGAACATACTATGTTCTAACCCATGGTGAGAGATTAGGGACCTAGGATGTGATAATAAAATGAAGGGAGATCCAAAAGGATGCAACCATTTAGATTAATCAAGTGTCTATTTAATGGATAAAAAGAGATTAAGGATGAATTTACAAATCAATGAAATTTTTATAGCAAATTGAGATAACAAGAAAGTGAAAGAAATAGGAAGGGCTAAACAAATGTAGGAAAGAGAGGAAATGTTTTAGAAAATATAAAAATGGTACAAGAGACCATCTGTAGAGAGCACTAAGTGGGTAGCTACTAAATAAATCCCTATATAGAGGTAGGTGGATTGAATGGATATAGTTCTCATTAATAGCGAAGAACCAGTGTTCCATAATCCCAATTCAAACTACAAAATAAAATCTAACAAAAGTGATGAAACAATTAAAAAAATATGAAACATTGGGAAGTATGAAGGACTTCTAAGCTTGGATAGAATACAATAAAGATGTAGTATAAAATGAGGGGTTGAGAAGTAGTGATGCCCAATTTAAGTAAGGGAGAATACTGTGAATTTTTTTTTATGAAGATTCTAACTAGCTTCATAATAGGTGTATAATAAATGGGTTTAATTATTTGGTAGCTTCAAACTTTGAATAGAGCACATCAAAATTCTATAGTGACCATTCAAGTATTACAAGAAATAAATTGCGGGACACAAATAAAGGAAGAAATCAAAATACATCTAGTAAGGATGATGACAAACATAAGGAGAGGATAATAAATATTTAATTGTTTTTTAAAAATTTGCAATGGAAACTGTAAATTTATTGAGAGAAAACTAAATAAATAATGAAGAAGAGTATCATTTAGAATTAATAAAGAGAACCGATTAAAAATTAAGAGTTGTCAAATGAGACATTCCCCAAGCCAAAGGGACACTGTGAAGCAATTAATACTCTAAACTAAAAGAGTCACCTTGTGTTGAATAAGATACATAAATTATACAATGAAGACAAAGATCAAATCCGTGCTTTAGGTAGAGGAAGCAAGAGAAAGAAGTAATTTGTAAGATATTTAAAAGAGATATTAGATAATGTGCTTCTTGATATTCAATTTCGTAAAAATAAAATAAAAGAATGTAAATCAATATTTTTGGAAAGGAGAATTAAGAATAAAAGATAATCAAGGGAAGGGTAAGAAATAGATAATAAAAAGTTTAATAAAAATGCATTTTACTCTACCAGAATGGGGACATTAAACTATCCCATCTATGAATCTAGTAACAATATTTTTCTCTTTCATAATTTAAGGTTTCAAATTGAATTCAAGAGTATTTTAAATATTTATATGTTTTAGAGTAAAAAATAAATAATTAATATTATTCTATTTTTTGAAGTTATTGTCCTTGAAACATCCATACAATCTAACTATTTCTCTTGCAAAAATATATAAATCTTGCATGAAAATGCACATTTTTACGAGATCTTTATGTTGAATTAATCTCTTGATAATTATAGTTCTTGATTTGATAGCTCTAGAGTACTTTTGGCTCTATAATTTATTTTTTTATATTAATCAATAGTAAAAACTAGGGTGTTGACCCATACAAAACCACAACCCGAGGGTGTATAGATACAACACACTAACAATAGATAAATATCAAAAGTAGGCTATAATAGATCTACTAAAGTAAGAAAACGTAGGCCATGCTCAGTCATCCTATATCCATAGGCGTTTCCACCATAGAACAAATAGTACTAACCATAATAGAAAAAACCAAAATCCTACTCCTATAGCCGAAACCATATATCAAGTAATAAGGTACCATACACTAAGAAAGGTAACAAGAAAAACATTTACAAAAGTCCCAAAGGGGTAGGGGATCACCACAAGGATCATAGCACGTGTGTTCATGACATACTAAAGAATCCCCATATTTTCAAAAAATATTACCCCAAAGTCCTTTTTGTCACTCCCCTCCAATACCCACCCAATACCCCCCCCCCCCCCCATCATTTTTCCTATATAAACCCCCCACCCCCCCTTCCTACAAAAACCCCCTCCGCCTATTTATGCAATATATTGCCCCAATTTGTTTTCCCATTTTGAAACCCCTCCAATATGAACTCATGTGGTAGTGTATTGCCTCTTCAATGAAGACCTTGTGGGTATCACAACCCTAATCAAACAAAAATTAAGCCTTGTGGGAGGATTTGATGTTCCACTGTGACTAGTGTAAAACATGGGTCCAATCTTTAGTGAGGAATTTGAACAAGTCTTTTATAATTTCTTTCACCCTTCCTATCTTCGCTAATTATCTTTTGTTGCAGTAGGCAGAAGGAATTTTAAGAATTGTGCATCACCCCGAGGTTGAATCCAGTGATGCTTCCCGATTTTCTTTCAGCCTCACCCAATTTGTTCTTCAAGTTGTCCACTTCATTCCACGGGCTAACCGAATCTGAAGAGGAAGCTATGTCAAAGTTAGGTAGAATTTGATTCTCCTCAGTTGGCGGCATGTCAATACCAAGATATGTAATAATTTGCCTAAAGAAAATAATAAAACACCAAGATCTAGAAGCTCAAGAGGTAGCACAAGAGAGACAAGATGATATGATCAAATGAATAGATTCAATAATGATCAAATAGAATGTATAAAGGATAAATACAAAGTAGGAGTGTTTGAATATATAGGCAATGCAATAAGACTACATGATAAGGAAATGATAAGCTATCAACCTCACTAGGTGGAATCACATGTCCACCAAAGGTGGATCATCCTCCATTGTACATCAAAGTATGTGCAACATGAGAGGATGATAATGTGATAAGAGCACTAAAGGTGGATCTCACACACAAAGAGGTATGAGATGACAACTATCACCATGTAAAGTGGAATTTCTCCTAACCATCTGCTAAAATGAAATGCAAACTCTTAGGTGTCTCAATGACAACTAATATGCAAATGCATTATCCTAAGTAAACTTAAGTAAAGTGCAATCAGTGAATATTTAATTACACCAACACTTTCCTTAAGTGCAAGTTAGGGGAATGCACTGAAGCTCAAAATGCATGATGGGTCCTAGCTACTAGGCCATGTTAGGTACCCATGTACAATATGCAAGAGTAATGCAATGCAATCTCTCATAAAGTGGAGAAAGAGGGAAAACCTCATGGGAAAAACCCTCCCCCAAAAAGAGAGATGAAAAACAAGATGCATGGATGGATAGAGTAATGAGGACCCTCCCATTATGACATACATCATGTATATACAATATATAAGTATGAGTAGGACAAAACCTTACATATAAGGAAACATTCCCCCCATAAGAGAGAAGTAGTAGAAGAAGAGAGACATGGTAGCCCCACCTCAATGTTGAATGCCCATTAGTGATAGGTGCTCCAGGATGGATGTAGAAGCTGGTCGATGAATGTCAAACAACATTCCTCCCCTTAGGAAGAAACAAAGACATAGGTGTATATGAGATGTCTCCCCAATTTGTCAGAAGAAACCTCACGATGAATGATGTCTCTGAAAACTACTCAATTGTCCCTGTGTCAATGGTGAAGGCTGCTCCTTCCAAAACTACTGAAAAGAACAAGTTAGGATCAAACAAGGATGGATGAAGAACATGTCCCAAAGAATAAAGTGTCTTCGCTAATGATAAAGGGACCTCTTACAATTATTGTACATAAGGATCCGCAATCACATCATCCTCAAAAGACTGATCATGTAGAGAATGGACATGAGGGTCAGAGTGTTCCCTCGTAACAACTGAATAAGGATCTTCGCCATAAAAAAGATGTATATCATCAATGATGTCTCCCATATCAAAAATGTAGGACTCCACAAACAAACCTACAATGTCTATCAAGTGGTCATCCCCTACTCCTGGAACTAGAAGACAAGGTGTACCGTGCTGTGATGAATCATATGGACCTATCACTATAGCAATGTATGCATGTGGAATGTGTTGTTGTTGTGACCTTGTCCTGTGACTGTCTGAAGGATCCCCCACAAGGGAACCTGTTGAATCAAGAGTTTGTCTAACCCAATGAGGTCTAGTGGAAGATTGTGTTGAAGGAGTATCATTAACCTTAAGTTTATCAAGAAAATGTGTAATCCTTCGTATAGGTGTTGAGGTAGATGAACCATTGGAATCACTGCCACTACTATCACTATCATTTTCCACAATGTCTGAAGTATGGAGAGGAGTAGAGGATAAGCTAGGTGAAATTTCTTGAAAGTGAACATTGCTTTCTATGAAAATCTCATTAGTCTCAGGATCCATAAGTCTATATGCCTTAACATGTTATTCATATCCAATGAATGTACAAGGCCTTGGTGGAGGTGCTTTTCATTTTTGTGAATATATGTTTTCTCATGTTGGACAACCAAATACTCTGAAGTGTTTCACAACTAGTTTTCTTCTACACCATGCCTCAAAAGGAGTCATTCCATATAAGGCATTATGAGGAGATCTATTAAGGATGTGATTGGCACAACTTATAGCTTCTACCACAAGTGATGGATCAAGAGACTTGGCTTCAATCATGCAACTTGTCATTTCATTAAGAGTTATAATCTTCATTTCTACAACTCTTGTCTGCTGAGGACTAAATGCAGCTAGATTATGAAGATCAATACCCTCAAGTTCATAGAAGTCTCTAATTCTTGAGTTTACATATCCTCTTTAATTGTTTATATGAAGAATCTTGATGGCTTTACTTGATTTCTTCTCAACATGACTCGTGAAGGTGAGAAACTTATCAAACACTTCATTCTTGTGACCAAGAAAGTAGACCCGTGTGTAGCGGGACAAGTCATCAATGAAAGTGAGGACATAGTGACCCTTGTTGAGTGATGCCACTGGAAAGGGCTTTGCTAGTACACTATGAACCAATTCAAGAACAACTGATGCTCTCCAAGAGTTTCCTTTTTCAAAATTCTCTTCAAGATGCATATCCATTAAACAATTTGAACATTCACCATTGGCAAAGTTGATTTTAGGTAGACCTTTGACCATATTCTTTGAGCTAAGTTGTTGAAGATAGTGATAATCAAGATGTCCAAACCACTCATGCCATAATTTACTTTGTGATGGAGTATATGTCAACAAGGCATGTGAAGAAGACTTAGGCACAAAGTGGGAGAAAGAATAGAGCCATGTGTCATGATTAGATTTCCCCATTGCAACCAATGAATCATCCTGAAGATTTAACACCATGATTGAATCAGGAAGGAACTCAACTTTATTTCCACCTCCATAGTTAGCGATTTGGTAAATTGAAAGGAGATTGGTGCTAAGGTTAGGAACATAGAGAACATCTTTGAACTCTTCATTTTCCATATCAAATGGTCCTTTCCCTTCAACTTCCACTTGTGTATCATTCCCTACAAAGATATGAGGTACCTCAGATGGCTCCAATGAAGAAAATTTCCCCTTTAAAGCACCCATATGATGTGTGGCAACTGAGTCAAGAGTCCAATCCTCTGAAGAACTTGAACTTGCCATAAATGCTTTCCCTTTTCCCTTTGAAGTGGATGGAGATGAATCCTTGGAAGCATTTGGCACATTGATTTTGTTCTTCTTGAGTAACTTTTCCAACTCATCAATTCTCTTAGTCTTGCAATGATTCTCATCGTGATTTGGTTTCTTTTAATATGCACAAAATAATTTATCCTTCTTGTTGGAAGAAGAATCTCCTTATTGTGAGGAGGAAGATTGTTGTGCCTTTGATTGTGATTTTGGCTTCCACTTCTTCTTCTTCTTGTTGAAACTTTTTTAACCTTGACATATTTGGTTCTCATTATTAGCCGCTAATGCCATAGACTTTGAAGACTTGAGAATACCCATATCTATCAATTTTGACTGTTCGAACATCAACATTTTTGCAAATGCATCAAATCAAGGCTTGTGAAGGAACTTCCCATGGTCAACTTGTGAGTATTGTAACTCGATACAAAAGCTACATATTCTGAAGGTAGCCTCTTTAATATGTGATGACTCAACCTTTCATCCTTCATGGGATTACCACAATCCTTAAGTAGTGTTCTCAACTCATTGGCTTTTTTGACATAGTCTTGAATTGTGTCAAACTTCCTATGATCCAAGACAACTAGATCATCCTCAATAGTGAATCCCTTTTCCTCATCCACCTTACTATACAAGTCTTCAAGTTTTTCCCAAGCACCCTTGGAATCCTTGAAGCGAGAAATGTGGAAAAAGAGATCTTCATGAACCCAATGCCTTATGATTCCTAAAGTCATATTTTCTTTGATTTTCCAATCATGTTTTGCATTATCATCCACATTAGGACCAATTGGTTCTTGAATTTTACCATTTACATAAATATTTAAACCCTTTTCCGTTAGTTTACTCCATACTTTATCTTTGCATGTAGCATAGTTGTGTGAAGTTAACAATGGACATTAAGGTGAACCCATGATGCAAAACTGAAAGAGAACAAGAGAGAGAGTGAGAGAGAGAGAGAGAGAGAGAGAGAGAGAGAGAGAAGCACACAAGACACCCCATAATTCACTCAATCAAAGACCCCCCCCCCCCCCCTCAAAATGACGCTTTTGGAACTTTATATGTAGTGCGTGTACAATTACCACTAGCCAAAATGGGCCAAAGTGGACTTTTGATTTTGATGTTTACAACCACCTCAATGTGGCCAAAGAAGACTCAAATCAATATTGCTCAGAATCAATCAAATCCTAAGCATTGGAATGATCATAAAAGGCCAAAAAGGACCTAGATCTTAAAGTGATCTTTTTCCCAAATAAGGCTACAATCTAATAGAAAATCTAGAAAGTACCCAAAAAATTCTACACTTTCAAAAAAAATGGCATGAGAAAATGTGTCCATATGAGCCTAAACATAGCCTTTGAAGTTGCAAAAATAGGGATAAAATAGGTATAGTCACCAAAATCTGCAAATTTTGTCAAATCGATGCACCAAAACCAAAAAATAACACCACCATTGAAAATTTCAAGAAATTTTAGCCAAAAAAAAAATTGCACTCAATTTGGAGTCCGGATGACCAAGTTATGGCCTCCCAAAGTTAGACTGCAAAATCAAAACTGCAAATGGTGAGGGCTGCAAACTTTTCAAACTTGATGACATCAGAAAAAACATTATCTTAAATTGGACGTTCAAACGACTATCACTTTAGTTTAAAATTGCCTAGGCATGACGATCAAACAACCGTCAAATTTAACTTCAGAAAATGATGATGCAGGCACAAGATAAAATTTGATGGTTTCGTGGTCGTCAAAGAAAAAGAAAAAATGCTCCTCGTGACATTCAAATAGGCGCCAAATTTAACCACATGAAAAGTCTGTGAAAATGCAATTTTTTTAAAAAAAATTACCAATTTCCACGTGCCACCCTGTGAATTAAATGTTGCCACATGGCAGATGGTGACTGGTGCTGAGCTGCTGACGTGTCTGAAGGGTTGATTGCGTAAAAGCACAAAGTTGTGTCACATTTTAGGCTAACTTATTAGCACAGCTAAATTCGATTATTTCTAACTAAAATTTAATTTTTTCAAACATATGGTTTAGCTAGATTCATTAGATAAGTGCATCAACTTTTCCAATTGGAAATATCTATTAAATGCATGTTTTATACCAATTTGGGTCCAATTACCAAAGAAATAAAATTATTTTAGAAAAGTTATGTTTCAATAACACCTACTCTTTTTAATGATATTTTTAAAAAATATAAAAATTCCCTTTTGTAGAGCTAAGAGTCAAGATTATTGTCATATAAGTTTTATAGTATTTTGATTAGATCTAATATATTATAATATTAAAATAATGCAAGTAGGAAAGCCCTTGAGGATTATGACACTGACGGGAAAGAGTCTGAGGAGGCTTTTATGGAGGATATAGAAGATGATGAGAGGGATTCTGAGGAGTACCAGGAGGTCAGTCCTAAGAAAAAGAAAAAGAAAAGGAAGATAGAGGAATTGACAACAGAGACGAAGTTAGAGGAAGAAGAGAGTAGGGAGGAGAGTTCTAAGAAACAGGGGAAAAAGAAAAAGAGATTGGAACCTATTGGCAAACGAACCAGAGCTAAAAAAGAGAAGAAGAAAATTGTGAAAAGGGTTTTTATATCTTCTGATGAGGCTCTTCTTCCCAAGAAAAGCTTAATCAAGAAAAGAGTGTGGGAAGCGGGAAAAATGTGTGGGTTGAAGAAAATATCCTGCATGAGGTTGCACAGGCTGTGAATAATATTGAGAAAGATGGGTACGAGAAGGATAAGGCCAACTTGGAGAAGGAGAATGTGGAGAGTCCTAAGGAGAACATGGAGGAAGGGAATAGGGGTTCTGATAAAACTGAGGGAAGGAATTTGGATTTTGAGAATCTTGGGTGCTTGGCCTTTTTGTCTACTCTTAGCATAATGAAAAATGATATCACTGCGATGAAGACCCACATTCACCAGATGCAAAAAGAGACGAGGATGCTTAAAAGGATGAACCTGGGGAAGAAGACTATGGGCCAGACATTTGATGAGCTCACTGACATTGTCGCCAAAGTTGAGGGTGTTGCTATATTCAATGACAGAATTACTACCACGGAGGAGAAAATTGAAAGTAGTAATGTTATAACCAGGAAAGTTGAGACTATGGAAAAGAGAATTGACAAGCTGGAGAAGACCATGGGGAGTATTGTAGAACAGAGCTTTGCTATCCTTAAGGCTTCAAATGAGCACGTGAAGATCCTGGTGGACAAGCTTGACAATGGGAAAGGGAACCAAGAGATCATAGAGACTAAAGAGGATTAGGGACCTAGTAGGCATACGAGATCCAGGTTCAAGAAGATGGAGGATGGAAACAAGAACGACATTGAAGATCTGAAATTGTTTGCTGCAAACATGCAGATTCTTGTTGATCAGGCTACAGAATTGATGAAATGTGTTTAGACAGTAGCTTGTTGTCTTGCTTTCCTTTTTTGTTGTCCTTTGTCTTTTGGCTATTTTTTTTGTTTATGGACTTGGTTGTGTTTTTTTTTTTTTGGTGCTGATGCACTTGTCCTTTTGGAGCTTAAATGCCTATCTGTAATCCTTTTGTATAAGGTTTCAGGTCCTTTCAAAACCTGTTTTTACGTAATCAAAACATTTGAGAAGATGTTACTTCAAATAAAGAGAAAAATAGTAAACTATATCAACAAAATTTAAAATTTATTTAACACTAGAGGAGAGAGTCCTCTTAGAGAATATGTAAATTTTTTTTCTAAATGGTGTAGATTTGATAGGGGAAATTTGACGGGAGATGAAAACTGTTGATTTGGGATAAGTTCGACTTTGAGTATTTATATTAGAGAAAATATACATCAAAAACCAATATATCTTCTTTTTTGCACTATCTCTACATGTCATCTATAACATATTTTGAAATCAGAGGGAAAAAAGATTATTTGTATATACTTGTTTAGCAGGAACTAGACCCTAGATTTTCAGCATTATTTAGCAAGTGAAAAATGGACTTCAAAAATTAAAAAATTGTGTCAATTCTTGTTCAATTTTTTTTAAAAAATTATAAGCATAAAGTTTATCCAATTTTACACATTTCATCACTTTACATCATCTGCAAATTCTAAACACATGCCACATTTATGTCATTAAAGTTGAGCAGTTTGTGTTGTTGACCTTTTCCTTTATAAAAGTGTGACACAAGTTTGTACTTATACCCAATTTTGGCATCCACATGGCATTGTTGGCATGGCAATGATGAAGCGGTTGTCTGCGTGGTGCTATAGAGGCATGTGAGTGGAGGAGGGCAATGGTGGTGGGCCGCAGGTTGGGCAAGTAGTGGCAATGATGTAGGATATTAATCCCACATTCATGTGGTGGCATGAATTCCATTTGTTTAAACACTGCAGTGCCCAGTTTATTAACAAAGGAGCATGGTTCAGTTGGGGAGTGTCCAAACTCAGCTCAGCTCCAGTTCCCTTGGAACATAGATGGGTGGCTCGAGTCGCTTGCTCGTCGTGACCTCCCATCAGTCTAAACTCAGATCGTCATGTCGCACTTGGGTCTCCCACCTTGAGTTCAGGTTTGCCCAGGTTGGACCTTGAGTTCGGTTCTTTTCATGCAACCCCGTTGTGTGGGACTTTTCATCCCACATTAACGCCTCTGTGAAAAGAAGTTATTTATATGCAAGGGAAACTAGAAGGTAAACAAAGAGTTGAAGCTTGGTCGGAGGAGGTACAGTGAATTTTGCTAACATTCTCTATGTGTCCGCCTCGTTGGCTGAGAAATTTACAAATTTGCAGATTTGATCTGGACGATGTTGTTGTAGAGAACTGAATGCCTGACAAAACCTGTAGATCTGATCGACAAACAAGGGTGCCGAAATAACCCCTATTTTTGTAGAAAAATATAGAATATGGCCAGATTTGAAAATAATTCAAAAACTAATTTTTTTTTTTGAAAATCTGTATCGTACTGCAGATGAGACTGCCCAAGTATGATTTGCAAAAAAATTTGCCTCAAATTTGACTTTTGCCCAAGGTAGGCAAGTTTATAGTCAAAATTTATGGAAACAACCACCTGGACGCAATGGTGAGGTCAAATATTTCTCTAGACACTCCCACAAGTTGCTTCTCCTTTGGATCTGAATCATGGCCCTCTAAAAGTTGAAGCAAAGAGTCCTCCAATGGCTATGCAATGAGATCTTCTATGACTCTGATACCATGTAATAATTTTCCTAAATCAAAGAATAAAATACCAAGATCTAGAAGCTCAAGAGATAGCACAAGAGAGACAAGATGATATGATCAAATGAATAGATTCAATAATGATCAAATATAATGCATAATGGATAAATACAAAGTAGGAGTGCCTAAATATATAGGCAATACGATAAGACTATATGGTAAGGAAATCATAAGCTATCAACCTCACTAGGTGGAATCACATGTCCACCAAAGGTGGATCATCCTCCATTGTACATCAAAGTATGTGCAAAAATGAGAGGATGATAATGTGATAAGAGCAGTAAAGGTGGATCTCACACACAAAGAGGTATGAGATGACAAGTATCACCATGTAAAATGAAATTTCTCCTAACCATGTGCTAAAATTAAATACAAACTCCTAGGTGTCTCAATGACAACTAATATGCAAATGCATTATCGTAAGTAAACTTAAGTAAAGTGTAATTAGTGAATATTTAATTACACCAACAAGATCAATAGGTCCCTATTTCTCGCTATTATAATTATGGGTTGAATTGTTGTAGGTAGACTTATTGAAGATACCAATATCATTCATCTCCAAGTATTCACCCTCTATGGTCTTGGTCTTTTCACTTTCCTTCTCAATTATCTAATGTTCTCATTCCATGCTTTCCTTAGAGTTATAGTCAACAAGTAGCTTCTTTCCTTTTTTAGTAGACCTGGTAACCAACCTATTAGATCTACAATGAGTGTTATGCTGGACTGTGGAACTTCCTCCTCATCATTGTTGTTAACCTTCTCAACAAATAATTTATTTTTCATGGAAAGGTTAAGAATTTTTTACATTTTCTCTTGGAGGTGGACAACATTGGGTCTTTAACCTTTAGACTAGCCTCATGAGAAAGTGTATCAGAGTTCAATTAGTCTGGGGTGCTAGGACAAGAGACAATGTGAATAGTTCTCGAATGTCTAATACCTTTCTTTTTATTTTGGTCTAGTATATATTTGATACTAGTAGGCATGGGGGCTACGACATAGGGGCATCATAGACAACAATAGGTTTGGAAGGATAGAGAGCTAGGTAAAAATTATTTAACCTAAAGATAAGACCCTGATGTAGGAAAATTGGCTTTTACCTTGGGAATGGAAATCCTTAATAAAAAACACTAACATAGGAGTATCTTGGGCTCATGGAAATCTTGCATTAGCCCAAAAAAAATTAATTATTTTCTTTCTATTCTTATTTCATGTCTATCAGATTGTGTTGGTGGTTCATCATGTATTTGATTTGGCACGTGCAGTTATAATATCTTATCTAGGACATATTGTTGATCATTTTCCTTTGATCACACTTTATTTGGATTGATTTTTCTTGAGTTATGATCTATCTATTCTCGGGTAGCATGTTCATTCCTGAACATTGGTTGGATCTTGATCTTGTGGTAGTAGTTTACAGTTTGTGATGATCGGTGGTACATATTATATGTTCTTCGATCACGTGAAGACCTAAATATAGGATCGCAAGGATCCGCACGGTCTATGGATCATTTGTTTATGATTAGGACTTACCTTATCTATTGTGACATGTTTTCCTATTCTTGGGAAATGAAATCTTTCTTAGGGTTGACCCATGTGTTGTGATGGCTATATAATGTAACTTGATGTAATTCTAGAGGTGATGAGATAGAGAAGTAGGATTCTAGATTTGTAAGGATGATTTATATAAATTGTAAGGTTGCAACTAGGTAGGCCTTATAGCATGACATGTATGAAGTCAAATTTCCAATAGTTTGATCTTAGTTAATATATTAGATCTTGCATTTTTCTCTCCTATTCCCTGTTGTTACTTTCCTATGTTTACTCTAGCTACAAGGTAGGATTGATCATCTTTTGGTCCCTCCTACCTTGGACTACATCAAGTGGTATCAAAGCTTTGTTTGTGTTCATTGGGGATTGACATTGAATCAGATCTTGTTACAAACCCTAAGTGACTTTGTTTGTAGGGAGAAGATTTGTGAATTTGGCTTACATTTGCAGAGGGTTACAAGATGGTTCATGGAAGGAGAGATGTTGATCTTGTTGTGATGAATTTGTTGAGACAAATTGAAACTAGACTTGAAGCTATGGAGACATCCCAAAGAAGAGAGATACCTATTAAAGATATTAGTGAAGATGAAGCTGAGGAAGTTGGTGAGAAAGTTCTTGATCTTGAACAAGGTGATGAAAGATTCTTGAGAGCTTTGACAAGAGTGAATGAAAAACCACATTTCAATCCTCTCGATTATGATGGTAAGATTGATTCCAATGAATTGTTGGACTAGATCTCTAAGATGGAGAAATATTTTGATTATGAAAGTACAACTATAGATAAGAAGGTGAATATTGCAAGCACAAAATTGAAGGACATCAATCTTTGTGGTGGGAACATCTGCAAACTGATAGCCAAAGTAGAGGAAACGAAAAATCAAAACTTGAGTTAAGATGGTGAACAAGTTGAAAGGTAAATTCTTACTAGGTGATTATCAAGTTAGCTTGTTGATAAAGTTGCAAAAATTGAAGCAAAGGGACTCTATTATGAAGGAGTATACTTAGGAATTCTACCACTTGGATATCAGATCTAGACATATGGATGATGAAGTTGAAAGGATTTCGAGGTACCTGAATGGGTTGAATACATCTATAGAAGATGAAATCAATATGGTCAAGTTGAATAACATTGAAGAAGAATATTAGTTTGCATTGAAGGTAGAAGATAAGTTGAACAAGAGACATGAGCATAGACAAAGAGGTAGAGGTGGAAGATTTACTAGAGGAAGAGGTATATCATAGGGTGAAGGTGGAAGGTCTCATGCTGATCATGAAAAGAAAAATTGGAACAAAGGAAAATCAGAGTGGAAGGAAGACAATTCATACAGAGGCAGAGGAGGTTATTCAAGAGGAAGTTATTCAACGAGTAATAATAATTACAAGAGTGAAAATTAAACCTGGTTTAAGGGTACTTTTTAAAAATGTGGGGAAGGACACAAGGCATTTGAGTGTAGTAATAGGAATTCAAGCAAGAAAATTGGTAGCAGTAGTAGGAATGCACTTGTGAAAGAAGATTCATCTAATTCTATGAATAGAACGGAGGATGGAGAAAACCTAATGATTAGGAGAGCTTTGTGGAATGAAGAAACTGATGAAGACCATATGGTAAGGAAAATTTTATTGAAAACTAGATGTAAGGTTACTGGTAAATGTTGCCGATGAACTACAATTGATTGAATACTTGAATGACTTGAAGATCAATGATTAAAGATCACCGAGTTACTGAAATGATATGTAAGATAATTAAATCAATCATTATGTTGTCATTGATGTCAACTAGTTTTGTACTTATCATGTTAGTTACAAACATCTAAACATCTGTAAAAGGGGAGAAAAGATGAAGAATTGAGATATCTACATGGAGGAAGATGGATATGATAGATGAGGATAAGGAATACTTTGGGTAACTTACTGATGAGTCTATGATCTTATATTGTTGACTTGATTATGTTGCATTAATCTATTATGTAGATGGAAGAAAAATTGTACAAGGCAATATGGTCGGTAAATGAAGCACTTTAGTATACATCAAGCCAGTGTAGTGTGTTGGTGCCCAAAAATGATGGATTTTCTTTTGGCCAACTGACAGGTATAATGATACCTTTGCAATTATGGCTTAATCAAGCCAAGGTTGGTAGGCCTAAATTCTCTTTTGAACTATCAAATTCTCTATGTTGCTCAACTGCATACATGAAACAAAGTTCCTCAAAAGGTGGTGAATGATCCTTTGAGGAAATCACGAATTTCCTAATATTCTCTATTCTATAAAACTTGACTAAAATGGATTATACTAAGGATTGAAAACTAATGCTTTTGAAATAATGATTTAAAGATCTACAAACTATAAATGAACTAATATAACAGTTTCCAATTAATGATTAGATCAGTGCCTTCTAAATATTTGGGCTATAGAGTCATAAAACTTTCAATCCTACGTATGATCAGAGATGGTTTTAAAAACTTTCTTTAATAAGACAAGACCATCACTTCACAAGCTTCCACTTGACTTATTATTCAAATCAATTTACACAACTAATCCTATCGAATTTAACTCAAATTAAGAGACCAATAAGAACAATGACAGGTTCACAGACCATACAATTAATACTCGAGTTGTATATATTAATTTTGAATTATGATACTCAGGGAATTCAACACAGTGAAACAATCTATTTAATAGAATATTTGAAAGACTAATTGAAAACATATAACTTATAACCACAAATAAAAAGAAAAGGCACTTATCTTTATTGATGTTAAAAAACTGGTACATAAGAGTTCATAGTTGCAATTGTTTATCAAATTATATTATATCAAAATATATCTTGTCTTATCTTGTCTCTACATTTTACATTATGTATATATATGTGTCTGAGTGGCTTTCACACCTCTTTAGGGTGAAAAGACACAACCCTTATTACAAATCATTTTGAAAAAATAATAAACTAACTAAAAAATAACTACCTAACTTTCGGATTTGTGTCTGGACAAAAAACTAAAACACCTCATGGAAAGCTAAGATTTTTAATGGAGATAGGAAATTTGATTTCCCGAACTAGGTCATTTTTAGATTTTTAAAATTCGACAATCTTCATCCTCTGTCGGCATCATATTTGCAGCAGGTCCAAATTCTAGCATTTTTTGAAGGTGTTCATCAGAGAATTTTGATTGTTCCTGTCACAGAGCTTCCTTCCTTAATCTCTCAACTTTTTAATTAAAAATTAATATAATTTTTTCATCCTATTTCATGTACTCCATCATTAATTATTTTTCATGGAGTTTAAGAGGCCATTTTTTAGGGTTTTATCACTATATAGGACTCCAAATTTTGCCCAAAATTTAGAGGTCCAACATAGTGTATACTGAGCGACAGTATTAACCAAGCTTGTATTCATCGATGCATTTCTTTGTTAACCTTGTATGGATGAAAGTATTAAATGCTTAGTTTAGCCAACAGAAAATGATGAGATGGAAATTGTTAGGATTTTGAGATTGAGGATAAAGTTTGTTACAAGATCCAGGACTGACAAAATTCAAAGAAGATCTAAAGGTTGGAATTGAAATGTGTTATGGAAACAACTATCGAGGAAGGTTTAAGAGGCAAAATCAACGAAGAAGAATAAGCGGCAAAATATGATGGTTGATATGAAAATAGTTTATCTGTCTATTTAAGAGACATAAGTTTCATTGTTAAAACTATGGCGAAAGAAAGAACACTGCAGAGATTTCACATGAATATAGTTTCATGCATGTCTGATCAAATTGGTTGAAGGAAAACCGAACTGCAGAATAGTACCGAGTGTCAGAGAGCTATTACCGAGTGAAATTAAGTTGAGGAAGTGAATTGAATTATTGATCAGAGGATTTATATGGGCTTAGAATAGATCCGAACATCTACAAGTTAAGTTGTATTGTAATTAGATCAACTACTATTTTAGTTTAACCATTGATATAGAAAAACTTCCTAACTGAGTGGACTTAACCGTCTTATGTTATGCCCCTATGTCATTCAAGGAATGTACATTGTTATCTTATTGAACCCATAGTGAATGCTAGTCGAAAGTTAACTGTTAGTCTTAAATCCTCTAACAAGGTCACACCTAACAATGTGTTTGTAACCTTTAACAGGGTTGGCTCTTCACCGAGCTCACTTCAGAAGAGTGAAAATTATTTTGGGTTATCGGTCCCTGGTGGTTTTTTCCCTTAGTAGGGTTTCCATGTTAAATCATTTTGTTATGTGATTCTGTGATGATTGTTTTATTGTCATACTTTACATACTGCATATTTTATTTGGTCAGTAATTACAGTGAGTTATTTAACTGGTAATCGATAAAAGACACAAATAGTTTAATAGTTTATCTTAGTAAGTTGCAGAATTTGTTGGAATTGTTTTGAGTGCTACATCTTTGTATTTGGGACTGTAGGATAACTGATCTAACTGATTCACCCCCCTCTTAGTTATTCTAACAGTTGCAAGGGGATCATTGACAATGGAAGCTTAGACAATTTTGCATCAGAGGAGTTGGTTACCAAGTTGTAGTTACCAAGGATGAAACACCCTAAGCGTTATCAAATTGCTTGGATTAGGGATAATCATGAGTTATTGGTAAGTGAACAATGTCTTGTGAAACTTAAGATTGGATCTTATCATGGTGACATTCTTTGTGATATTATGCCTATGGATTGTTGTCACATCTTTTTGGGTAGACCATGACAATATGATAGACAAGCTTTCCATGATGGTAGATTAAATAGGTATACTATTATGGCTAATGAATGCGACAAGTCTTGTTACCTTTGGTAGAAGAATATAGGAATGAATATTGCACTACTATTAGAGTTGTTTTTGTTGAAGGAAAAAAATTCACAAAATACTTGAAGAAGGATAGTATGTGTTATGCCTTGATTCTTAGGAAGCCTAAAAAGAGGACAAAGAATCAACAACCACTGGAAATTGAAGAATTGTTGATATAATTTCAAGATGTCATTTTAGATAATGGACTTGATGGATTGCCTCCTATTAGAAGCATTAGTCATTGCATGGATTTAATATCAGGATCTAGTTTTCCAAATAAAGCACCCCACCGGTTGATACCAACAAAGAATGAAGAATTGAATAGACAAGTCCAAGAATTGTTACAGAAGGGTTTGATCAAATAAATTTTGTGTCCCTATGCAGTATGAGCTATGTTATCACCTAAGAAGAATGGAGAATGGCGAATGTGTACTGATTCTAGAGATATAAACAAAATCACAATGAGTTATCGATTTCCTTTACCAAGGATGGATGATATCATGGACTGTTTGAGTGGAGAAAAGTACTTTACCAAGATTTAGTTAAAGAGTGGATATCATCCTATCAGAATCAAAGAGGGAGATGAATGGAAGACCACTTTCAAGACAAAGGAAGGTTTGTATGAGTGGTTAGTTATGCCTTTTAGTTTAACTAATGCATCTAGTACTTTCATGAGGTTAATGAACGAAGTGTTGAGGAAATTCTTGGGTAAGTTTTTGATTGTTTACCCGGATGACATTTTGATATTTAGTAAGAGTAAAGAAGATCATTTGTTGCATATGAGACAAGTTTTGCAGACGTTGGAAGAGGAAATTTTTTTATTAACCTAAAGTAATATTCTTTCATGAAGGAAGAGATAGTGTATTTGGGTTTTGTGATTTCAGCTGAAGGTTTGAAGATGGGTCCTAAGAAAGTTAAAGAAATATTGGATTGGCCTACAATTAAAAGTGTATTGGAGGTTATATCTTTCCATGGTTTGGCTAGTTTCTACCACAAGTTCATTAGGAATTTCAGCTCAGTATGTAATCCTATGAAAAAGACAATGAGAGGAGATAAGAAATATTTCAAGTGGACACATGGAGCTGATAGAAGTTTTGAAACATTGAAACAAAAGGTAGTTGAATTACTAGTATTGGCTTTACCTGATTTCACCAAGGTATTTCAAGTTGATTGTGATGCAAGTGGAAGTGTGATTGGGGCACTATTTGTTGGATTATGGAGGGGGGGGGGGATGAATTCATAATCCTTGATCCCAAGTACCGTAATAACTTTTCTTTGATTAACTTGGTAGCAACTCAATAATTCACAATTCACTATTTACCAAAAATAGTAAATAAACTATAACAATCAATAAATCATTCACAACATGTAACACAAATATTTAACATGGAAACACAGCTTTGGGAAAAACCATTGTGGGAATTATCACCCACTAAGAAATTACTCTTCTGAAGTACATCTCATTAAGAGCCAATCTAGTTAAAGATTATAATACACAATGTTAGGTGTTTCCCAGTCAAGGGATTTACCTTAGATCTGTTAGGAACCTCACCCTATTAGGAGTGGCCTTATTAGAGGGATTTAAACACTCTTTAGAATGTCACCTTTTTCAAGGATTTTACAATAAGACTATTAGGTCTACTCCGTTAAGAGATTTCTCTATTACAAATGCTAGTAAGAAATAGTAAATAAAATTGACCTGTAGATTTGCAACTATCTTTTCTCAATCATATCCTTGTGCGCTCTTTTGTCTTTACTTTGATTCTTCATTATCCACTAGCTTCAACACTTCATCAAATCCTTCTTTTCCACTCAGAATCTCTCTGTTCCTTCTTTACTGCAACAGTCAGTAACCCTTCAACTATTTAGTTTGCCAACCATTTATCCATAAAAGATCATTCTTTATATAGAAAACTTTTTCCTCTTAATCTCATCTATTACGTTTTCCTTTAATCAATCTTGACCATTCAATTCATTATACCTCAAATTTGAATCTCGGCAACACGTTTCCTTTTCACCTAGGAACTTGAACTTTTATAGAAACTTGTTCCATCTATTTTTCCACTTAGATCTTGTTGTAGATCTTCACCTTGAATTTTCCTATCCTCATATCACTTTTAGCTAACTTTCCTCATCATCATGATCATCCAACTCATCATAGCTAATCATTAAATATTGATTCAATCCTTATTTAATATCTATTCATCACTCAGTGTTCTTCATTTGAATTTTAGTTACATCACTCAGTGCCTTGAGTTCCTTTTTCTTTACTGAGTAACCTTCCTTTTTACCTTTACCTTACTAAGTGACCTTTATAATCGGTAGCCAAAACAACTTAACTTACTAAATTGACAAATCTTCATCACCGTGCTTTACCAACTTAACATAATCATATGTTAAGTAGAAAATAATTATATCAACATAATCTAATCACTGTACAATCTATATCAATTGCCCATTTATGCTCTTCAGCTTCTCCACTTCTCATTTCTTCTTCTCCTTAACTCATTCATCTTATATCATTACTGAATGATGTGACAACATAATATAAACCGTAAATCAATTGCTTGGCATCAATGACAAGACAATAACTGATATAACCTTTCTACTATCATTTATTCCTCTTATCTTTGTCGGTCTTCATCATCATCTCCATCAGACAATCAATCTTCAACATTACTATCAATTATAGTAACAATCTCCTTCTTTGGCATTGATGGAAACACTAACAAATTTAGTATTCAATTGACGATGGTTTCCTTCTGTATCCTTCACTCTCATTCATATTTTTTACTCCCTCCGAGTTGTAGCTTTTCTTTTCTATTCTTGATCTTCCATCTGTAATCTACCTCTTTTTGTCAGTAATAATTTCCATTCTTATTACATTAGTAACATTATCCTTCTATTCATGTCAATCATCTCTCTCATGATAATCTTTCATCAATTATTGTTCTCCCTCTTTCAGTAAACATCTCCTTCTTACATCAATTGACTTATTCATCTCCATGCTTCATATATTCATCTCCATTCATCTCCCTTCTATAATCATCTCAATTACTATATTCATCTCCCTCTTTGACAACAATGCCAAAGAAACATAAACTTCTTAGATTATACCTGAAGTGTATAGATTTTCCATTTCAATCATAAACTTCCTTCACAACTTCAGGCTTCACCTAAAGAGTGAACATTTAGCATCAACTCATAAGATAGATATTATATTGAGTCCTTGAATTGATGCAGCATGCATCTTTCCTTAATGAACATTGGATAGGGTAAGAACCCCTAACTCACATACTCCAATGTCACATGCTTATCTTGTACTTTATCTCTCAAGTAGTGATACTTGATAGATATATGCTTTGTCTTTGAATGTATCACAGGGTTCTTTGATATGTTTATATGGTGTAGGAGCACCTAGGTAAAGAAGGCTTACTCCCTAGTGTTTTGGCTTGTACTTGACCTTAGCCAAGTCAAGAAGATAATAAGACTCCAAGAGGGTCTATTAGTTAGGTAGTTAGGTTAAGTTTTGGACTTGGCACTAAGTTGCCACTAGTTGGACTTAGTTTGCCAAGTTGGTCAAATAGGGCCTAGAGTGGGGAAATGCTTATAAATAGGTTAGTGAAGTTGTTTTTAAGGTTTCTTAAGCTTTAGATAGGTTTGAGGTTAGTTTGGGTCACTTTGAGGACCTCTAGCAAAAAGTTTCTATGACAAAATACAAAAGTTGTCAAAGTTGCTCGAGCAATTTTGAAAACATTTTGGACAACTTTTACAACTTTTGGACAAGAAGTGTCTAAATGCCCTAAATGTTAGTTACAGATTGGACCTAGGTTTTTGTGAAGATTATAAATGCTATTTAAGGTTTGAAATGGAAAATTACGAGGTTAGACAACTTGGTACTCACAGTTCCCAGATAGATTTGATAATTACACTCTCTGAGTTTTCAATACAATCTATTGAGTTTGAAGCCCATCACTGAAATTTGATTGGGAAAGACTTGTGCTTTGTTATTTCATTTCCTTAATGTATATTTTTTCTCTATAAATATATTTCAATTTTCTTTTCTTTTACTTTGTTTTGTTTTTTGTAAGCCTAACCCTCACTAGACTGTGCCTTGCCAGTTTGAGAGGTTACGGTGTAAAAATGGTTCCACCATGACTTCCCTCCATGAAAAATTGATGGCTCATGGAGGAATTAAAGTGGAACCCTTGTATATAATTTTTTAAATTGTACAGGTGTCTGAGGTGAAGGAAGCTCAGTTTGAAGGCTTTCCCTAGGCGAGCCAAGGTGTCCTGGTTAAGAGAAAAGCCAATGATAGTGAATTGTTCAATGCAAGGTTGGATTGAGAAATGCTATGTGAGGGTTGGGAAGTTTTGTTAGAGGATGGAGGAATCCATTGAATCAATGTTTAGAGTTTTTGGAGCCGATCTTGTATACCTAGTTGAGTGACCTAGTCAATTACGCCTATTTTCTAGGAAAGAGACTCAACAATTGAAAAGTATTGTTCGACCAATGGAGAAACCCTAGACCTCAAAAATATTTGAGATTTTCCAAAAGGGTATTTGGATCTTAAATCCTTTTTTGGGATTATTTGGGAAGTTTCAGATTTATTGAGCAAAACCAGTGTTCAAAGACCTAGTTTTGGGCTAATAGGACTACAAGCCTAAAATACAGGAATACTTGAGATCAGTAACAAGGATCAACCTAGTTTGTGTTAATTTTCATCGAAGGAGTTGAAAAAAACTTAACCATAATGAATTAAACCCTATGTAATTCTAGTGTCAATCATGGTGTGTGGAAGGTGAACTTACCCTGGTGAGTTCAAGGAAGGGTAAGAGTAACTCAATTTGTAGGAAGAAAATTGCTAGTTTCTTCCAAGGTGAGAGGGTGATAAAAAGACACACTAAGTGGTCTAAGAGTGACCTTAGTGATTGAGGTTTCTTGGATCAAGTAGTGTTAGAGGTCTCCCTATCATATTGGTATCAGAGCACCAAGATTTGGGCTAGTGGAAGTGGATGTTGCAAACACCAGAGTCAGTAGGATCATCAATGTTGGTGAAAAATGTTGAACTTGAAATGAATGTGGAGGATCAAGAAGAGGAGACTAGGCTCCTAAGGGAACAACTAGTAGAGATAGAAACTAATCTTGATGAAGTACAAGATAAGATAGAGTAAGTAAGTGAGAGAGTGAGAGAATCAAAAGGAAAGGAGAAGGTAGTAGCTATAGAGGATGAGATGCCAGAACCTGATCCAATATTACAAGAGGAACCATTCCTTAGGGCTCTAAAAGCCATGGGAGGCAAATATTTGGAAGGAGTGCCCATTTTTAGTGGCAAGATGGAGCCAGAGTTGGTCATGGAGTGGATAGAGGGGCTAGAGAACTACTTTGAATGTGAAGGTGTGTTAGAGGCACAAAAAGTAAAGGTAGAAAAATCAAGATTGAGGGGAGCATCTGTGACATGGTGGAAGTTCATCCAAGATGAAAGAAAAAAGTAAGGGAAGAACCCAACAACATGGAATGGTATAGTTTCTAAAATTAAAGAGGAATACCTACCAGAGGATTAGGAAGTTCAACTACATAAAAAGAGGTAGAATTTGAGGCAAAAATAATTGGATGTAAGTACCTACACCGAGGAGTTTCAAAAATTGTGTTTGAGGTCAAAGGTGTAGGAAGATGAGAGCCTTAAACTAGTAACATACCTGTAATGCCCCGCCAGGGAACCCAAAAGAACTTAACCTAAACATGCGTCTAAGTTTGCAGAACAATTTATTTTTTAAAAGTTAACATACATGATAAACATCAATGCGGAAGCAATTACCATTTTCTCACAACAAAACAACCAACACAGGTTACAACTCTCAAGGGTTCCTTGACAATGATTATGTTAACATTAATTAATAATAAAGATAAGGGTACAATAAAGAAACTTATATAAACCAATGAAAGATAAGATCAACATCACCTAGAAGATAACATAAATACATCCGGTACCATTAGGTATCCATAATAACCTACATCTATTGCACATGTTGTAGGGTATGTAATACAATGGCAGAAAAGAAGAACACAAGACATCTCTGAAGAACTAATACAAAGATACAAGATCTCAAAGAAGAGGATCAAGAAGAAGAAGAATAACACCTCTCCAATAATGAAGATCAAGAAGGAACAACTACAACAGGGATCATCTAGCACCGGTACATGAACGTCAGAGTCTCAAATGGTAAAAGAATCACTACCACCCGACCTCGTGAACCTAAATGGTCCACTCCCACCGTGTTGAGGAGATAACAACAGATCCCAATCGGATAACAAGCATCAAACAGATCAAGCTAAGGAAAGGATCCTGAAAGCTCTCTAACTCAAGGTGATAAGAATAATGTCATGAAAGACTCACTAATCCAGAGGCAACTGACACATGTAGCATAACTAGACTATGCATAGGAAGGTGTCATCATGTACGTCTAACCCTTGAGTCTCGTGCTGGTAATCTTGCTGGATCCCGACACTCAAGTGACCTTACATGGTATCAATGACTTCTCGTACAGACGAAGTCATCAACTATGCCAACTCATCCCTTAAAAGGGGGCTAGTCATTTTCTCAACACCATCTTAGTCTGTACTAGCACTAACGTCTGGGTGAGGACCATACCTTATTAGGTTCATTTTAATAAAACTCTCAATGTTATATTTAATTATCACTTGATTAAGATACTTAACAATAAGTGATCCTGGTAGCCACTTGTGGGCCCCGGCGCTTATTGCAAGCCACCTCCTACTGTATATCTAGGTAAACTACCCTAGGCTCAAAGATCTCACATAGATCAAACAAGTACACAACCAGGTAATCCCAAATCCAGTTTCATATACAAGAACTAGAATGATTACAAAAGTACCAAAAGCAAAATACAAAACATCATGAGCCTATATGGTCAAGACAGGGTATAATTGGATAAATACACACATCATAACATAACACTGAAAATATGATTAATTGAAACATACCCCAGCCTCTATCTTCCCCTAGGTCATCTAATGCCCAAAAACATTTTAGCAAAAGAAGACACTCTAGGCACGAAGAAGACACATCACTCATGCTATCGAATACTGAAATTAAACTACAAGCATTTAAATTCCATATTGAGTATAACTGAATCCAAATATACAACAATGAAATCCACTTGGAAGAAACTAAAAGTAATCATTACAATAATCCACATAAATAGAGAATATTCCCTAGTATTGTCCTATAGATTTGACAGAATAAAAAGCTCAATTTCAGTATAAAACCAAACATTTGCTAAATCCGTTTCGCCAATATGAATCACAATATGTCTAATTGGATTTAAAATTCTAAAATATAAGATTTAATCCAATTACTATAATGGAAACTAAATTAATATGCTATTTATTTAAACTAAAACAAATAACAAAAAAGAACTATATAAATTAAATCAAACTAAGATAATTTATAAAAAAAAGATTAATTTACAAATTACATTTGAATTCCAAATAATTAAATTATAATAAACATAAATTACAATTATTATTAAAATAAAATATGAATTAAATAAATAATAAAAGCAAACTAAAAAAAAAAATTCTAATAAATGAATTTAACTTTATACTAAATTAATAATAATTTAAAAGCATGTTTATGGGGGGCAGAGGCTACTCCCCAAGCCTCACCGCATAGTACTGCAGTGAGTAGCGTCGACGGCCTGCCACCGCACAGTACCCACTGGTACCGTCGGCAGGTAAGGTCTGTCGTGGGGGGTATAGTCAGTACCCTCCAAAAGAAAATTATAGTTTAAAAAAAAAATTAAAACCCAAACAAATACGATTTCCAATGAAAAATTTATAATTAATTCTTTTAAACACAACTTTTGCTATCTTTATAAATTTGGCAATATGAAATTTTTTTTTAATACAATTTATAATATATATATATATATATATATATATATATATATATATATATATATATATATATATATATATATATATATATATATATATATATATATATATATATATATATATATAACACAGCACAGTTATATATACTTATTTTAAATTTCAAAAATAGGAATAAAAAGGAAATGAATATATATATTTTTCAATTCTACACAAAATTCTAATTCTTATTCATAAGAATATATTCTTCCCAATAATCTTTTGACTTTATCATTTTTGCCTTCCTTAAGTTTTTATTTGACTGTGTTTTAATTTTGACTGCAACAATTTACATAGAATATAATTTTTTTCCAGAATTGAATTTTCTACCCAAATTGGGTTTTTTTTTAATACAATTTGATTTCTTTTAAAAAGGTGATTAATTTTCTTTCAACTCTATAGTCTAACTATATAGCAGATTTGATTTTTCGATTTATAAGCAAACCATAAACAAACTTTTTAATAAAATTTCACCAGCATAACAGTACAATGCCAAGTAATCATAAAAACATAAAATAACGGATCTGGGTTTTCTCTAATAATACCCAAAATTCAAGAAATCATACAGATCTAATGAGACTATTCCAGATCTAATCAAACATAGAATTTTACCAAATAAAATAATAGAAACCACAAAACAAGAATTCCAAATCCTACCTTGGTTCCAATTCCAGAAACTATAATGAAACCCCTGTAGAAGATCTGAGAATGAAATTACTTCCAAATCCAATCTTGACTACAGATTTGAATACTATGATGAAAGCAAGAACCAGATCCAGATGCACAATCAAACCCCAAATCAATAAGCAACCACAACAACCAAGAATCCTCAAAATCTCAAGCACACAAGCTCTCCAAAAATTCTCCTCCCAAGAAAACCTGTCTAATCTCAAATGAATGCAATAAAATTTCCTAATAGGAATTCCATTCCCAAATTCATGCAATCCCTAAAGACAACTCAAAAGCTAACTCCTAGGTCAACTCCAAATCCAAAAATGACTCATAAGAAGACTCCTGATCAGACTCCAACTCCAAAATTGAAAGTAAATTTCTAATTAATAAATAAAATATCTTTTAAAAAGCACAACACAACTTGACTTTTGAAAACTAGTTGTTCACTTTTTTTCAACTCACTTTTCAATTATGCACATGATAATAATTTAAAACACATATTAAATAAATAAAATACCTAATGCATCCTAACATATGCAATTAAATATTTAATTATTTAATAATACTCACAAACATAATAAAACTCAATTATTAATATAATAATCAATTATTTGATTTTAATTTAATTTCATCAAAATAAACTTAGGACATAATCATTATTAATTTCTAAATACTCAAATAATTAACTTTAAATTAATTCCCTCAATTAATCATAGGAGCATAATTAATCGTTAAATTCAACTATGCACCTAACATTGATAATCACATAAAATAATTTATATAAACATAAATCAACTATAATCAATAAATGATTAATCACATAAAAATCACCCACATAATTACAAATCAACTGGAGCCAAACGAGATAAAATCAAATAAAACCAAAACCAAGCAACACCATAAAGGAATCCACGAACTTTGCCAACCTAACAAATTCGAATAGGGTAAATAGACCGATACTTATCCAACAAGTAGGATAAATGGGTTTGAGTTAGGGTTTTGGATCCGTGTTATCTCCCCTCTCTTATCATCTGAGATATTGCGATAGGGCACGCTCATCCTGAAAATTCAGGGAAGTCGATGCCCGATACCTGCAAACCTGCATACAAAACTTGCATGTACATACATATACAACTATATAACAGACAATGGTGGGGATCGGTCGATCATGTGGATCTTGCAAGTGAGTAACTACGACTCCGTCCCTCAACCACATCAGGCACGTCAAATAGAAATGTAAAACAAACACATCAACCATACACATGCAAGTATGGGGTCAGTGAAATCATAAGCATTGATGATTTCCTAACATATAATCTAACATCCTAGAGTAATCCTAACATTAGTAAAATCGGACTAGGGGTAGGGGTACTACAATACCTAA
The DNA here is from genome assembly GCA_027943335.1 of Chamaecyparis obtusa. Lineage (NCBI taxonomy): Eukaryota > Viridiplantae > Streptophyta > Pinopsida > Cupressales > Cupressaceae > Chamaecyparis > Chamaecyparis obtusa. The sequence continues at coordinate 28,260 of BSBK01001974.1, forward strand.
ATGGATTGAGATGGATCATCCAAGAGGAGATCATCTTTCTTAGCCCTACTACCATGCATAAGTTCTATCAACTTGCCCTTAAGTTTGAAGAGAGAAGTAAAAAGAAGCAAGACTCCAATTCTAGGGGTAAAGGCCGAGGAAGATATTCAAGAGGCCATAGGGGTAACTTAAGTGGAAAGGGAAATGAATAAAGATCCTATAATGAGACAAGAAAAATGGTGCAGACCAATGAATCAAGTGGTAGAGGTAACTAAAGCAGAGGAAGAGGATTTGTAAAGAATAAAGGCAAATTTGGTGGCTCCAGCAGAGGATCCCACTTTGCTAACATGAAATGTTATAGTTGTGGTAAAATTGGGCATCCTACCTATAGGTGTCTGGATAAGGAAAATTCTTCTCAATCAGATAAGAGGATAAACTTTTTCCAAGAAGAAACAAGTAGTGTTAAGTCTCCTGAGGAACCTCTTGATTCAGAAAGTGGGGAGGACTTAATGCTTAGAAGGATCTTGTTGAAGGAACCAGTTAAAGAAGAACCCAAGAAGAGAAAGGCCTTATTCAAGGTAAAGTGAAATATTCTTGGAAAATTTTTTGAGGTGATCATAGACTCCGGGTCTACTGATAACATAATCTCCAAGAAGGCAGTGCAAAATCTTGGTTTGATAAGAATTCCCCATGCCCATCCTTACAAGGTAACTTAGTTGAATAAGGGACAAAATGTGTTGGTCAATGAACAAGTGTGGGTACAGTTCACCATTGGTAAGTACGAAGAAAAGGTGCTATGTGACATACTGCCCATGGATGCATGCCATTTTCTATTGGACAGGCCATGCATAATGGAGAAAGGAATTCATACCTATTCCAAAAGAATGGAGTGACATATAGTATATAGTCTCTTGTGGATGAAGAGGATATCGAGAAAACAATTTATAATGTCCTATTTGCAAGTGGAAAAGAGTTCTTGAAGGAACTCAAGAATGAAGATGAAGTCAAGTTTTCTATAGTGGTGAAATCAAAGGAAGAAGACAGGCATGAACAAGAAACCCTATCTATAGAGGTGAGAAGATTGTTAGAAGAATATAAAGACATAATAAGTGATGGAAGTCTTGCAACTTTACCACCTAAGAGGGAAATCAGTCATCAAATAGATGTGCCAAGAGCTTATTTTCCAATAAGGCAGCCTACAAGGTGACCCCAGATCAGAACAAAGAGATAGCCCATCAAGTTCAAGAATTTCTTGTCCAAGGGTTGATAAGAAAGAGCATAAGCCCTTGTGTTGTCCTTGTGGTGTTAGCCCCTAAAAAGGGAGGTAAGTGGAGATTATGCATTGATTCTAGAGAAAAAAATTGAATCACCATTAGATATAGATTTCTTATTCCTAGGATAGAAGATCTTATGGATTGTCTTGGAGGTGCTAAGTACTTCACAAAGTTAGACCTCAAGAGTGGGTACCATCAAATTAGGATCAAGGAGGGGGATAAATGAAAGATGACATTCAATACTACAACAGGCTTATATGAGTGGTTGGTCATGCCATTTGGACTCACCAATTCCCCTAGTTGTTGGAATTATGGAAAGATGTGTACTGAGAGGGGAGGGGTGAATCAGTATCCTTAAAAACTTTTCAAACTAAATCCCTGTAAACGTGAATATCACTAATCGACCATATCATTTTCATTTAACATACATCCAAAACATAATTGAAATGTAAATGCATGTAATCTAATCAATAAAGCATTCATGAAACTTCATACACATGACACTTGTATTTTGGTATCGAAGAAACCCTTGTTAGAAGGTAAAAACTGCGGTGGAGATGACACCCACAAAGATTCACTATTGCACTAACAAAGTTGTCGGTTAAGGCTACAAAGATTTGATCACTTCTGGTGATCTTACCCTATTAGGAGTAATAATGAGATCAACTAGATCTGCCTAGTTAGAGGATTTTAGAAATACAGTTAAGTGTGTATTTGGTTAAGAGATTTTACAAAAGAACTGTTAAGTCCACTGTGCTAAGAGATTTAAGGTCTGCTACAATGGTTAAAAAGTAACAGTAAGATTGATCTGTAAATAGAAACTTATCTTTCTTGATATCAGATTTGTTATGTACTTATATGTTATCACCTTAATGTGATTGATCTCTTCTCTAAATTCTGCTTGACAGCCTTCTGTTTCTAATAAATGGTATGCTCTGTCAATGCTTTGTCAATCATAACCCTATCTGATCTTCAGATGTCTTCTAATGGCGGCTACTACATGTGTGATACTTGTCAAAATGACAACTATACAATATTTATATCAAACTTATTTGATCTAATTAGGGTTTGGACACTATATTAGAAAACCTAAGATCAATGGTAGAAATGAATAACCTAGATCATCTTTACATAGGAATCATCAATAATTAAATGATTATATCCATAAATTTCATCTTGATCTTGGTAAACTATTTGCTAATCAGTATAAACTGTTTCCTTGTAGTTTGTGCCATTTCAAACTGCTATGTCATTTCATGTTTCACTCGGTGTATACTACATTCATCACTCGTTAATTAATTGGTGCTCAATTCATATGAATTCTCGGTGACTAGGCTCTGTGTATTTTAACCAACTATCCTATCTTGTCTCCTTTACTGATTGTATGACTGAATGATACTAATGGAAACCATTAATTCTCTTTAGGAGTAACACTAGCACATTCATGAGATTGATGAATGAAGTGCTAAAGGACTATATAGGGGTATTTGTAGTAGTTGTGCTTGATGCCATATTGATATTCAACAAGACAAGGACAGAACACCTTGAACACTTGGAAGTTGTGTTGAAGAAGTTGAAGGGAGAACAATTGGCTATCAATCTAGAAAAGTGTGAATTCTTGAAACAAGAGCTGGTGTATTTGGGATTTTTAAATCTCACAAGGTAACCTCAAGATGGATAAAGTTAAGGTAGAAGCTATCCTTAGCTGGCATACTCCAAAAACAGGGACTGAGGTAAGGAGTTTCCATGATTTGGTTCAATTATATAGGAAATTCATCAAAGGGTTTAGTGAGATTTGTGCCCCTATCTTGGACACCATCAAGGGTGGATTAAAGACTAAATTTGAATGGACCAAGGAGGCTGATAAGAGCTTTGGGCTGTTGAAGACCAAGGTGGCTACCCAGCGTATTCTTGTGTTACCTATTTTTGAGAAACTATTTACCTTGGAATGTGATGCTAGTGTTATTATAGTTGGAGATGTCCTTAGCCAAGAAGGAAAACCAGTAGCTTTCTTTAGTGAAAATATCAATGAGGCCAAGAAAGGGTATTCATCCTATGATTTGGAGATTTATGCTTTAGTCCAAGCCCTTAGGAAGTGGAGGCACTATTTGTTTCCCAAGGAATTTGTGGTTTATACAGATAAACAAGCTTTGAGTTACATTAATACTCAAGAAAAACTAATCCATAGGCACAATAAATGGATGGAATTCCTACAAGCCTACACCTTCAATATCAAACACAAGAAAGGGAAAAATAACAAGGTTTTTTATGCCCTTAGTAGAAGGTTGCTCACTACTCAAGAAATGAAGTTGCAAAGTATTGGAATAGAAGGATTCAAAGACCTATATCAAGATGATGCAGACTTTGTAGAGGTATACAAGGTATGTGAAGATTTTAGTAACCATTTCCATAGTCAATTTGTAGATAAAAAGGATATTTTGGATTTCATTATTCACCTTGCACATTTTGAGAGCTATTGTAGAGCGAAAGAAGTATTTTTTGCTGAGATCCAAGTGATAAATAGATATTGTTTGTGGTGATCTGTAAGAGAAAACTAATCAGGTTTTGTGGTTGTTGTCGTGCCTTTGGAAAGAACCCTAATTGAAAACATCTTGAGGTATTTATCTATTATCTTCTCTTGTGATTGGAAGAAACTATGAATACTCCCAAATTAATTGATGTAACTGAGAGACCTAGACCAGAGTTCAAAGGATATCCATTTAAATCAATGGAAAATGACCCGATGGGTTCTCTAACCAGAGTGCCCTACGGTGCTCTACATATTGAGGATGTTAGGGCATACACACATTGCAAATTGGAAGATCTAGGTTCAGGAGTAATCTATGAATAGTACAAGACGTTGTGTGATGATAGGTTAGTGTTGAAAGATGAACATAAATGCATTACAAACAAATTTTTTCATCACGTGGTCAATTATCCTGATGATTTTGAAGAGAATCGGGTAAGATATGTTTTAAGAAGAATCCATGATCAATTAATGTGGCTTGACCGACCACATATGATTACAAAAGAGATAATTCATATTGTAACTGGTCTATGTTTAACCGATGAAGTACTTGTTCTTCATACCATACCCAAAGAAGAAGTAATTAATCTGAATAAATCCAATTGGGATGGTCATGTGATGACTATGAATGACATCATAGATGAAGAGGTGAAATAAGCATCAATAGTTATTGGCTACAATGTCTACCATTATAATTGGTTGAATAGAATACCCGGTGGTGATATTAATACATCATACAAAATTATTAAAGATAATACTGACTATAATCTAGTTGAGGTGATGAGAGAACAAATTATGTTGAATCTGGATAACATCAAGAAGGATAACAGACAAAAATTCAAGTATGGTCAGGTGATCATGTGCCTATTCTTCTATTTTCAAAATATGTTTCTCGATATCGGTAATGTAGCATGGAAAATACCTAATCAAGTTTTTATTTAGATAAATAACATGATTAGAATCTTGGGAAGTGAATTTACTAGAAATATTTGGGGTTATTTCAAGGAATTTTAGATGAATATACATGATAAAGAAAGGACACCTTCAGAGATTGTACAAAAACAAAAGGATACCATTTATTTTTTGGTTGATACTGATACTTGTCAAATGGAATCAGTTGAGCCAAGGACCTCATGGGTGATGCCTATGAGATATGAAGTAGAAGGAGATATTTTTACAATATATGTAGAAAACCTATTAGCTCAACTGGTAGATCCCAAGACTCCAAGGCTTGGGAGATTTCAAGAAAAGTCACTGGAAGTACACAATAAATTGATGAAATCAGTCATTGAGAAGAAATGGAGAAAATAAGTGGAACAATTTATGATCAAAAAATGTTTTACAAAGGAAGAAATTGAGAAATATAGAGCTAAGCATGTTTCTGAACAAGCTAACACATCAAGTGTTGAGAAGGATGACAACATTGAAGTAGCAGGTGTAACCAGTGGTGCCTCAACCAATCAGAAAACTAGAAGTGATATAGTGAAAAAGGAGAAAGAAGATAATTCAATAGGTTTGATGAGAACTCATACAAAGAAATTGACCAAGGGTGCCAATCCTATAGTACCAGTGAAAGAAGAAACAAGTGGCCAAGCCTCAATTTTTCGTAGGAAAAGAAAGGAGAGATAAAAGAGAGACAAAGTTGTCATTGATAATGAAAGCGAGGAGACTAAATTAGAGGAGTAGAAAGAGCTCATATCTAGAGGTAAGAAATATAAGGTGGTAGGTTCCCCCACCACTAAGGCAAATAATCCCGATTTAGATTTCAAATTATTTGTTTCTATTGATCTGATTATCAATGAAGTAATACAATGGTGTATGCTTGTTGGAGTGGACAAGTATTATGATAATTTTGGTAAAGAGGATCAAGAATTAATTGAAGATTCTATAGTTTATAGTATGAAAAATTTTATTGAAACTTTGATGGACTTACAAGGATAGATACCCTCTTCCTTTTATAAAAAAACTTGATGCTAAATGGAATGTTTCCATTAAATAGGATAAGGAATTAATCGAGTATGTGTTAGTGAAATTGCAACCAGAGATGTCTCTAGAAGAATTGAAAAAGGTACTTGTAGAGACAAGATCACTATTGAAGATAAAGAAGAGACTCACATGATTTCTATGTGGTGAATATATTGGGACTATTGAAGATAAAGAAGAGACTCACAAGATTTCTATGTGGTGAATATATTGGTGTACAATATTAAACTTAGGAGATTCTAATTAAACATTTTGGTATGCTTCAAGATGACAAGGATGAATAACATGAAGTTAAACCAGTAAAAGAACATGAAGATAATCCAGTAGTTACTCAAACAGATGAGGGTTTTACTATTGATGGTGTGAAGGTCACACTTTAGGAACTCAAAGATGAGATAAATTTTTTTGGGGACATTCCTGCTATGGAAACATGTGATGAGACCATAGAAACACAATAACAATAGGAATCTAAAGTGCATCAAGATATTTCTAAAGAGAAAAAAGAAGATGAACCAATAAACTTGCTTACCATTCAATTTGTGACCGATAGTGAACAAGACAATATTCCTATAAATGATCATAGGGAAGATCAAGAAGAAAAGGAGGATACAAATAATGGTGCTCAAATGAAATAGGAGGAAGTAAACATAGAGAAAGAATAAGGAAATTCAACACCTTCCTCACTGTCAAAGATGAGTGTTGATGAGGATAACTTACGAGTCAAGGGGAAAATAGACTTAAGCACAATGATCCGAAAGGACATGATCAATTTTGAAATGGTGATAAAGTCCAAGGCCAAGAAGGAAAAGATTAAGAAAGAGGGACAAATCAGAGTGAAAGCCAGAGACATATTTTTTGATCTAGTGTCAGATGTGGTGTATGATGAGAAGGCTACTTTCATTGAGAAACTAGGACAGTTAATTACTACTACCGGTGAAGAGATTAAAAATATAGAGGATGCAACAATTGAAAGAGTAGATAAGGTCTGAAAAAAAGAGATTAGATAAATTATCATAGTCCATTTCCCAAGACAGGAAAACTCTTACACTTGATGTGAACCAGATCAAGGAAGAATTACTTGAGGGAGGTAAGACACTGAAGATTGTTTGTGACTTTTCTCATTTCTTGCAAGATCTTGAGAAGAATAAGGGTGAATCTCAATAGGAGCTTAATTTATTTTCACAAAATTATGATCCCATTCATATGACTACTACATCTTTTGGAGTTGGAGTAGGAAAGATAAATTACAATTTGAAGAAATATAGTGATGAACATAATAAGATACTTTCAAACTTGACGAAATTATAGATAATTTTGATGACTAAATTAGACATTCTACAACATATTTTGAAGGAAGCTGATAAAGCCTTACCACCTCACCTATTCAATTCAGTTGAAGCATTATAGGACTCATCATTTTTATTTCATGGACATATACTTATAATGGATAATCTGCACAAGTCATGGATCAGTGAGTGGCAAGTATTAAAGAATAATTTCAATGAGATTTTTAGTAGAATGTAATAGGTTATGCTACTATTGATAAATAAAATAATTTTTTTTGCATATCTTATAACACCTTTGTCATTGTTGTCAAAGGGGGAGAATAGTGAGTAGTAGTTTAAAAAATTTCTTATGTATTTATTTCTTGTGGATTCAATAGCAGAGGGGGACTTATGTTTTACGTATAGTTTCCACTTAGTCAATTTTTTCCCTATGTTTCCATCAATGCCAAAGGGGGAGATTGTTGGCATTTTGATGAATAAAATATGTGTTTTGGTCACATGATCTTATATTTATGTGTTTTCATTGCTTGAAACATGTTCTATTTATGTCAAGAGATTAGATTTATCAATGGTGCTGAAGGATCAAATTGAAGATGCACTAAGTGTTTAGTTAATCGGTAAGAAGATAGTAAGAAAGACAAAGTCAATTGGATTTGAAGTTAGAGATTTAGTTAAGGTGTTTGATCTTATAGACATGATCTACAGAGGTATATGAAGCTATATCTATGATCACATCATTTTGTTTGAATATTTGAGTGATTTATTAAGTATCGAAGTGAAACTAGCAGTAAGAATAGTGAACTAATGGATACAATTGGTTAGATTGGTGTTGTGGTGAAATTTAAGTGGTTGGTAATTATGTTTTTGAGATTTAATGTTTTGAGCCAACATCAAGATGTTTAATTTTTATTTTGGTGCACTCGCTCGTATGTTTAAGTTGAATTTAAGAGCCGACTTGTAAAATATTTTAGGGTTCTAGCACCGACCTAGAACAAGTATATAAATGGTTATGAAAATTGATAAAAAGTTTTTTGGATGATGTTGCGATGATATATGGTGATTGAAAGAGATTATTGAAGACCATACAGAGATAGTAAAGTTCTCTAAGTAGCGCAATTGATTAGGGATACATTGGATCTGGCATGCATTGACTGCAAATATTAGGTCATTATTCACTTGTTGATTCTAACAAATTAGCAAGCTAAATCCTTTAACAGGGTCACTCCTAACAAGGTGACAAGGATCTTTAACAGGATCTGATGTGTAAATCCTCTAACAAGGTGAACTCTCAGAAGGAGTTTGAAATCCCTTGACAGGGTAGTCTTTAACAGGACTGTTGTAGTTCTTAACTGAACTATTGATACTCTTAACTAGGTATAACCTCATAAGGGTTGTTGTGTCAAGTGTTCTATGTGTGTGAATATTTTACTTATTACACTTTATTATTATTATATTATTTGCATGTTGGTTATTGTGGAAGATAATTACTAAAAGTATCAAATTTGTGATTTCACTTATTCACCCCCCCACCCTCTCAGTGCCTTATAATAATAACACTTATCATGTAATATTTTATTAGGAATCATAGTTGCCTTTGGTGCATATGGTGAAGTGGATGGTATATCAAATGGATGAAATAATGAATATGGTAAATAATATCAAATGGATGAAATAATGAATATGGTATATCAAATGGATGGAATAATGAATAATGATGGATATAGTGATTGTTGTGATCCTTCATTATTCCATTCACCATATATACTAGGTGAAGAATTATTTCATGAAGAAACGTATTGTCTTTTTAAATTAATTGAATCATAAGACATTTCAAAATCATTAACCATGCCTTGATCTTCCCTTCTTGGCATATGAAGGTCTCGAGTTACAAAGAAGATTAGTGCATAATTACCATTATTTTGTTGAGGCTCATTTATAACATGTATATTTGTTAGCACTTCTTCTTGATCAACTTGGCATGTACACTCAGTCTCCTCCTTGCAAAAATAAAAAAACACATGGTTAAATCATCATTTCCAAAATCCCATCATCCTAAAAATTCATCAATTATATGTTCTTTCTCATCCATAGAAATAATATTTGTAGATGCTTGTGACAATGATAATAGAAGATTAGAAGAATGTATGTTACATTCATGAGATAGAGGAGGTAGGAAAACATCACCTTGGTTCAAAATGATTTCCCCACTAATTTCCTTTTTGGTTTTTGAATTCAAAAGAATTATTTTTATTATTTTTACGTTGTTTCTTCCAATTTACTTCTTATCTATAAATCTCACAACAATTAATGAATATATAAATGTTTCTTTAATTTCTAAGATCTACCTCAAACAATTCATCTATATGATTTTAAAAAAAGTAAACCAAAGTTAATCATCTAAACAAGGTTGACAGTTGCATATATTTTCACTGAGGTGCAATGGTCCTAACTTATCCTACTACAATATCACGTCTTTAACACCTCTCCCTAGAAACAACGCCAAAATGATGGACAAAAATGTGGATTGGGACTTGGAATCAAATTGCTATAAAAGTTTTACATTAACTTCCTTAGTTTGTTCCTAAAATGTTAATTCAAGGATCATAGACTTGTGAAAGATATTGTGGCTATCTGCCGAAGGGATGAAGATAGTGAGATGAGAGGGGATGGATGTAGCTATGAAATTAAACCTATAATAAATCAAAATAACTATGGTGATAGGAACTATCACTTACTCACAATAGGAACTATAACAATCTATACAAAATTATAAAAGTAACAACAAAAATTGATTAACAAAGAATAAAAACACACTTCATCAAGTTAAAATACAAAAATAAAAAATTCAATGAAATATCACATTCACAAATTAAATCACAAACTCTTATATCAAACCAAACCTTAATTAAAATGCTGAGACTTAAATCACGTGGCTGCCAATGATGAATGACAATACTAAAATAATTGAAATTTATACTATAGAAAAACCAAACCAAAATGAAGGCAAACAAAATGCAAAAAATAAAACATCACCATGCTTCCCAAGGAGTGTACCCTTGCTCCAAGTTCACATGGTGGATGGAAAAAAACCTTTCTACATTGTCATAATCAAAAGAAGCACTATTTTTATTATTTAGAAAATGATATACAAAACAATTTGTACAATAATCTATGTGCAGTCTACTTCACACTAAAGTATGCTTCCCTTTAGCTTATATCATGCTACTTATAAATATTCAATCTTATAAAAAAATGCATACAAAAATAGTGTTTTCAACCAACAAACTATATATTAGAATGGCTCACGTAAATCCTATGTTGCTAACCACTGATTAATAAAAGTTTTGTTACATCAATAGATATAACTTGAGAATATTTATGTTCTTTCCTCGTATATGTGATTAGTTAATGTATTTCCACCAATAAATTATCTCCTTAGTTGATTCTATGGTTTGAATATGGTTTTGCAATTTGAGGAAAATGTGACAACTAGTCGTAACAACAAATCAGGAAAATTTGCCTTTAGAAAACCACCCATACCTTTTAGGTCCTTCATTTTCGAATGATTCTATCATGAAGAAACTTAATGGGGCCTATTCTAGACAAAACCCATGTCCTCAATTTTTGAGATCTGTCCTCATGTGCCCACAAATTGTTCTAAAGTGGGTGCATATTGAAAATAGTTCAGTCACAACAAGCATATTTTTGTTTCTTCCAGATAACTGACACATGCTCATTTCCTCCATTTGGTCTACATTCCCAATCAATGTGTCCACTTGTAGAAGTCATGAATTATGCTAGAAGCTATAAAGGAGATTAAATCCATAAGAATAAAGTGAATATGGTATGGTAAAGAATCAATGTGGTAGAAAATAAAAGTTGGCAACTGCAATCATGAAAGTCTGCCACATAATTCTTGACATACACTAAGATGGTGATATATTAACCATATAGTTTTCTTAAACAAATAAAATGGTAGAACAATAATAGTCCATGCAACAAAGCTGAGTGATTTGAAGGCTCCTACTTAGAAGGTGACAAGAAGATTATAGAAAGTCTGCATTCTTCTCCTTGTTGCAAAATATATTTTTGAAGACTATAATTACAATGCTTAGTAGTAAACACAACCAATAATTATTTTCCTTATTTTACCTCAAGACTAAATTAAATATCACTTATTAGTATTTAATCATATACAACGTAAATGAAAAAATGGTACAAAAATTAAATGAAAATGGTAGGTGGAAATGATTATGATGGTGAATGAAATAAGCTTAAATATAGCATGAAATAAGACATAAATAGCTCTCATCAATAGGAAATCCTGAAAATAATGATGCAAGGATGGTAAATCCTAAATGTACAAGAAGGTAAGAAACTCTACAAATGATGATATGCGAAAGGAAACCCTAATAACTTGAAAATGCCAAACCTAAATGAAATGGGAAATTTTTTAATGCCAAATAAAGAGATGGTGATTCTAGACAATATGAACATCTATGCAATGACCTTGGTAATGATCTAGAAACTTCTAATTTGAAACCCTAATTTTTCTAGTCAATTGTGTTGAAAGATTTATGCATTGAATTGACTGAGATAGGGTATTGTTCTATATTGACAAAAAGACAAACAATGGAAACGAATGGTTTGAGGTAATAAATATTATGGATTGGTAAAATAAGTAATTACATTATAATATTTTTAATTGTGGCTCTAAAAAATAATAGTTGTGGCCTTGAAATTGATAGTTGTAGCTTTAAAACTAATAGTTGTGGCTCAAAAAATTTCAAATGCATATCAAGAACTAACAATTGTAGTGTTTTAGGACCTGAGCATAGTTTGTGTGTCATGATTTATCTAATTTTATGACAAACACAAAGCATACACATATAACAATATGGTTATTGACATGCTCTAGACTATTGCACTTTTCAATATGTTCAAGGATTTTTTCAAATCCCAAGAGTTTCACTAGTCTAATCACAAATTAAAAAACACAAAAGAAGATCTCAGCCTAACGACAAGGTTTCATTGTAATATCTCAGCCCATAGGTTAAAATCTCTATTATCTCAAATAACCTTGTCACACCCTAAGGTGTGCTTTTTTGTTTTGCCTTTTGTCAAAGTTTGATTAAACATGATTTCTCCACTATTGAGTTAACCTCCTAGAGGCCTCGTGATGAGTATCTTGGGGGAAGATTCTTCCCTCTCCTTTCATTGAAAATATTGTATTATGCGAATAAAAAAGGATGACTTCTAAAATAAGGTGTCTAGTAATGTTTTGTGGCGCTTAACCTAATGGGATTCAAGGGTGAGACACTTAAGTCTCTAATTAGCCATGCAAGTTCCTTAAGCACGTTCCTTCGTCTTGGACTATCATTGACACACCAAGCCCAAGATGGATTGAGTATAGAAATAGTGTTTATTTGTAGTCCTATTTATATAGAAATTCGAGGGGAGTTACCACTTTGAGGTTGTTCCTTGGGGTGATTAAACTTCCAAGCAGGCCTCTCTAATGAAAATGAATAAAAAAAGGGTCTAAACATAGATTGTGCAAGTGTACCAATCAGGCCAGACAAATTGATCAATTTTAAACCCAAATCAAAATGTTATATAATCTACTTGCAGATAGAAAGAAAAAAGAAGGGTTGATTTTAAGTACCAAACTAAGTGTGATCTACCCTACTGCAAATAGAAATCTTGAATTTCTTCATACCACATATTGAAAATCCAAGATTAGTAACCAAAAACCCTAACCTAGGACAAAAACAACATAGAAAACCAAATATTAAAATTGAATGACATTAACTTAAGGAAAATGCAAAAGATTTGTACCTGCACTTACCAGGTGAATGCATCATTTTAATAGTTATTGCAGTGTTGTAATTGGTGATTGCAGCTTTTGATTGGGCAATTATGTTGTTTCATTCAACGAATATGTCATTTAATTATTGCAATTGCATCAAATGATCTATAAACACACACACAAAAAAAAAAGACAAAAAGGATTGTCAAAACCTAGAACAATTGCATATTTAAACCAGACAATTGTGGATCATAATGTAAAAATTGTGTGGTTTGATCCTAAATTGCATGGTTTGAATCTAGGCCTATATAAAACTAATAAAGAACTCCAAAAATCAATTAAAAAAAAGTGTTCATGTCAAATTTACCAAAATGTATAGGATGAAATTCAAGCATTCAAGATACCTCTAAAGAGATCAAAGAACCAACCACAAAAGTCATATTATATGCTATGAATCCAAACTCATTCAAGAAAGAAAGAAAAACATGATAATCTAATACATAATGAATAATCAAATAAAAATCACACAAGATATCACCATAAATCTTCCTTGTCTCTCTCTTCTTTGTGGGCTCTCATATTTTCTCGACAATATGGTGGCACAAAGATTCAAGAGTTGTGGTTAGAGAACAATGAAGAATCATCTTCATTTTATAGATTTCAAGACTTCAACAGATGGTTCAGATAAAAAGACAATGATTTATTTTTTACGAAGGAGATTCAACAAAGGCGATGTATGGTGAGGAAAACAAGATAAAACTAACTACTTTATTTAAGATGTGGATGGAATTGAAGAATCAATTAGCATTAAATAATATAAAAATATTTAATCATGTGCATGAGAGAATAATAAATAAAATTAAAAAATTATCTATTTTAAAGGAAGTTGTTTTCTTAAAAAATTGAATAATTAAATAAATTAAAGAACTTATTTAATTAGAGAAGATTTGAGATAAACAAAACAAAGATTTTATTTATTTTTAGAAGAGATTTTTTTTTCTATAAAAAATAAATTAAAGAACCTATTTAATTATAGAAGATTGATATAAATAAATAAAATAACAATTTTATTTATTTTTAGGGTAGATTTTATTTTCTTTGAAAAAATGAATAATTAAATTAAAAATAAATAATTAAAAAAATCATTTAAATAGAAAAGATTGAGATAAATAAATAAAATACATATTTTATTAATTTTAGTAGAGATTTTATTTTCTTTAGAAAAAAATAATTAAATAAATTAAAGAACTTATTTAATTATAGAAGACTTAATTAACTAATTAAGTAATAAAAATAACTATTTAATTAAAAGAGAAAATGGAAGAAAGCATTTAATCAAATAATAAAAATTATTTAATTAAAGTGGAGGACATTAATTAATTAAATAGTAAAATTATTTAATTAATATTAGAAAAAAATTAGATAACTAAATAATTAAAAAATGTTTAACAATGAGAAGGGAGGGAAATGTTAATTTTTGAATTTGAATTAGAAGTGACAATGAATTAAGTAAACAATTAAAATTATTTAATTAATTAAGAAACTTAATAAAATTATTGCTTGCTTTCATGGAACAATTTCAAGTGTCTACAAGTTTTAACCTCCTTAGGAATTGGTCAAAGATTTAATTGGAGCTATAAAACCCCTAGAAATGCCAAAAATTATTGGTTCTAGTGAAATTGCCAATGAGTTCATTCTTGGGTTTTTAGGTTAAGTAAAGATTCTACTATTATACAGAGCCTAAGGACTCTTTCGTTTGAAACACATGTAAAATTGGAGAAGTTTGGACAAAGTTTAGTTGAGTTGGAGGTTAAGGCCATATCAAGAAAAAACTGGAGGAAAGATTAGTTCTCAGAACACCTGAAACCCCAAATAAATTTTTGAGCTCCCTCATAACCTTGATTAGTGATGTTCATGGAAACTTTGTTTCATATAGAGTTTTTCAAGTCAAAGAAATAAAATATTCCTAGAACTCTAAGAACTTATGATAGGTATAGGTCAAGAGGAAATCTCCAAGTGACATATAGTGCTCATGTTCTCACCATAGCTTTAAGAAAAAAAGGTGCTTTGACACCCCAATGATTAAGGACATTAATATTCTCCATACAATATAGGACCAAACTACTTGTCCATATGAAAATTTAAATTTGCATACCACAACATATTTCCACTCAATTTTTACTAGTTTGATCCTCATAATCCACCTCCACAATGTTGTTAAAATGCAAAAAAAACTACTGAAATCACATTGTGTTATGTGGATTTGTGTTTTTACAGTTGTGTCACTTTGCATAGAGAATAGCCAAAGCTAATGAGTAAGGGAATGACGGCACAAGTTTTGTATGATTCTTGACCACTAACCAAGTGTTGAATGTTGATGATGAAAGATGAAAAAATTGACCAATTAATTAGGTGATGTCATGTGGTATTAAAGCATTAGTTCAAATTGCAATTGTTGGTTGAACTTCCTCTCAAGGAATACAAAACAAAAGAGTTGTTAGTTAGAGGTGCATTTTAGGGAAATGATTATTCAATCCCAAGAATGCAATAGGATATTAATACTTGTCATACATTATAAATAATAATAAGAGATACAAAACAAAAGAGTTGTTAGTTAGAGGTGCATTTTAGGGAAATGATTATTCAATCCCAAGAATGCACTAGGATATTTAATTATAATTGTAAGAGATACTTGGTTTATTCCAGGGGTTGGATAATAATAATTGTATTTTGGTTGATTAGGCCAATGAAGGTTAGGGTTTTTAAAACAGAGGAGAGGTAGGAAAAATAAAGAGAAAACATTAAATATAAAAACATTGCCAAGATCAAAATAGTTACCATGTACAAAGTCTATTAGAGAACCACATAGAATTGGAGATGTTTCTAGTGAATAATATTGATGTAGGGATATGGAATGTAGCATATATTTTATTTAGATAATGTATTGTAAATGACATTAGAATGAATGAAATAAAATATGGTGTCTTTTATACGTTGTTTCCATTGTGTGTTGAGGCTGAGTGACAGTCATAGTAAGACACCTTGGCCACAAATATGCCAGACTCTAAGCAAAATATTTTAGATAAATATTGAATTTGTTTGTATCAATATATTTGATCAAAATCTAAGAATTATCATTAGAATGAAAATAATAGATCATGCATATGATGATGCAAAGATTACACAAATATTTTAAAGGCTTTTAATATCACTATAATAAATTGATAATGTGACATGTGCATAAAATAAGTTTTTTTTTGTTTAACCATGATTGATGACCACAATTATAATTATAATGATGGATGTGCACTAGAAATCATGTGGTGGACTTTGGATATAGATCATACTAATATTGAACTAGTTATTGTCAACAATTTGGTCTATTGTCATTTTCTTCAAAACCAACTATTCATTTATTGTGGATTTGTCATTTGCATGTGTGCTCTTGTCTTTGGTGCCTATGTCTAATCAAGTGGTTGTGTTGAAAAGAGTACTTGTGATTGTTGTGTGCAAGGTGAAGATTTTTTGACTAGATAATAAGTCAAGCTATTATGTTGGATATATAAAATCTCAAATACAACAATCAAGTAAAATGACTATAGTATTAATGCCAATGTAAGTATTTATGCAATTTACTAGTGTAAATGATTTATATTAAATTATTTTATATTTATATCTTATCTAATCATTTAAAACTATTTATAAATACATGATCTTTAATGTTCAAACTTAAATAATTTTACTTTATGAATTAGAGAAGATAACATTCAAATTCTAACAAACTTGAAAAGAAAAAGTTTTAGATTGAAAAATAATAATAGATTAAACCATTTAATACAATCTCATCCACCTCTTATTATAATAAAATCTAAAATTTTAAAAAAATTATTAAAAATAAAACTATAACTAATTATTGACTAACTTGTAAAATAAAGCTAATTTATATAACCTAGAATTTCCAAAGCAATATAATATTTAGGTGGACGGAATATACTTTAATCCCTAAATATACACACTAGTGACCACATATAAAAGCAAGGTATATGATAAGATAATTATGGAGACAAAATAGGATTTAAAGCTTAATAAACATGGGACAAATTAACGTATCTTAGTCAAATCCAATTGCATTGCATGGGAGAAAATAGATAAGCATCTCGCCACATTTGTCTCTCTTTAGTCCAAGGTATAGGAATGAGTGACTATAAAATACTCTCGGGAATCTTGTGGAGTAATTTGTCACTCCTTCCTTACGAATATTCTAGGGTTTTATTTATGCCAACTATGTTACAAACATATAAAATACTTTAGCCTAACAAGACTCATGACACATGCCTCCCTAAGGATTTGATTATATAAAATACAACAATAATTGGGTTCTCTCTAGAGGACAAAATATAACATAAATTTTTCCCCACGCAACTTGTGGGAACTCAGAGGCTATGAATAAAATAGACAAAATATTACTCAAGGGATGAAAACACATGCATGTTTATAGATGATAGGTTAATTTTATTATTTCAATTAAATTGCTCAATAATATAATTAGATATATCTTGGAATGAAAATAATGAAGAATTATAGTTTTTTTAAAAACAGGTTAGAAGTTAGTTTGATTGATGTTTATATTGTGACAAAAGAAGTTTAGAATTTGATATTAAGTTTAAGGTTTGGAAATTTAAAAAAATTTGACATAAGAAGTTAAGGAACTAGAATTTAATTGTACAAATAGTCTTGTTTAAGTGATATTATTCTATTCTAAGTATATTTGAGTCTTTAAGTACCTGCAAACATATATATACCTAATGTATGTTTGAAGTCAAGACAACTGAGTGTTACTAAAGAGCTCAATTAGGACCTTTTATACAAGGATTAAGTACATCGCATCCTTGCATATTTGTTAGACCTCAAGACTAAGTTAACAAAATTAAAAGAAATAAAGTTTGGCAATAAATGCCCCTAGCTAATCATTGTTTGTGTTAAGTCGTGTTGCAAGCCAAAGAGTCATTGTGTATGTGCCTAAATGTTTTCTCAATGTGTGCTTACATATTTTTTGTTGATTATAAAAATAGAATCAACAAAAGCTATTGAAGATTGTTGATTACTCCTTTGAAGATTGTTGATTATTATTTGATATCTAATCCTAACAAATGAGGTTTGATAAACAATTCATTTAAAAAGAGTAAATATTTAGTGTTCTTTTCATACTTTAGTGAACTCTTAAATCATGATGTGTAAGTATCATAGGATGATATCTTTATACATGCATAATTTTAAAATTTTGGTCTCCACATTGATGGGTAACAAATAAATCTTATGATTTTTTTGTCTTGGAGTGTAAGAATTACAAATTTAGAAAAGGGAAATGTGATTGTGCCTACACTTTGGTCTAATAGATAAAATCATGTGTTCTCTATTTCAAGATGTGTGCAATAATGAGAACTAGGTCGAATAGGTTCTAAACTATTGGATATTGTATATCAAAGTATTATATTGAAGCTTGGGGTCAAGAAGCATGGGAAACTAACCAAAAAAACATGCAGATCAAAGATGTTTAAAAAAAAGTGGAATAAAAAAAGTTGGAAAAAGTGTGAGAGTGTGCACTTTTCTCCTCTATAGTTTCCATAATTTTTGGGTGTGTGCAAAACTAAGTCTGCATACATCAAAAAGTGGAAATAAAGGAAATACATTATGATAAAAATGATATCAGCCTTTTGGATCTTAAAAAAATTAACTAAAACCAATATGTATTGCCAATGAAAATACAAGTTAGGTACTATCAAGTGACGAGCTCTACCTATTCTCCATAGAAAATGGCATGACTAAAAAAACACCAATTGGCATAATAAAATGTGTTTTCACTTGCTTTTATTCATTTTTGCAAAATTTTGGAGGTGGGTTATAAGGAATAGACCAGTGAAAACTGTGTGAAAATCTATTGCAGTATGAAAATTTTGGTTTGCGTATAGATGTGTACTTGATGCTTTTGTAAGGAGAATAGTCATCTCCCAAGTGATGTGCATAAGTAAGGAGGGATAAAAATGAGCTAAATAGAAATTGAGTATGAATGTAATGATTAAAATATACTTTGAAATGCTAAGTATGATATGTGAAATGTAAAGTTGAGCAAATAATGTGTACTTGAAGTACATTTACACATTTAGTCAACCAATATGTTGCAAGATGTGGTGAGCAAATCTTCCTTACTTTCCCCAAAGAATAGCTAACATGAGCATAGAAGACCTACAAAAAGTAATAATACCTTGCCCCAAAGTGGCAAAGATGATGCAAGAGCATTTTGGGTTTCTTGGAAATCTTGTATCAACCAAAAATATTTGTTCACTATTTTCCTATTTGTACAGTCTTTGAGTTTCTTTTAGCGCTCCTTCAGTTTGGATCTTTGGCAGTTGCGCATGTAATACCCCAAAAATGGGCTATAGGTTCATTAACCTCCTATATCAACATATCGAACGAAATCAACATCAAAGTCCTAACCAAAGGCACATCTGAACATCATTAAATCTTAATTGATTATCTTAAATTCTGCATCGGAGAATATTCCTAGTAATATTCTTAATCATCTTAATTATCTTTAATTTAATGGTTATTTGGTGATAAATCACAATTATCCTAAAGTTTGATTAATTGAATATTCTAAATATTTAATTAATTAGATTTAATACTGTCACTTAATTATTTAATTGAATTTAATTATATTTATTCCTAAGTATTATTATTTAAATTTGACAATAAATCAAAATGCCTATCATTAATTGATTAAATTCTTATTTAATTAATTAAAGCATTTTGTCAATTTTTAATATTGTTATATTGAATAAAAGTTTGATTAAATGATTGATTAACCCATAAATCAATTGTTTTATATTCCAAAATCAGTTAAGTTGAGAATAAATCACTCTATTTATTTATTAATTCATAATTATCCATGTGCACAATCAAAGAGCAGTTAAACTCCAAATCAGAAAATCAATGCAAGTTATTGACTTTTTGGAATTCAACATCATTTTTTAGTTTTAAAGTTGATCTAAACTTCTAATTTGAGTTAAAAAGTTGTTTTTGCATGATTTGCATGTTTTTGTGAATTAAATTATCTTTATTTAAAAATAACTCAAAAATCAAGCTGAGTTATTTGAGTGATTTATGGCTTTCTTCCATGCACCTCTAAAGCCCTGGATTTCTAAAAATTAAAGCTTCAAATCATCTCTCAAATCCATAGAATCTCATAATTTTGCAAGCTTACTTTGCCAAAGTCCTCTACGAATTGCACAATTATTTTGAAGAATTGGAATTTGGAGAATCAAAGCTTATTGCGAATCAAGGCTATTGTGAGATCAATTTGTTTTTTTTTACATTCATTTAGATTCTTTTTCATATCATTGTTAGATCATTTTAGCATATCAATTTCCATATTAGCATAGATTCCATATCAAGTTTTCATATCATTGCATAGAAAATATCAAAAAAATAGATTACTTTGCATTTATTCCATACCCATCTTTTGCATTCAAATCCTTCATTTAGGTGTCGTCAAGGTCACTGATCTCAATAACAATCTGAGAACATTATACTTGCACCTATTAGAAGGTAGTAAATCGCTTGGTTAGTTTAGCTTTCAATTCATTGCATGATTTTGGTTTTTGCTAACCTCTAATGTTTTACTAAAGTGTTGTGTCTACAGATCAGGTACAATTTTCACACACACATTTCTGGCGCCCACCACGGGGCCCTGAAACGGGTTTCCAATTCAATTCTATCAATTTCTATCTTTTTATCCTTGGTTTCTGTGCAAAATTATGATTTTTAATTTCTGTCCGTACAATCTTCGTACGAGTTTCTGCCAAAAGTCATTTCGCACTGGACCCACTATCATACGATATTATATTGGACCGAGAATCATGCCAGACTGTACACACTGTCATCTAAAAATTCAACTGTCATTTCATCATACACCCAGTGTCGTACGAGTTTCTGGATTGTCATCTGGGAGCATACCCATTGTTCTATGAGTTTCTCACTATCGTCTGGTAACAGACCCACTGTCGTATGAGTTTCAGCATCAGATTTCAACTGTCGTTTCATTTTTCAGGGCAGTTTGTCATATTTGGTTTTCAGATTTTGACTAATGGCTAATCTTAACAATTGAAATTCTCTATTTTTTATTGACTCCTGCTGGTTTTGATTGAAAAAAGTGCAAAAATTGCTAAAAATAGGTAAAAATCTACTAAGCGCATTGCGAGGATTCTTGATATTCTCCTTAATATAATAACATTTCAATTTGGATCCTAAAAAGAATCTCTCATGTGTTTGGCTTGAGTGTTTTCTTTGCATGCTTTTCTTCAAATTTGCATAATTGAATACTAGGTTGTAACACCTTAAGTATTGATAAGCAGTTTTAGATACTTGTGATTGATCTAGATTGCTATCTTAGGTTATTGGACTCGCTAAATCCGTCGGCCCCTCATTCCGCCCCGTGGTTGCAATCTCAGCACCATAAAGGGGAGGGGTCTACAGGAGAGAAGCGTTAATTGTTCCACCAGGCAACCTTTTTGTACTTTTTAGAACTCACTTGTTTTCTAAGTTGTGGACTCATTTTTAGCTTGTGTGAGGGGTTAATTGTTCCACCTTGTGGAGTCACCTCATATTCACTTTAAGCATTAAGTGTTCCTCTTTCTGCTTTTGAGTACTTTCGGTAGATTTGCTTTCGGAAATATATCTGTGAAAACATAGTAATTAGGCCCTATGAACACTATTTGTGGTTCTTGAGAGATTGGATTCCCAGTGAAATCCTTCTTGACGATGGAATCCTTGTAGGTAGGGAGGATACTTAGTGCGTCTCGCATTTTACTGAGCCCATGCATCTTCCCTTATTGATTGATACATTCTCTCTCTGGAGGGGTTGATAGATCACGTGGGGTTGATATCATAGACCTTGGTGAGATAATCTTTGTCTTAGCGTGTCGAATTTATCTGCCTGCTTTGTCTGGGTTAAAAGTGAAAAGGCGTCAAACCCTTGGATCTAGAGCCAAGTCCCCTTCTGGTATACTATTGTGAGTCACCTTTAGAGAGGGTTAACCGTAGTGGACACTCCCTTCACAAGGCAAACTGTGTTGACGGAACCTCGAGCGGTAATAGCCATTTTCGCCGTGGTAGTGACAGCTGCTATATAAATGTCCTAGTGGAAGAAATCTTCACAGGTGTGGTTCATTGTTGGGTTGTCAGATCTCCCTAGCAGCTTCTAAAGATTAAGTTCTCGGACTGTGTCAAAACCCTAGTGCACCAGTATTGGAGTTCACCCCTTTGGATCATAAAAGTTGTAGAGTCAAACCATTACTAAAAACCCTAGTGAGGCCAAATTTTCATTTTCTAGGCTATATGTGCGTTATTGCAAAACATTTTTGGAACCAATTAGCTTTCTTAGGGATTAGCACAAAATCAGTCACTTGATTGTTCATGCGCAAGGTTGCTTTTTCCCTTATTCATTATTTTCAGACGCGCTTGAAATCACTTGCTTGCCATTTTGTGTGCTGGTTTATCTATTTGACTACTAAAAATGAACAAATCTGGTATAACCTTCAAACTTGGATAGTACATTTTGCAAATAATCTGAAACTGAAAACCTTAAATTTTGCAAAATTTGAAGTGAAATCCTTTCTGGAGTCAAAAGTCATTTTAGAAGGTCAGAAAGTCATACGAGTTTTGCCAAGTGTTGTTTCATTACTGCCCAACTGTCGTATGATAGAATACCCAGTGTCGTACGAGTTTTGATGCTAGAAAATTTTAAAAGTCAAAATCCTGCTTGCAACTGTCGTATGAGATTTTCAACTGTTGTTTCATTACCTACCAACTATCGTATGAGTTTTTCAACTGTCGTTTCATTACCTACCAATTGTCGTACGAGTTTTTCAACTGTCATTTCATAGCCTACCCACTGTCGTATGAGTCTGTAGAAAGTCGTTTGGGAAAATTTTGAAAAGTTATCAGAAAATTATTAGAATTGTCAGATACTTAGCTTTTTCAGCCTAATTCCAGAATCTGTCGAACAAATCATTGTGTCAAGAACAAAGCAGTAGCCATTGAGAATCAGTACACATGTCTCAAAGAATCAATACACATGAGGAAGAAATTTTAATCACCACTATGATGAAACAAATGCATGCTATGCAAGTTGAACTTAACAATCTTAAGAAAGAGAAGGAACCTAAGGAGTTCTCCATGGAAGCTCTATGCCCTTTTCCATTTGATAAGGACTTGTACATGTCACCATGCCCCCGGATAGAATTTGAGCAATGTGATAACCCTTATGATACCTCTTCCATAGAGAGTGACATGCCCATCTTTGAAGACTATGATGACTATGATGATAGACAATGTAATGATACCTATGACACCTATGTTCCTAAGAATCCTCATCGTGGTGTGTTCCTGCTTACTACAAATGGGCCGTCGTCACATTGGATAGATCGTGTGGGTGATCCATATGATTCTGATTTTGAAAGAGACTTTGATGATTTCTATGCACAATACCTAGATGATCCATCTATTTCACTTGAGGAAGAGAAAGTTTACCGCGCTGATTATAAACGTGCATACTACAAGGATCTCTCCTCTAAGAAATCCCAGACTGAAAATAAAGATTACACTCTGAAGCAAGATCATGTTAATGTTAAACCTTTGTCTTGTGATGGTTCCCTTCCATCCCCTACTTCCTCCAATACCCATACATTTCCTAAAGCTTCTGAGTCTTTCAAATCTTTCACAGAACCTTCATCCAATACAAGCCCTGATACTTTTTATACGGTTCCCTATAGTTATCCTCTAGGGCTACCTCTTAAAAAAACTCAAGCTAACCTTCACTTGGCTGCAAATACTTTCAATGATGCTAAACCTAAAGAGCCTCAGCCTTTATACGCTATAATGCCCACTTTAGCTAGTCCTTCACCATCTCTGCCAAAGTCTTCCATACAATCCCAACATGCTTCCTTGTCCTTAGAAGTGGCTCCATGTCAAGAGGACTCCAGAAATGATAAAGAAAATAACATAAAGAAATATCAAGATCAAGAACCTTCCATGTCATCCACTCCTTTTCACGATGTCTCTTATCTGTTCCATGGTTCTTTTGATCCTACACACCCTTTTTCATGCATTCTACCATGTCTTAAGTCTTCTCCTAAGCAAGATCAAGCTACTACTTACACTATTGAGCTTATTGATAATCAAAATAACCTTACTACACTTGTGTTTTCCAAAGATGATACTTCCATTAAGGTTGGCAAAAATGGTGTTGTTACTTCCAATGTTAAGCCTATGGAAAATCAAGAAAAAAATTATGAGCTTGTGCTATCCAAAGATCCTTGTCAAGATCAAAGTCTTCCATCTTCTTATTCTACCATTCCATGTTCGTTTCCACTTTCTACTCTTCCTAAGTCTTTGCAAGCTTTGAACAATCCTATCAAAGAAGGTGCTCATATTCAAGATGTCCACCATTCTATTGAAAATCATAATGCTCACTCTAAATATGTTGATGTCCTTGGTTGTCATATAAATGTTGATGAACTTGTTGATTATCCTTTTGCATCTTCCACTTCCATCCTTGGACCTCTTCCACCACTACTAAGGGCTTCACGCCTTCCTTCCATCTTGGGTCCTTATGTCCCTTCACTTTCCCCTCCTAACTCTCCTAATTTTCCATCCATCTTGCGTCCTTACATCCCTCCATCTCCCATCTTTCCTCAAGATCAACATAGATGCATACCCTTGAATCCTTTTCATCCACCCACCCATCTAAACCAGTCATATCCTCCTTCTTCCACAAGTCCCAAGTCTTTTGGAAGTAACTTGAATGTTCAATACAACAAAAAGAAGCAATACAAGAATCCATCAAAAAAAGAAGATCACCATGTCTCCTCTAATAGACATGGAAGCATGAAGTTAAAAGAGATATCTAAGAAAAAAACTACAAGACAAGTATGGGTTCCAAAATCTATCATTGAAGATATTCTCTCTAGATCATCAAAAGGAAATAAAAAGCCTACGGCTATATGGATTCCAAAGTCTCTCTTGAAAGACTCTGGTGTTGAACAATAAGTGAAGTTGACATTTAAGCTTCCAAAGGCTTCCACTTCATCTTCTTCCAAAATCATTCTTCCATTCCATGCGCCTAAAGCACAACCTCTACTATCCATTCACCATATTCCTTCACATATTTCTTCATTCACGTTTTCTCCATCCTCTCACCACCCTTCAAGGTGTGTGTTGATGTTGATCTTGCCTTCATTTCCATCTACCCTTTCATGATCCTTCTACCTTCTATCATTTTTCCTCATTTGCCTATTCCTCCTATCTTCCAACCTCACTCGCTTTACATAAAACCCTATCCTCCATTTTTCTCTTCCATATTCCTTTCCCTATCAGCATCTTTGAGCATATCATTTTGAATCCTTGGCATATCATGGTTTATCCTTTCAAGGAGCATTATCTAAAAAGCTTGCCTTCTTAAAAAAAAAAAAATTTCAAAAATTTTTTTTTTAAAAAAAAAAAATGAAAAAAAAATTGAAAATGTGCCTTGGTGGAAACCCGAAAACAGGCGCCTTGGTAGCAAAAGTAAAGAGAAATAAATTCGTCCTATGGTGAAAACCACTCCCTTGTGGCGCCTTGGATAAGTACCATGATGAAAACCTGGCAATCAGGCATCATGCGTAGTTCTTCTACATATTTCATCCATTTCATGTTCTCTCTTTGATATTGACAAGGTTGACCTATACACGAAAATTTGGCTATCTTGTGAGCTATCTTACGATGATCTTGCTTTCATTCCCTTCCTGTTTAGCCTTCATATTTATTTTCCTCCATTCATTCTAGCCTTTCGCTATCCTTTTCCCCTTTGGTCTTGATCTAAAGAAAAAAAGAGTGAAACACGATACTTTGAAACCTCTTGACTTTTCTACTCCTTTGGACTACATCCTATCCTTCTTTGCCATTACGCTTTTGTGACTTATCGTATGCTGGCCTTTCATTGCTTGTCCAAAAGTGCTTTTACATGACCATTTTCCGTAGCTTGGGTATTCTTGAGGAGTTTGCCCTTGAGGATTTCTTTCCTTCATTCTCCTTCATTCTCTTGTCTTCCATCTCTTCCACCAGCTTGTCAATCCCTCTTGTTCTCCACCTTGCTAGACATTGGGACTGCATGATATGATCTTGCTTGGGAGTTTGCAATGGAAAAAGATGCTATCAAGTATACCAAGTATCAGAACCAGTATCAGAACAAGTGTCAGAACAAGTATCAGAACTAGTATCAGAACAAATGTCAGAACAAGTATCAGAACCAGTATCAGAACACCTACAGGGGCTACACCTTTCGCTTTAGTTTATGGGTCTGAAGCGGTACTGCCTATTAAGGTTGAAATCTCATCACTAAGAATCAGAATGCATGGTCTAGTAACTGATGATGACTATAGAGTGTTTAAGTTGCAAGAACTTGAACTACTAGATGAGCGCAGACAAGCAGCATATGATCATCTCAGAGTATATCAAAAGAGAATGTCTAGAGGCTACAACAAGAAAGTCAAGCTCAGAGAATTTCAGGTTGGCAATCTAGTCTTGAGAGAGAATCCTAAAAATCAATCACATCGAGAACGCAAGGGGAAGTTTGAACCCAATTGGTTGGGTCCCTTTGTAATCACCGCTACTTTTGGCTTTGGTGCCTATCAACTCTCAATGACTAAAGGAGAACAGCTCCAAGAACCAATCAACATTCTCCATCTAAAGAAATTCTATGCCTAAGGCATTCAGTCTATGGTAAAATGTCTTGAAAAAATCTTTAAAATAAAAAAATATCAGAAGTACAAAAAAAAATGAAAAAAATGAAAAATACAAAAAAATGAAAAAAAAAAAAAGAAGTGCCTTGGTGAAAACCTAGAAACAGGCACCTTGGTAGCAAAAATAGAATCTTTGCCAAGATGGTGAAAACTCGGCAAATGGGCACCACTTGTTTCAAAATGCTCCATCTATCAGTGCAATCTTGGTCTTTCCCAACTTTCAGTCTTGCTTTAGTTTGTACATATCTCCTAGTTTGTTTCTGCATTCTTGTTCTCAATAAGTCAGTTTGTACACCAATCAGCTCAAGCATCTGTATCCCATCAATGCTTAACACTTGGGGGCAATCAATGTCAAATCCTATGGTCTCCAGTATATCTTAGATGTATCATATCCGGTCAGAGTCCTTTGAAGCTTCATTTGAGTCAGTCAGTCAGTCTCATCTCTAGAAAGGATTTTGCATCTACAACTACACAATCAAACATCAAACTGAAAATAATCTGTGCTTCATGCTTTTATCTCCTTGTATGGTTACTGATTCGTATTGAGATTTTTGCATATTGTGTCTCTTTGAGCTCTTCAATGATGTCCTTTATAGGATTTAGAGAGTGATGACTAGGGGCATAATATTTTCTTTGTCTTCTGCTTGTATGTGAAAATTTAACAACTTTGAAAATTTTGGATTGAAATGGTGTCTGACTGTAAGAGACTCTATCTCAAATTGGATGGTCATGCGTACCTCGACCATTGATACCTAGAAAATTCAAGGAAGTTTGATCTAACTATTGTCTTTTTGAGTGAGTTCTTTCTCCTACTGTGAAATGTGATCTTACCTAAGGATGTGAACAATAAAGGGTCACTACGGGTAATTCACATTGGATTTAGAATGATCTCTTGACTGTTTGATGTGTTTGCAATGCAAAGCGTATTCGAGTCATCATGACGTTTATGTTTTGATGCTTATACAAATTGTTATATCAAAATGGACATGATATTCAGGTCATCTTGGCACTTGTGCCTTGGTGCTTATATCTAATCTGACATTTTGAAAACAAAATTGATATTCATATGTCTATGGTTTCATAGCTAGTGGGAATTGTATTGATTTATCCGATTACCTAAAAGTTCAATGATGATAAAAAATCGACATATGATCAGTGAGTAGGTCCTAGGTCTTAGGTTGCATTTCATTTTGCATGTTTCTTTGCATTTTGCATGATCTCACAATGTTTGGAAACACTTCAATTCTTAAACGATTCTTCAAATCGCATTTCAAATCTGACAAGAGTCGAATCTCACATGAAGGTTCCTCCAACGAAACAACAAGTAGAATCCTTTTTCGAGATCAAAATCAAAATCTGAGATTGTTTATATTATTAACTACTTGCATAATCAACCTTCAATCATAGTAGAAATCCATTTTTCAACTTAACTGATTATCTTCCATGAAACTATCAAAATTTCAACCATAGTCAACTCAGGTCAAACTTAGTCAAACTTGGTCATCTGGACCTCTAAATGATGCAGAATGCGTTCCCAAACGTGTTTAACCACTTCTCAAATCAATTAACATGCTTCTAAACTATCAACACTGACTGTTCTTGTCAGATTTCAATTTTAATCCCGAAGGGGGCATGGTATTGCACATCATTCAAAGTCTGTAATCTAATTTGAAATCATATATTTGCTGAAATCATATCTTTCCTCAGTAATCAAGACAATAACCACATCTAGTTGCTGATTCATCAAAAGTCCTCATCGCTTGGGGCAAATCAATCATCGCTCGAGGCATATCAGATTCATTGAGATCCATATCAATCTGGTATTCTCTTAATCTTGTAAATTGTATCAGTTTTTGCAACTATCGGTTCAATTATGTTATTTCCTTGGTTCTTCAGTAACTGAAGGGTTCAGATGTGATACCTACGTGATTCTTCTAAGGACAATCGAGTCTGGAATCGGTCACTCACTTCTTTGCAATCATAAGGTTCAGAATCAGGCATTTTGACACTTTTTTCACAATCATCGGTTCATTTGCAGTTATAGTTAACATTATCTTTGGTCATTCAGGACTATTATATTCATATCAAATCTTTCATTTCAAACATCAGTTTCATATCTTTATCAAACACAGACTATCTTTGAACCACTGCGCTTCGCACAGTATTTCAAAGAGGCGCAAAATGTAATACCCCAAAAATGGGCTATAGGTTCATTAACCTCCTATATCAACATATGGAATGAAATTGACATCAAAGTCCTAACCAAAGGCACATCTGAACATCATCAAATCTTAATTGATTATCTTAAATTCTGCATCGGGGAATATTCTTAGTAATATTCCTAATCATCTTAATTATCTTTAATTTAATGGTTATTTGGCGATAAATCACAATTATCCTAAAGTTTGATTAATTGAATATTCTAAATATTTAATTAATTAGATTTAATACTGTCACTTAATTATTTAATTGAATTTAATTATATTTATTCCTAAGTATTATTATTTAAATTTGACAATAAATCAAAATGCCTATCATTAATTGATTAAATTCTTATTTAATTAATTAAAGCATTTTGTCAATTTTTAATATTGTTATTTTGAATAAAAGTTTGATTAGATGATTGATTAACCCATAAATCAATTGTTTTATTTTTCAAAATCAGTTAAGTTGAGAATAAATCACTCTATTTATTTATTAATTCATAATTATCCATGTGCACAATCAAAGAGCAGTTAAACTCCAAATCAGAAAATCAATGCAAGTTATTGACTTTTTGGAACTCAACATCATTTTTTAGTTTTAAAGTTGATCTAAACTTCTAATTTGAGTTAAAAAGTTATTTTTGCATGATTTGCATGTTTTTCTGAATTAAATTATCTTTATTTAAAAATAACTCAAAAATCAAGCTGAGTTATTTGAGTGATTTATGGTTTTCTTCCATGCACCTCTAAAGCCTTGGATTTCTACAAATTAAGGCTTCAAATCATCTCTCAAATCCATAGAATCTCATAATTTTGCAAGCTTACTTTGCCAAAGTCATCTACGAATTGCACAACTATTTTGAAAAATTGAAATTTGGAGAATCAAAGCTTATTGTGAATCAAGGCTATTGTGAGATCAATTTGTTTTTTTTTACATTTATTTAGATTCTTTTTCATATCATTGTTAGATCATTTTAGCATATCAATTTCCATATTAGCATAGATTCCATATCAAGTTTTCATATCATTGCATAGAAAATATCAAAAAAATAGATTACTTTGCATTTATTCCATACCCATCTTTTGCATTCAAATCTTTTATTTAGGTGTTGTCAAGGTCACTGATCTCGATAACAATCTGAGAACATCATACTTGCACCTATTAGAAGGCAGTAAATCATCTGGTTAGTTTAGCTTTCAATTCATTGCATGATTTCAATTTTTGCTAACCTCTAATGTTTTACTAAAGTGTTGTGTCTACAGATTAGGTACAATTTTCACACATACAGCGCACTTTGTGGCATGTTCCTAGCATCATGTTTAATTTACACCTAGGCTCACATCTCGATCCATTACTTCACAGTTGAGATCTATTGGATTCTTGGTGGGACTTATTTGTTCTTTACGTTTCACAACCAATTTTTGTTTTCTGATCTCGCGAAGGAATTTTCCAATAACTGAAGCTTTGTGGCTCATTTGTCGATGTTGTTATGCCTTTTGTTGACCTACTTGTGGGATCACAATTAATGTTTTATCTATTTGAGGGACATCCTTATGATTTGGGTCCTGACCTATATTTGTAATACAGTTTCTTCTAATTCAAAAATGTAATCTTTCTAGGCCAACTTGATGGCTTACAAAGTTGTATAAATTCATTTAATTAGTCCTTAGGAAGTGGGTTTTGCGTTAGCTCTTAGAAGATTGAAGCTAAGGAAATTATAAGGATTTCTATCTGTAATCAGGTATATTTTCCTAGAAAGTAAGACTACATGTAGAAGGTCAATTACAAATCATTTTTTGATAATGTAAAGGTTGATCTTTCTTATCTCTCAATGGTTTCTTTCTTTTTCCATTGTGTGACTCTTGTTGCATGAATCAGACATATCTCATTGAGGTTCCTCTGTCTGTGACTGCACCATGTGAAATATTAAAAAACTCATTCCTTAAAGAAGTTGATCTCTATTCCAAAAGTTACAAAAGCCCTAGATTCATTTGTTGTGGGGTGGTAGAGTGAGGATTTTACCTGCAATTGCAGAGCACTTGCACAAGAGGCACTAGAACTTGAACATGGAGATGAAAGACTCCTAATAGCCATAACTAGGGTAAACAAAAAACCTCATTTTAATGCACCTGATCATGATGGAAAGTTAGATCCAAATGAGTTTCTTGATTGAATTACGGAGATGGACAAGTACTTTGAATTTGAGGGTACAAGTGAAGATAAGAAGGTGAAATTTTTTTGCACAAAGTTGAAAGGTCAAGCATCCTTGTGGTGGGATCATTTGCAAATTGATAGGCAAAGAAGAGGAAAGGAGAAAATCAAGTCATGGGATAGGATGGTGAATAAATTGAAGGCCAAGCTCTTACTTATTGATTACCAAGTAAGTTTGTTTAGGAAGTTACAAAACCTAAAGTAGAAGGATCTTAGTGTGAAATAGTATTCTAAGGAATTTTACAAATTAGATATCAGATTTGGCCATATAGATGATGATGTTGAAAGAGTTGCAAGATATCTCAATAGTTTGAGGACATTTATCCAAGATGAGATCGATTTGGTTAAATTGTAGAATGTAGAAGAAGCTTATTAGTATTCCCTAAAGGCTAAGGAAAATTTGAACAAGAGACAAGAACAAAGACAAAGAGGAAGAGATATAAGGTTCTAGAAAAGAAGAACATTTTTTGGAGGAGGAAGATCTTATGGGGATCAGAATAAGGTAAAGGAAGAATACAAAGAAGAGATTTCATACCCAAGGGATGACAAAAATTTCCATAGAGGTGGTGGATCAATAAGTTTTAAAAGAAATGTCATCAACAGATTATTTAGAGGAACCGGCTTCAAATGTGGAGGAGGACACTAAGCCTATGAGCATACCCAAGGGAATTTAGGTAAGAGGACTGAGAACAAGGGTAGATCTTCTTATGCAAAAGGATAGCCTACTAATTCTTTGAATCAACTAGAGGACAGAGAAGCCTTAATGGTGAGTAGAGCCCTATGTTATGAAGAGATTGACCAAGAGCCATTGCAGAGAAAAAAAATTTCAAGACAAGATGCAAATTTAAAGGAAAATGTTGCAAAGTGATCATTGACAATGGTAGTTTAGATAACCTAGCCTCTAAGGAGTTGGTGGAAAAGTTGAAGTTGTAGAGAGTGAATCATCCCAAACCCTATCAGATAGCATGGATAAATGATGACCATAAGTTACTAGCAAGTGAAAAATGCTTGGTGAAATTAAAGATTAGACCTTATCATGATAAAGTTCTTTTTGATATTATACCTATGGATGTGTGTCATATCTTTTTGGGTAGACCATGGAGATATGATAGACAAGATTTGCATGATGGAACGAAGAATATGTATACTATTTGTATGCACCCAAAAATGGTCGCCTAGACTTTGGGCCGCCATTCTGCAATTTATCAAATCCCTGAATCAATATTCTCAAAAATCAATGTTTTCAAATATATCAATTTCCTTGATGAAATCTCATTTCATCATTTTCGATTATTCCTTGGGCTAACTATTTTATCGTAAGCCTTTATTTAATTAAAAGGAATTTCCTCCCCTTTTATTTAAATAAAAAATCCCCACTTTTCTTCTTATCCTATGTTGCACAAATAAAGCATTATTCTTATTTTATAAAAAGAGAAAAAGTACTTTTTGTCTCATATGGACACTAAAGTCAACTCTTATTTTCTTATTGGAGGATATTTGTGCACAAGGATCAAGCTTCTATTTTTCTCCACCGTTGATTAAGTCTTTTGCCTCTTAATCTCAATGGTCCATTTTCATCTCATTTCTTATAAAAGGAGAGCTCTCTTCCTCATTTGCATCTTAGGTTTTTATGCTAATGTTATGCTACAAGTTTTCTAGGTCATTTAGAGCTCTTTGAAGACATTCTTGCATTCAAGCTTTGAAGACATTGTTGTTGCATTTCATTTAGCTTGTTTTCTTACATCATAGTTCCATAATCATGGCATTTTTAGTATAGATTTCTTTTATGCAATAGATTAATCTCACATAGCTTAATAGGAGGATTTGTAACACTTGTATTTTCCTTTCATAGCATAGCTTGCATCTTTCATTCTCATAGATTAGTTTGCATTGTATTGCATTTTCATTTGAATTCATTGGAGATATTGGCACTCTTGCCCTTGTCTTCATTTGAATCTCTCATTGTGTGGTTGACTAGCAAGGTCATTAGCTTCATAGCTCTACCTGAGAGCAATTTTACAATCTTGCAACTCCATACATAAAGAGCTATGGATCGATTTGTGAGGGCTCATTCTTGAGTTTCCTTGCATGTAAGGATTCATAGAAGTGCACTACTTTTGTGTGTACACTATCTTTGCAAATGGGATGAAATAAGTATTGTTTCCTTTAGCGGAGACTCCTAAGAGTGAAATTTGAACTAGTGTTAGAGCTTGTTTGGTTGAAGGAAGAAACTTCTCGAATGGTTTAAAAAATGATAGTATAAGTTGTGCTTTGATTCCTAAGAAGTCTGATTCAGAATCAAAAGAGGAACAACTTAAGGAGATGAATGATTTTCTGACAAAGTATAAAGACAAAATCTCAGATAATGTGTCTGATGGATTTCCACCCATGAGGAGTATTAGTCATTGCATGCATCTAATGCCTGGAGCTAGTTTTCCAAACAAAGAAACACACTGAATGACACCGAAAGAGAATGAAGAATTAAATAGGCAAGTGCAAGAATTGTTGAAGAATGATTTTATTAGAGAAATCTAGAGTCCTTGTGCAATACCAGTAGTGTTATCACCTAAGAATAATGGAGAGTGGAGAATGTGTACTAATTCTAGAGCCATCAATAAGATCACAGTGAAGTATAGGTTTCCTTTTCCTAGGATGGATGATATAAATTGTTCCTTTAGTCAATGGTTAACAAAGTTATTACTTTATGTTTCTTAATTGTGTTGGTTTTATTTTTTTGTTACACTTTTCTAAGTACATAGTTCATTCATAAATATATTGTTGTTAGATGATAAGTCATTTTTTGGACAACCATTGCTATCTTCACTGTGGAAATCAATTGAAGCCACTACTACATAGACTAGACTTGTGTTAGCATTGATTCTATTTGTTAAATTATTGTTCTTAGATTAATTTGTTTCATTACTTAATAGAAGATTGGAAAGCCTCAACTGCAAAAATAGTGCTAGCATCATCCAAATATGCACATCCCTAGTTGATAATTAAATGAGCCTTTGTATAAGAAAAAGGTTAATTGAGGATTAGTTTCCTCATTAGGAAAGTACACTAAGTTGTCTACACCAACTAATTTCATATAATATAGACCATTCAATCACCATAATATTTATCTATCTACCATAGTAAATCCACATCTGCATCATCTCCATTATCTTTGCCACAATCCATAATAGATTTTCTCTTTTCTAAGATAGTGACACTTCAGGCAAAAATAGACATTGCATCACAACATTGTATTCATAAATAGTCCATCAGGCTAGCCTATAACATAATTGATCAATTTTTCTCATCAACAATATCAATATTTATCAAACTGTGATTTATCATACATAGGTTGTTTCATCCTCAAAACCATATATTCCTCTTATACAATATATTTCCTTCCTTAAACCAGACATGTACCTTATTATCCTATCAATAAATACTTACCTTTGGAAAGAAGATCTAAATGGTTGTTGACTTGTTTGGTTAGTGAGTCTTTTATTTTGATATCAGGTTCCAATGCTAGCCAAGGATATTTGTATGTTATTAGAGGAGTGAGGATGGGATATTGGAATTATTTTTGTATCTTGTGTTTGTGGGATGTTTTCATGAAGTTCCTTGGGCAAATGTATTCTCGGTATTAGTGTTGGCATGTTCATTTAGCATCGTCTTGCATTTTATTTAAATTAAAGGTCACCTAACACTTTTTGCATGTAGACCATCATTCTGTGTGACTTTTGCACATACCTCAACCACAAATACGCATGCCTTAGAATAGATGAGATTATTCCTTTCTTGTAATGCATATATCTATGTAAAGTGATATCAATTTCACCTTGGTCTTATTATGCCTTGGTGTATATTTATCTATTTTCAAAAAAATAAAAGTTCCATATGATGACAAAACAAATTCTTAAGAAATCTCAAATATGCATCTTGCATATTTATTCATATCCTTCCTATATATCCATCATATCTATTTTCTTCTATCAATTCTCCTCATCCTATTGATTTGACTACTTTTCAGACCTATCTAACTTTCTTCACTTCTCACTAACTCTTCTTCCAACTTGTCTATCAATTTCATACCAATTTCTTGTCATTTAATTTCAAACCATGTAATTTTGATATTATCAACTATGACTTATCTTATACAGGATGTGTCCTTATCTTATACAGGATGTGTCCTTCCTGAAACTAGATGCTTGATGTGTGCCTTATACAATATGTTTCCTTCCTGAAATGAGATGTTTTACCCTTGTCTTATATAATCTGGTTCCTTCTTGAAACCATATGTGATTCTTATTATCCATCTCATATCTTATTTAACAACCATATCTACGTTTGATGTTAATCAAACAACCATCATCACCATTTATTTAGTCTATCATACTAACATTATTGTATTTATTCTTCTTTAGAGAGATCATTCATGCATTTAATAAACAAATAATCTCTTGAGATGACATTAGACATCCCTATCTTAGTCCTCTGGGGAATATTGGGGAATATTTCTTCAAATCCTTTCTTTTTCTTTGAAACAATGCTCAAAATTGAATTGTCTCAAAAAAGGGAAAAATGTAGGTCCATCAAAATTGACACTTCTAAACTATTACACAGTCCTTCATCATCTCCTTCGTCATAATCAATTAAATATTCATAATTATTTAATGGTCTTACTAATTATCCCTTCTCTCTCGCATTGATTAAATAATCTTTATTATTTATTTGATTTATTATTTTCTCTTATTAATTAAATAGTTTTTAATTATTTAATTAATTTGCCATTTTTTCTAAATTCTTCTTATCTTTCATGATTAAATAAATTTACAATTATTTAATTATTTAACTTTTCCTTATGGTTGAATAAATTATTAAACTAATCCACTAACTGCATTCCCCTTTCAGTCAAAAAGATGAGTAAATGTTCATTAACTCATGCCTTGCTCACAAAACAAAACATGTATTCCTCTTTTTCCACTCATTCCCCCACTCGTATACTACCTCCACCACTTGTCTTTAAATTACCTTCAACATCTCCACTTCTCTACTCTTATATTTGGAAAACTTTCTCTTATGTGATCCTAGTAGTCCATCTATTTTGGGTTGAATTCAAACTCCATCTTTCCTATCTCTCTCTCCAAATCTAAAAATTTGAATCTCTCCCTCCATTTTATTTTTAGCCATACTTCATGAGGTTTTTTTCTATTAATTTAACATAATGCTTGCATATTTCTAAGGGAAATACTATTTCATTTTTAAAGAAGACTAATGTGCAATGGAGAAATACGAGAAGAAGAGTATTTGATGCTTGTTTTTATATGTTCATTTTATTTATTGATATTATTTCTTCTTGTTCTTAATTATTTTTTATTAAGGTAAATACAGGTTTTGAATGGACCCCAAAACCATTTACAAAACATTACATAAAATTTTCAATAAAGTTCTTACAAACATAGAACGTATGCTTAGAAACAAAAAGCAAGACCCTAACCCAACAAACAACACGTAAAAAAACTAGAACAAAAAGCCAAAATACAACCGACAACAAATCAACCAACAACCTTCTACCAAGAAAACCTGCACAAGTTACATCTTAACTTTAGTGGCCTTTTCAGCCTCTTTTTGCATTTCCTCCATTTTCTGAATGGATTCTTTCAGGCTTGTAAGCTCCTGAGGAATTTCAAGAACTTTCCTCTTGAGGTTGCTTCTGGTTCTTGTACCTGGCCTCGAAGAGGGACCTTTTCCCTCGTCATCATCAACCGCCATGATGGTAGTTTTTTCTTGCAAACTACTCTCCAGGTAGGCATACAAAGATTTTATATTCATAATAGAGACCTTGAGGCCCTCATTACTATGCTTCAGAATTTCTCTAATACAGTAACCATTATAGCTGATTTTTTCATTAATATCCTTCAGCTTTTCATCCACTATAGCAGAGATTCTAGCATTTAGGTTATCATCTATGTTGTTAATATTTACCTTCTTCAAAACTTCTTTAGCGCAATTTTCCAATCTTCCTTTTAGAGACTCCATTTCATCTTCCAAGGCCGTTAGATTATGACCCATATCTTTCATTTCCTGAGTAAGCCATTTTTCCATATTGATGCTATGGTCAATCGTGCTCCTTATCTCTGGAAAAATGTGGCCATCAACATCAAAGCCTGTAGAAACCTCTTTCTCCTTCCCATCTCTTTTCCTTTTATCTTCTCTTTTCTGAGCCCTTGTATTAGGCTTCATGTGCAGAGTCCCTTCCTCTTTCTTCCTTTTTTTCTCCTTGTTACTTTTCTCAACTCTCTCTTCCTTCTCCTTCCCTCTCCTCTTCCTTATCAGCTTCTTCTTACACCTCATTTTCTTCTTCCTCCTCACTCAAATCTTCAGCATTCTAATTTTTCTTCTCCCTCTTGTTCTTAACCTTAGAGGTAGAGCCTTTATAATTGGCCTTAGGTTTCATTTCTTCTTCCACAAAAACACCCTCTGTGTTATCCTGTGGTGCCATCCCTTCCTCATTCTCCTGGGTAGAGGAGTTTTGGTCTTCTATTTCCTCTCTAATACCTCGCTTACCCTTACTTTTCTTCTTTTCCTTCTTAGAAACAATCCCAAAATTTTCCATTTTTGCTTTATTCTTCTTCCCTTTAACCATTTTAGGAATAGAATTAGGAATATTATCCCTAGCATAGTCTGAAATGGTTGACCAGCACAAAATGAAAGTTATACACCTTCGTGTAGTGCCCATCAGGAGTGAAATATTCCATCATAACTTTCAAAACTTTGGCCCAAATCAGCTTAATCTTGTCCATTTCCACATAATCCCCCGAGAACTTAACCAACATTTCTTCTTCTTCCTCATTTTTAGGAAAGATTTTTATATCATGTGATCCCATACACTTATTGTTCCTGTAGAACTTCATACCATCCAATGACATACCTGTAATCTTAGATATGAGATTAAGTGACAGAGGAAAGGACTTACCCATCAAATTTACTCTACCATTTTCCCACCCAGCAGCAAAATTCTTTGTAACCTCCTTGTCATAACCATGAAGTCTTTCCAGGTAAGCCCCTCCTGACTGGAGCTTCCTCCAAATGATCTTCTCCTTTTTCCATTTTTCACAGTCCAGAAGCTCCTCCCTTCTCAACCCACCTCCCATGTCTTCTGCAGAATTCTACTTACTCTTGTTTGCTTCAGGTGTTGTATCAAAATAATGCTCGCTCCTTTGATTCGATAGGCATAAAATGACCCACAATCTGTGTGCAATTAACTCTTTCATAATTTTCACACACCTTAACTAACAAATATCTCTCCTCGATAACTTAAGTGTCATCTTCATTATTACTCATTTTATTTATGACCCCTTCCTTGTGATTAAGTCTATCAAACATGATTAGACTTAAAATCTCTTTTTGAAGATTTACTTCCTCTTTCCATATAATGATAGCTTCTTTATGGGCCCCCACATTAGCAAGCCCATCTGTAGGCTTGTTTCCTTCCCGGTACACATGGGGAATATACACTTCTTGAAAATTACTAAGAATAGATATGATTTTTTCTATGATATGTACTATAGTCCAAGAAGCCACATTCTTTCCTTTTATACAATTTATTATATTTAGTGAATCTCCCTCCAGCAAAAGCTTCGTACATCCCAGATCCTTAGCTAACATCACAACTTGGAGAGTCGCCTTGACTTCAGCAACATGATTTGTTTTAATTCCCAGAGGCGCATCAACAATTCCCAGACAATTTCCAGTCGAATCTCTTACTAAACCTCCAACCCCAGCCCTACCTAGATTACCTTTGGCTGAACCATCAAAATTTCCTTTATGCCATCCATTCGGTGGAGCTATCCACATAATGTTTTCTCTGGGATTGGGAACTTTGGCTCTTTGTCCCAAGAAGTCCCAATTGTTGATTTCTTTGAAGTCCTAAGATTTGTTCAAGAATTTAGAATCATGCGATAGATTGGTTCTAAAATTTTCCATTAGGCTTCTACAAACGTGGTCAGCCAATCTCAAAGGAAGTATGTTTGTCTATGAACACTCTATTGTTTCTCTCCTTCCATATTCTCCAAGTGAAATGAGGGAGAAACATATTCCATATTATTCTGATCTCTTTACTAGGAAAGGGGCCAATCCATTGGTTAACAAGAGCTTGAAAATTCTGAGGGTTAACCCAGTCCAACTAGATCTTTTTGAATATAGCTTCCCAGACTTTTCTAGTGTAGGAACAGTGCATCATCATATGGTTACTAGTTTCAGCTTCAACACAACACAAAAAGCACCTATTAGGCATATTGAAGCCCCTTTTACAAATATTATCCATAGTTAGAATATTGTTTTGAACAAGCAACTAATAGAACATATTAATCTTGGGGATAATTTTATTATTCCAGACCTAAGAGAAAAAAGGATGTTATTCCTCCTTTAAAAAGAGAGCAAAAGCAGAGGAAACAAAAAATTTATCATTGGTCTCAGGAGCCCACACTAAAATGTCTTGTTCATTATTTCTTATAAACCAAGAATAGAGTTGCATAGTCACACTCTTGAGATTTTCATCAATGAGACCAAGATCAACCCATTCTTCATTTTCCCAGTAGTCAGAAAGCATTTCACCTATTGTCTCTCTACAAACCTGAATAGCATTCATCCATTCATGGTTCTCATTAAGATGACTATCTTTCAGCCATTTATCATCCCATAATTTAATCTTCCTACCATCTCCCAGCTTCCATCTGGCCCCCTTTCTTACCAAATTCTTAGCTTTACCGATGATGTTCCAAATGTAGGATCCTTGAATATCCTCCTGATTACTTAAAGAATATTCTAAAGAGATTAAAAGGTATTTACTTTTTAAAATAGAATTCCATTCTTTCTTCTCTTCAAAAACCCTCCAAATGTTTTTGGCCAACAGAGCCTTATTGATGTTTTTGATACTTCTTATTCCAAGACCACCAAATCTCTTAGGCATACAAACCTTGTCCCAAGCCATAGGGCTAAGCCTTTTTTTTTCTCTTCAACCCCTAACCAAAGAAATCTTTTTTGAATTTTCTGAATCAGATAAGCATACTTTTGAGGGATTTTGAAGAAACTAAGAGCATACACTAGAAGGTTTTGTAGAGTAGCCTTAAGTAATTGGACTTTTCTAGCTTGCCTTAGACTGGCTCCTTTCCATACAATAATTTTTTGATGGAATCTATCTAATAAATTATTCCAGAAGGTATCATCCAGTTTCAGACATAAAGGAAGACCAAGATAGGAAGCAAGGAGCTCTCCTATTTTACAACCAATAATAGCAGAAATTTTCCTTTGTCTTACCTTAGGAGTGTTACTAAAATACAAAGAGATTTTCTCCCAGTTAATAAGTTGGCCAGTGGCATTATTGTAGGTTATCAAAGCCTTCTTCATGTTCCTAGCTTCCTTGACCATGGCTTCCCCCATCATGATAGTATCATCCACAAATTATTCATGAGAGCACTTCAATCTAGCAAATGAAGGTTGGAGACCCTTTATCTGCCCTTCATTCACCAATTTATTGATATATCTTCCTAGACTCTCTGCTATAATAGCAAAAAAGATAGGAGAGATAGGATCTCCTTTCCTTAAACCCCTTGAGGGATGGAATAAGTTGGAGGAACCACCATTCACAATGATAGAAGAAGAAACCGAGGTAACCAACTGCATAATCAATCTGACCACCCCTTTATCAAAACCAAAAGATAAGAGAATTTTAGACAAGAACAACCAATCAACTCTGTCATAAGCTTTGGACAAATCCAACTTCATCAAGAAACCTTGCTTTTTAGAAGCTTCTAGAGAGTGAATTATTGTTCTTAATTGTTAGTCTAAGTTCTAGATTTGATTTGAGGATTTTGTAGTTGCCTTAGGAGGATCATTACATATAGCATTTCTATGACCATTTTTTATGTCCCACCGAGCATGCCAAAATGTAAGCCTTAAAATCCTAAATGCAATTATCCTCCTAAGAAAACTACCAAACTCTCAAATCAAAACAACAACCAGACTAACAATCAAGAACAAAAAGAAACAATATCAATAAAGGAAATACACATAAGAAAAATAAGCATCAAATACTCGTGTTGTTGTATTTTTCCATTGCACATGAGTGTCCTTCAATTAAAAAATAGTATTTCCCTTACATATCTAAAGCACTATCTTAGATTGATAAAAGAAAAGCTAATGAAGTATGGTTAAAAATAAAATGGAGGGGGATATTTTAATTTATAGATTTGGAAGGAGATGAATGGAAGATGGAGTTTGAATTCATTCGAGAAGGGATGGATGACCATAATTGTGTAGGAGAAATTTTTTCGAAGATAGGAGGAGAGTGGAGGAGAGGATGAAAGGAATCTAAAGACAAGTGGCAGAGGTTGTAAGAGAGTGGAGAGGTGAGTGCGAAAATAAGGAATTAAATTATTTAATTATTTAATAACTTAATTTTGTTGGACATTAATAAATGAAAATTTACTCATTTATGCGAAGAGAGGAATAAATTTAAATTATTCATTTGACTATAGAAGAAGAGTTAGATAATCAAATAATTAAATTTATTTAATTATACAGAGATAGTGGAATGTGAAAAAGGTTGATTAATTAATTAAAATTAATTAACTAAAAGAAAATGAGTAATTAATTAAATAATAAAATTATTTAATTAATGCTAGAAGAGAGAAGAATAGTTAGTAAGGCCATTAAATAATTAAAAATTATTTGATTAATGAATAAAATTGATGATGATGGATGAAAAGAAGTAGGGTCAAATTTTGGTATCTACAATACTTATCCACACTTCATAAGGAGCTTTATCAACAAGAGTTGAACAAAGAGATCTAATAATCAAATCGAAAGTAGTACTTGCATGGCCAAAATCATCAATTGATTTAGGCACCACTCAACATTCTCCTAATTATTTCCAGCAAGGTTTGGATCATTCTTTCTACTACCCCATTTTGTTGGGTATTGTAAGAAATACTCTTTTGTTAAACAATACCTGCATTCTTTTGTAACTCATTAAATTCCCTGAAAGAATATGAACACCCCAATAATCAAATCTTAACACTCTTATTAATAATCTACTTGCTTCTCAACTAAGTCTTGTTCCTTTTACTTAGTGAAAATTTAAAAAAAAAATTCTTGCGACTACATCAAAAGAGTCAACATCCATTGATTAAAACATATCCAAATGAATGATATCTAATAATCTTTTTTTTTTGTTATTTCCATTAGGAAAAGATGATCTTTTCTATTAACAAGATACAAAATGCTTGTAAAAGTAAGTTTTGTCAAAAAAATAATCAAAAACATTATCGACCATTTCTTTTTATC
Source organism: Chamaecyparis obtusa (assembly GCA_027943335.1). NCBI lineage: Eukaryota > Viridiplantae > Streptophyta > Pinopsida > Cupressales > Cupressaceae > Chamaecyparis > Chamaecyparis obtusa. The sequence goes on from BSBK01001974.1 coordinate 70,706, forward strand.
AAGAATGGTCTTAATACCTTTTTCAACAATGTGACACAATATATGGTGCCACAAAATACATGCATTTTTAGTTCCAGATACATTGACATAATTACAAAAAGTAGTGAATTGAGCCTAAACAAAGTCAATATATGAGATCATTTAGCTATCATCAATCTCCCTCTTACCAGCCTACAATTAGACTTTTAAATTGTCACATTCATTCTAGAATCATTCAACTTGGATACTAAAGTAAATTTATTGTAAGTCCTAGATAATGTAAAACTTTGTCAAGGGTTTAAATAATTCCATCATTGTAACACAACTTTACCTTTCCCTTACCAACATTCATTTTTAGGTTGTTATCATGAAGGAAAACATATCCCCCATCATATGTTGAGTGTGTATGAACCACTTCTTGTGAGGAGTCATATGGGAAGATCATCATGAAGCAATAAACCAAGAATCATTACTAATAGTGTTACCTGATATAAACAAAGCATCAAAATCTTCAAAAGAAGACCTTTCTTGGAGAATTTGATATTCTTTTTCTCTTCCTTACACTCCTTCACATGTCCTCGTTTGCCACAATTCTAGCATTTTTCTTTTCTTAGGGGTTTAGGAGCATCCTTTATACTTAACACTCTTTTTATCCCTTTTAAGCCCTTTCTCTTTGGACTTGCCTCACACATGCAAGACATCTTGGAAGCCAAAATTCTTAGAATTTATCCTCGTCTATTCTACAAGTAGTACTTCAATTATGTTGTCCATGTTTGGCTCTACATTACCACTATTTATGGTTCAAACAATTAGATTTTCCAACATTCAATATACAAATTTATTAATTAGCTTGCATCAGTAGAATACAAGGTCAAATGATTTACAATTAAATCGTCATCTTTCATCTTTGAATAATACAACCATATTTTGAGATATAATTTACTGGACAAACTTTTAATTTCATAATTTTTGCTTATCATCTTTCACAACTTGTTTGTAGAGTCTTTTATAGAGAGATTCAAGATGATGAAATTTTTAAAGAAAAATTGGATGGTTCCCTATGCCTTCTTGTCCAAATTATTTCAATCTTCATTTTTCATTGTAGATGGCTTTATTTTTTGTGAAATCGGCTACCACTAATCTCTTTATTTGAGGAGATCATCCATCTTCATTTTCTACATCTCATATCTAGTTCCATTGAATTTCTCAATTTCTTGGTGAGAAATGGGCATGGTATACAATCCTCTCCACAAATATATAAGTAGCCACAAAATAAAAGTTCTCACTATAGACCAAAAAAAATCAGCAACTAAGAGATTGTCACCCCTCTCTCAACAAAATTGTTAGCTCTAATACCAAGTATTGATTACAAGATGTAGCAAAACTAAAATATTAACTAATGAATATTTTTAAAAATCTAAAATTGGATTACTGAAATGAGATTAGTGTGATTGTGATTTCAATAATACGATAAAAAACACCAAATCGTAAGAGACACAAAATTTATTTGGATAAACCCTTGTTGGAAAACACTCCACACAAGAAAGAGTGCAGGTATATTATTAACCTTCAAAGAATAGATGCACAATAATACACTTTACTACCATCCTCTAATCAATCCAGTAGCACCTTGTCACTTGAAAGAACTCGTCATAAAACTATTCATGTCAACAATCCAATTTATAGAAACTCATGGAAGGGAAATCCATAGTCACTTATCCTTGAACAAGAGATGATAAACCACTTGAGAAAACCCACACCTAAGCTAATAGATAACCAATAGACATGATAATAAATAATAATAATCGCAATGCTCCAATATGGGCATGTAGCCCATAACCAATCATGTCTTCAGCTTCTTGAATGATACATAACTCAACAATGACTTCCAATTGCACAATAAGTCATACTTTCACCTTCCAATCTTGTACATCCAACAAATGACCCTTCACATTCTCAAAAGTGGATGCCTAAAAATAATCTTATCCCATTTTTTTGTGTCACCGTCATCGACATGTGTTCACCTTTATGAAATGCAATTACAATTTTCATAGGAAACAAATATCAAATGATTTTCCTCGCATGGTCCCTAGAACAATTTCCAAGAAATGTGGAGACACCAGAAAATGACATTGTAATGTGAGGTTAATGTCACCTATTCTAGCAATTGCTCATTATGAAAATCACTCTTATGAAGCTTTTTAGAAAGCTTGATGGAGGGTCTTTTAGGTTTTTTGGGTCAATTATTTGTTGTCATAGTTGTACATTTATTCATTTTATCATCAAAATACGAAGAAAAATTCATGGTGATTTCTACATAGGTTTCCATGACTAGAAGATCGAGCATCTTCTCAATCTACTAAGGTTGAATATGTATTATTGTGTGGTTTTTTGTATTCCTTATACCAAGATTTTATCTTTGTTTTAGAATTTTGCATAAATTACAACTAGATTAATGGATTACATGTAGAGGAAAATTTAATGTTGGGATAAGATCACTTGCCTTCAAATTTTGTAGCGATAAGATTCTCATGGGCTTCACTCATTTTTTTGTTAAACTCTTCTAGTCTCGCAAGCCCTAGATTTGCATCGATGATATTTTCTAATTCAATCACACTATTTTTTAGGGTCAAAGAACAACTTTGAACTTGTACTTCATTTTTCTAGGTGAAGACATATTATTCTTAGGTGTCTTGCCAAAAGCAAGATAGGATTTAGCAAATAATTCTTTATTTTACAAGTTATCATAAACATGGAAAAATAGCATCTCATTTTACTAATGATTTTGGCTTCTATTACATAATTATAAGTCTTAACAAAATTATTTCAAATAAAATTTAGAGTTATAAAGTCAATAGAAAATAATTTTAGAATCTATCTAATATTGTGCAATCTGTTTATGACAAACCCTAATCATTTGCAAATATCTGCCATGATTCAATCTAGAATTCAAGTAGTCGTGGGAATGTTCCAAATTCAAGCGAAGATAGAGGAGAAAAAAACAGAAAAGGCATGAGGTTTTCAGAGTCGTTCAACACAAGCGAATATTCAATGCACACCAACTGAATAGAAGGGTCAAAAAGGTAGGGAATTTGGCGTTTGGACCCCATTTACACTTTACATGATTTGCAAATTACATCAAAAAGCTTGACTTTAGAGTAGTATGGTTTGGGATTTTTGAATCCCATTTACACTGCACTTGTAATTTCTAGGAGGTCTCAAATAATGGAACTTTGCGGTTCACGGTATTAAGAGTCCAAATCAATAAAAATATGTGTTTTTTATTTGGGTGATTTTGTATTTAGATGTTTTGGGGTTTAGATAAAAATGACATTTTTGCAAATTGTAAAAAAGGTAAGTTTGAATTTAAAAGAGAATCATTTTTTTATTTTTAAGTTCTTTTTAGAAAAAAATAATGTATTTTGAGAGAATAATTCACGTGTCTTTTTAGAAATTTCTTAAATTACTTAAATAAAATGAAATAATGAAAATTTTATGGTGGTCTAAGTTAAATCAAGAATACAAAAGTTATATGAAGATTGAAACTAAAAATTTAGATGAGATTCCCAACTTTGAAAAAGTAAGGGCATGTTGTGGAGGTCACAACAATACCTTTTATAGTGTCACTCTTCTCAAATAACATAATGATTTCAAGAAAAATTGACCATAATTTCAAAATGAAATGTATTTTTCCGAAAATAATTAAACCCTACAATGTTAAATTACACAAATTAATTCCTGAGTTCTATTTCAAATCTAGCCATATATAAGGAAATCATCTGCAATCCATCAAATGTGAAATATGTTAAAATGTGAAGTGTATTTAAATAATTGTCTTTAATCAAAAATAAAAATACCTTCAATCTAACACTCTTAACAATTAAAATTGTCTCTTAAAAAATAATGCACTACAAAAAATTGATATTCCTCTTCAAAATCTGATCTAAACTCTAAACCACAAGAATAATTTATACAAATATTTTAAGAACTCAAATAATGAAGAAGAGAAAATACACAAAAATAATTAAGTGCTAAAAAATAGCCTTTTGTAATGCCCCACCAAGGAACCCGAGAAGACAACATGAATTTACTAAAGAATGTGACAAATTTGTTTTTTTAATATAACAACAATTGCTACTAATATTATGATTACAACTGCAAATGAAATAAAATGATACATTATGTTAACTCAAACGTTAGTAATTGACATCACCACAAATGTCCTCTTAGGTTCCCCTAACATTGCCATGAGAAGCATATGATAACATAGCTAAATTAATGCACAAAATTAATATCATTAACTATATTTATTTTAAACCTCAAATCCACATGTGCCTAATCCATAACAAGATATTATGCAAGTACATAATGATAGTCAATACCAGCATCAATCTATCCAACTCTAAATACTACAGTTCAATAAATCATCGATACATGATTACAATATATTTACATTCATTTTACAAGAATATGCATTTACAATGCCAAGATCCATAGTACATCATATGATACAAAGGTACAACAATAATCATCTATCATGAAGTTGTACTAGAAATACATGAAGATACAAAATCTGTCTAAAATGTTCATGGACCAACCAACAAACCTCGATGGAGAAAATTATAGCCCAACCCCATGGAACCTTAAGGCTCACCCCTCCGAGCTAGGAGATGGATATAAGGCCCCACATGACACAACAAGCCACACAATAGGAAAAACATAAAGATACCAAAGCATGACATAAAAGATACCCAGGTTAAAAAATGTGATAACATAAAGGATACACATGAGATACGAAAGGCAAGCTAAAAGGGTAACTGAGGGAATTCTAAGACACATGATAGAAAGTGGAATTGCATAGCTCACACTCTCTTCAGTTACCTTGACAGCCTCTCTAGACCTTGACCCCCAAATGGAACTCATGTGTAACCGACAACCTTTCACGAGGATAAGAAATCCAATTTCTCATATTAACACCCCACAAATGATCAAACCTTCTCCAACCCATCCTTAGTATGTACAAGCACTCAAGGCCATGGGCGAGGAAACATAATTATCTTGATTACACTAGTACAATTTGGAAAATATGTGACTATGTGACTAAAAGTTGTAGTCACGTGACTAAAAATGACTAAATTCTACTATTTTTTTGTAATTCACAAGTATAAATGAGTAAATAAATGACTAATTTGGTCATATGACCGAATCACGACTAAATAATTAGCTAGATGACTAAATAAATGACTATTAATCATCTATTCTTATTTCTTTCAAATTTGATCATAATCCATAGATCTTAAACCCCCTTGATGGGACCCTTACCTAAGAACCCCTTTTGGCTTTTAGGTGATTTCAAAATTGATTCATGAATAACCTTTTAAATATAGAACTGCAAAGAATAGTTTCCTAAAATAGTTTCCATCAAACAAGTTTTCAATCATGGCTTAAAGTTTTGAATTGGTTTTTCTCATCTCATGCCTAAAAACAAATTTGATTTGAATATAATATTAGATGTTCAAATCAAATCATATTTTGGTTGCATGCATGAAATATTTAACCCTTAAGCATGTTACCTATTTTTTCTTTAAAGCATAAAAACTACGTATGTATCTTAGGTACCTTTATAAGGTTGTGAAATTCATTTATGCATTTTAAAAGCATTATGGAGATGCATGTTCATAGTTGTAGGGGGTGAAGTGTTTAAAAGTATTCTTATTACCTAGTTTTCCCTCTTGGTCAAAATAGTCTTACATCTTATACTTATGTCCATCATATGATAGAAATAAAGTAGTACACACAACTAAGAAGGAGGGGTGGTGAATCAATTGTATCCAAAATAGTTGTGTCAAAATCAAAACTTAATAATGCTTAACTTATTTACTTGATGTGAGCATTTAAGAACTAAACCATAAACACAAGAACACATAGCACCATAATATTTTTTGTGTGAAAACCTAGTTAAGGGGAAAAACACGGTGGGGATCAGACCCACTAGATGATGTACTAGCACATATAACCTTGTTAAAGGTACAAAGGATAATGCATGTGCAATGAGGATCACTGTCTAGAGCTCACTGCTCAAATACAACTGAGGGAAACAACCCTAAGATTACAAAAAGGGAAACAATCTAGGGTGTATTAAAATCCATTGTGGACACCAATCCATTGAATTATGAACTGACTAGTAGCATCTATGATATGCCAATAAGCGCTCTAATAACGTATAAATTTATTCTAATTTTATTTTAGATTCCACTCATACCTTTTTGTACATCCACTTATATATATCATTCCATCCAGCATCTCTCTCTCTCTCTCTCTCTCTCTCTCTAAAACAAAGATTACATCTTTAAATACATCACATCAACACATTACAACAAGGACGGCTAGGGACCTAATTAAATAGAGTAATACACAATCCTTGATGTGATCCAAGACATGTCATCTAAGACATAGCTAGGACCCAATCCTTCATCCATGAACATGCTATGATTCATAGATCACTCACCAAATCTTTGTAACATGTTATCTATCAAGTCAGCTAAGAACATCAACGTGCCAAAGAAAAATCATTGAATTTGATCACATAATACAATGTGATCCACAAACATGAATAGAACATGATCTAGAAACATCAACAAGAAACATGAATTACCACAACAACAATGCAAACATCTCTATCTTATAATCCACAATTGTCTCTACATTGTTCATCAAGAATACTAAACATCAACCTCTATCACTCAATAAAAATATCTTGTCAATATCTAAATCACGAACCATTTGAGCTAAGAAAACACATCCATTTCCTTCACTCACCACCAGGTTAGCAACCAAAAATATTGTGTAACTGATCCTCACCAATCTAAAAATGCAACACTATCATCTCCAAAAATAACTAGAAAATTATCCTCTAATAAATCACACATAACTTTTTCAAATCATAAAACAAACCTCTGTAACTTGAACAAGATAAGTACAAACATTCTACAACACCTCTACAACTTCACAACAACTCATCTGAAACATATTGTCCATACTGAACCAAAACTCTTAACTGAACAAACCAGGAAACTCTCAACAAGAATAAAGAAATATGTTGACATCAATGAGAAAACATTAGTGCCAACACATATGTGCATGAAATATCCAACAATCTCCCCCTTTGGCATTGATGGAAACATATGATGTGAAAAAAAATTAGTGCACAAAGCAATAATCAGCCATAATATATCAACTACACCCCCTAAGTCCGACACTTCTATTCTCATGGAAATCCCTTTCTTCAGTTCTTCCTTATTTTTCATATGGATGGTTATCTCTCATCCTTTGACATCAATGATAAAGGAACATATATGCACTAATTCATAGAAGTAAAAAATATGAACAACATACTTCACAAGACCAACTACTCCTCCTAAGGAGCGGTCCAAAAAAGAACTAATCTGGAAAATGAAAAATAATCTCTATATAAGCATTGGACCAATGCAAATCCATGCATCTCTAAATCTGATCAGAAGGGGATATCACCCCAAGTTTACCTCAAAGATACTCAAAATTATCCTTTGGCAATGGCTTCATGAACATATCTACATTTTTTTCTTTTGTAGACATATATTCTAGTCTGAATTCCTTTTTATTCACCTTATATATCAAGAAATGATGCTTTATAGATATATGTTGCACTTTTTGATGTAATTCAAGGTTCTTTGAAATATTGATAGCACTTGAATTGTCACAATAAATAAAAATAGGCTCACCAAAATTTATTTTGATGTCTTCTAGCATTTGCTTTATCCAAACTATTACAGTTCATAGCAGTAACAACATACTCATCTTTAGCAGTAGATTGAGATATACAAGTTTTTTCTTACTAGACCAAGAGACTAAATTCTTCCCCAAGAAGAATGTTCCACCTGTAGTACTTGTAATGGAATACAAATGAATAATATGGTGTAAAATATATGTAATGTGGTAAAATGTGTATATGATATGTGTGTGTGAAGGTGGGGGATAACAAAGTGTAAGGATATAAATCTGTGATGGAAAATGTTATGGACATACAAACTAAATAAAATAGGAATACTTATCTTGAAAGGAGGTTGATGCAGAAATCACTATTTTCTGATGTCTGCGTTCAGTTTCGAGAGATTCTACAATTTGCTCCGGCCTGGAAATGCCAAGACAGAGAAAACCCAAAAAACTTTTACTTTCTGAGGGAGGTCAACCTTGACCCAAATAGCAGGGCACAATCTTACCTCGGGGCACAATCTTACCCCCCACTAAAGGTCGACCTTGACCCGAAATAGCTCTGATGGAAATTCTATTCACAGATCCCAAAAGTTCACCGAAAAGGGTATCTAGATCTGAACTGCAATTCGATGTCATGTACCTGTACTTGCAAGAAAAATGGTTTTGTTGTTTGGATGAGGGGTTTGCCTTAGTCAAACCCCAGTTTGAAATCAACCTTAATAATGGAATTGAAAATAGAGAATGCTAGAAAGTAGTAGAAGTAGATCTAACAATGAAGGTATGATATTCAATAGATATGCAATTATATTTCAAATGTAAACAAATATGTTGATATGAAAGCTTGAACATAACATTAACAAATGTAAATCGAAACCTCCATGATTGTATGTTTGGAATCCACCTTGAGGGAAGAATGAATGGATCTTGAAGATGAACAAAGGATCTTGAAGGAAGATCACACCACCATGATGGATAGATCTAGGGTTTGAATGATGAATCTTGAATGCTTGAACCAAATCCCTTCAAAGGCTTGAATTCTTGAATCCTTGATCTTCAATGGAGAACTTGAATGCTTGAATGGATGATAATGGCTTGAATGCTTCCTTGATTGAGAATGCTTGTTTGATCTTGCTTGATGAATCTTGACACTTGAGAGCTAAATGTCTTGATCATGAAATTGCTTGGTCATGAAAATTGGATCATTTTGTGGATGTGAAAATGAGAGAGGAAGGCTTCCTTTTATAGTGATCCAGGGCACAAACTTCTAGAGAGGCCGACATTGGAGAATTAAATCCCAATTAACCTTAACCCCTAGAAATGGACCTAGATTAAATGCAATTTAAGAGTTTACCATTCTGAAATCTGAAACAGTCGACCCGGAAGCGGGAAAATAAAACTTTTTTAAGCCCGATATCATGAAACCTTCGGAACTTGAAAATTGGACCCAAGGTCGGGGTCAAGGTCGACTCTAACCTAGGTTAGGGTTGAGGTCAACTCTACCCTAGGTTAGGGTCAAGGTCAACCTTAGCCCAGGAGGTCGACTTTGACCCTGAGGTCTCAGATTCAAATTCTCAGGACTAGGTGCCAGAAAAAGGTTGGAAATAGGTGGAGAGAGAAGAAGAACAAGGGGGAAAAGATAGATCCATGCAAAGACCTATTCAAGGTGCTTGACATAACCCCAGATCACTTACTCAGAGGTCTAAACATTCTTAACATGGAAGTGCTTCCATTTTAAGATGATACATTAAGCCCCCACTTTAGCAAGAGTACGTATTCAATGCAAACTCTTGGTAAAGGAGAAGAAAGAAGAGAGCCAAGTGGATTCACAACGAGATAAAATAACACTTAGCCTAAGGACACAAGCCCCCTAGCTAAAAGATTCTAACTCAACACACACGCACGAGGGTGCGAAAACATAAAAAAGAGGGGTTAGTACTAAAACAAACCCAAATCAACTAGTAGAGGAAACCTTGCTAATAAATATTTCCTATACTAATATCATGTTAGGATTAGTAGTCCACAATACAACTGAGAGGGGGGGGGGGGGGGGGGGGGGGGGCGAATCCGTTGTATGAAAGAATATTAAACTTTAATCTTGAAGCTTATCAATATCAGATCCAATGAACACCAACACAACAACACAATATTTTGGTTACGGGGAAACCCTGTTAAAGGTAAAATCCCCGGTGGGAATTAGCACCCACTAATGATGTACTGAGAGTATAGTAATCCTTGTTAGAAGATATAGCCCTGTTAGGAGCTTTTTACAATCATTACAGTACACAGTCCTTGTTACAGGACAGACCCTGTTAGGAGTCAAGAACAAAAAGGGGGGCTCACTACCCAAAGAAGGTTAAGTCCACCTTCTGAACTCACTAGTTTGCAACAAGTGTATATGAAGAAATACACAATCTTTTGAACTATTTGCCAGCAACTATCTTTGCTTGATCAGTTCTAATGAAGTCCACCAAAAATCCTCTGCTCTACATATAGAAGACACAAGTTCACAACCTTCTTCTATCTCATCTATCCATCCATGTCTTTTCCAAACAAAAGACCTTACATTTATACCTTATTACTTTTTACCAAGATCAGGTTAGCCCATAAGGATTTCCTAATTACAAATAATTACATAAGCCCTTGCTAAGATACACACGGTATCTAAAATAATTTTACAATGATTATATTACATCAATTTAGGACCAACATCATTGAATTATGCTTGTCAAACAAAGCACATGCTTCACTTCCTGAGTCGGCTTCAGAATAAGCCATCGCCAAAGCACACGTCACAGATGACATCACCAATCATTCTATACCTTGCACTGACCAATGAACATCCATCAGTACCTCTTCTATCATCCTTCAAGATCACATACCTTGAATCCAATCCCTCTAATATCTATATCAAAAACTCAGAGACTAACTCTGTCAATTCTCACTGTCACTGTCCAGTGACCAGTCTTTACCAAAATAGTTGTATCTTCCTTACTATGCATCCATTAATGATGTGATCTCAGATATAAGATCACAACATCCATTTGAACTCTCATTTGACTTTACAACATCTGAAACATCCGTACACTGTGATTACTAGTCTGGTTTCTTTATACAAGCATATGTTGACATCAGTGACAAAAAACAAATGACAACAGTATGAGTGCCCATTCAGTAACGTAGTGATTAAACATATTAAATGTCTTAATCACCGCCCATGCATTAGCAATATCCAACATATCATATTTGGAAATCTATCATAAAATCATAAATGATTACATAAGAAAGACAAGAGAAATACTATAAATAACATAACTTCATGATCCAGTCCTACCAGCATGAAAGAGAAAAGAGAGAAAAGGGGAAGTGATTACCTCACCTAGTAAGATGCCCACCTTATTGTGAATCACCAAGGAGGGAGAGCCAAACAGGTGGCCAAACCTGATAGTTCACCTATAAACTACGCTTTGTAATTGTAATGCATCTTCTGACGACTTCTATAATATCCATAGTTCCACCTTCTTGTATCACTATGAATATGAAATGTGTGTCTCCTCAGGATTTAGCAACTTATGTGTGTTACCCTCGGAAGATTTAGCACATAAGAAGAACAAAACAAGGATAAAGACAAACCTAGTCATTGGGAAAATCACAAAGAAATCCAAAACAAGCCAAAACACATATGAAGAAGCCAAAACAAGGATAAAGACAAACCTAGTCATTGGGAAAATCACAAAGAAATCCAAGAAAATGATGAGCAATTTGGTAAAGCAATTTAGAGACGATGTTGAAGCATCTGAGAGCATACCAATTGAGGTAGCAACCCAATGTCAGTTACTTCTTTCTGACAAACCACATGATGATGAGGAAACCAAGTCTGATAAAGATGTAGATTCTACACTGGTTTTGCCAACTCCCACTCCAAAGAAGAAGTAGATTGGAATGCAAACTAGGGCATGCACAAGGTCAACAATTGCAGTTTCACCTCCATTGAAGAAAGGAGTTGTGAAAATATCTAGGCCAACTGCAAAAACATCGATAAAGACTTATAAGAAAAGAGGTACAAAAGATACTACTAGGGCCCCTAGGAAAAGAAGAAAGTTAATCAGAGGTAAGGATGACATTGATGATGATGAAGATGATACTGAAAAATTCAAGGTTGTTGTAAATAAGAAATGTTTAATTGATGAAGTTGATGAAGATATAATAGACAATGGAGGTCTAAGTGATCCAGAAAGCAATCGGTTTGAACACCTATCAACCAAGGGTCAGAATAAAATTGAAGAAGTTGTAATTCAAATGATGATTAAGTTCAAAAAGGTACCCATTGAATTCTCAAAATATGTACCTAAGGTATTATATGATAGGATTTCAGCAAGATGGACCTATGTATTGAGCACAGAAAAGACAATGAGGGAACAATCCCTAGTATTGAAAATGCCAACATTAACAAGCCCCAAGATTGATGAGTTGATGAAGAAATATTCTAAAATATTTCTAGCAAAGAGCTGAGCTCTATAGATACTTGATGCAAATATGGTAGAAGTTGATGAGAATAGTCAGTTTCTATGGACTACTATTCTCCAAGCACAAACTGAAGCAGATAAGTTGGCTCTGGCCATTATACCCGAGAAGAAATCTCAAAGAAAAGGGAAAGGCATCCATGTAGATGATGCATACTTGGCAAAGGACCCCATTGAGCTATCAGATACTGAGGTACTTGATACTACTACTGATGCCACCGAGTTCCAAGATTGAATCCAGGATGCACTCGAGAAGGTATAAATACAAGGAATCACTAATGATTCAAATGATGTACTCATTGAGGACATTACAAATGGTGATCTTGATGACATCAAGGATGATGAGGATGTCACAATTTTTGGAGCTCAACAAGAAGAGCAAGTCCCTACCGAGCTAGCAGTAAGTATAATACCGAGTGATCTTCCAATTTTGGTGCAAACTGTTGAGATAATTACACAAGAGGATCCTGAAGGCTCAAGCCTCGAGCAACTAAAAGATACAACAGGGGAACAAGGTACAAGTACTAAAAATACTACAGAGACAAATGCGCCTAAAGAAAAAGAGGCAGATACACAGGCACAGGATTACCCTAAGCCTATTGAGACTACACAAACTGACACTACATCAAAGGCTCCATCTCAATCAACCAAGACACAGGTCACCGAGGAGAAGAAGGAAGAAACAGTGTCTATCGAGATAGACAAGCCAAGTATCGAGGTAAAGGATATAGTTCCATTTGTAAAATCATCCCCTCAAGAGTCCAAGAAGAAAAAGAAGAAACATGGAAAAGGGCCAGTCACTCTTGACGAAGTCATTGAAATTCCTGATTGTGACCCGAGAACTTTGGACCCCAAGGAATTGAGGAAGTATGGGGAATTATGCACAAGAAAATCAGCACAAGAGAAGCTGAGGAAAGAAAGAAAGAGTAAGCAAATTCTAGAGGATGTGAGAGACATCTTGCAGAAAGTTGTACCAGATGTCTAAATCAATGAGGAAACGCCCATTTTGGACCAACTTGCAACTCTTTCCAATCAAATAAATTCCCCAAACATAGATGCTGAGAAGAGGATTGAAGAAAGGGTAGAAGCCAAAATACATAACAAATTAGCAGAGAAAATCAGCCAAGAAGTGGCAATTAACAAAGTCAAGCTTTCCGAGGTAATCACTGAGTTACAATCTATTACTCAGAAAATAATTCAAATTTTGTTTCAATTATGCACTGTGGAGACTTTCACTACTGAGGTCAGTGAGAAGATAAAGAAGATGGATGTAGACATCCTAGCTAGTTCTAATGCGTCTCTAACTGATCCAAATGATTTCATAAGCATATTCTCAAAGTACAAGAATTAAGGCGGTTGAGAGCAGATCTAAGGAAGCAGGAAGACAATATAAGTGACCAAGTCACGGAGCTGCTTCCACACCTCAAGATAATGGAAATACACATTGTGAAGGTACAAGCCTTAGCTGCTACACCGGAGATATCTGTGTTAGAAAATATTTTTGATATGCATGCACAAGTCGGTCTTGAGCACATTTCTCTTACCAACTTGAAAGAGGAATGGGAAAACCTCTTAGATTCTTTGTTGAAAACCCATAAGCACATTTTTGATAAACTATAAGTACAAATTTTTCTTTTGGCATTAATCTCAAAAATGGGGAAATATAATGTATATGCCAAATGTACTTTTATATGCCAAGTGTACTACACACATACTGGTAGCATGCACCGAGGGGGAGTTTTGTAGAAGACTAAGTTTTTGTATATGTATATATGGAGTTAGAATTTTTTTGAGAAATGTCGGCTTATATGCATTAAAATTTTGATACTAATACCAAAGGGGGAGATTGTTATCTCTATTTGAGCATTAGATGTTGTCATTAGTATCAAATTAGATTAGTCAATTATCTAAGTTGATCAGTCAATAAAGGATGGAATAAGAAGCCATAGTATGCTAGTCAGTTAAACAAACAAAGCCTTCATACCGAACAATCACAAGGCAGAATCGAGAGCTAAAAGGAAACAAGTTTAACCAAGCATCAGAGTATATTGAGCACCAAGTTAGTAAACACTGAGCAGTCTACACACCGAGCACGAGTGTATTCACCGAATAGAGAAGGTTGTGTTTACCGAGTTATTTAGGAAATGACATACTAATTAGGAATGACACATTTGTCTATGCAAACGGTTTACACTGATCCATAAACTATTTTACCAAGATCGAGGCTTATTTATTATGGATGTAATCATTAAATGTTGTGATGATTCCTATGTAATAGTTAGATCTAAGTTAATTTTGTACACCGTAGATCTTAGGTTTTCTAAGATGTTGTAAACCTAATTAGGTCATAGCAATTTGCTATATAATTGTAATTGATATCATTTTGACATAAGTGAGAAGGATCAAATACACATTACAAGGAGATCATGAAGCAATAGCCACCTTCAAGACATCAGAATTTAGACAAGGTTTACATGATAGAGCAGTTATCAGAGATTCTATTCAGTTTATTCATAAATATACAAGGCTATCAAGCAGAACAGAGAGCAGTTTACTACACATCAAGGTGATATTTATTCAGTTTTTCATAGATCTGATTTAGGAAAGTTATAGTTGTCATTTACATATTTTTTTTTTTATCTTCTAATCATTATAGCAGAGTTATAAATCTCTTAACAAAGTAGACTTAACAGTTTGATTGTAAATCTCTTAACCAAGTGCACACTTAATTGGTGTTGCTAAAATACTTTCACAAGGTAGATCTAATTGATTTGAAGTTACTCCTAACATGGTAAGATCACCATAAGTGATCACACTTGTAGCCTTAACCGACATATTTTATTTACTGTAGTAGTGAAAAAATTGTGGGTGTCATCCCCATCGCGGTTTTTACCTTCTTACAAGGGTTTCTACGTAACCAAAATACTTGTGTCAAGTGTTACATTTCATGAATTTTTTATTGTTTATTTTCATGCACTTTACATTTGCAAAGTTAATTGAGTGAATGTTGCAAACAATGAATTCAGTTGGATAGTTAGACACTCCTATTGCAGTTTAGTAGTTCAGTAAAAGTTTTTGAGGGTACTGATTCACCCCTCCCCTCTCAGTACTTTATCTTTATTATCCCAACACCTTCCTCACTTACCATTTCAATCAATAAATCCATTTCACTAAAATCATACATTTAGTTCCCTACATCATCCAATTAGTTATCTCCTTGATAATCAATTGTTCTCATTCATTCTCAACCATTTATATAAAGATCATATTCATTCATCCTCCATCGTACATTCTATATAATCATCCTTCATTCAACATTCATTCTAATCACACTCTTTGACCTGTCATATGATCATGATAAAAATAGTGCTTTATACAAATTTAAGAGCAACACATAAAATATTTGAAAGAAAGCTTCAAAGAACCAATGAAGGTAATCAATATATTTTCAAGAAGGTGATATCATTGTTGTGATTTGTGCTTTCTTGTGCTCTAATATAATCTATTGGGAGATTAAGATTATAGAGCATGCTCATCCTGATAATTCAAGGAAGATCATACTTGGTACCTAAAATCATGCATAAAAGATGAGCATGTACATACATGTACAAATATCTAATAGACAATGGTGGGGATCAATTGATCATGTGGATCTCGCAAGAAAGTAACCACGACTCTGTCCCTCAACCTCCTCAAGCATGTAAAATAGAAAAGTAAAGCATACACACTAACCATACACATGCAAGTATGAGGTTAGTAAAACCATGAATATAAATAACATCATCATATATAGATAATCAACATAAAGAGTGGCTTAAAAGAGTTCGGTCATATAAACTAAAAGAAAACTATGGAAGGGGTATTACACATGGAGACAAGTATGTCTTCTTGAAGCATATAAGTCATTAAATTTTAGTAGCATCCCTAGTGGTGAGAAACATTTTCCTCTCGAGCTCAAAAAATATGTGCCAAATTTTTGTGGAGATGGATTAGAATCAGCAATTAGACATTTGCAAGTGTTTTTTAAGTTTATTGAATAATATCAAGTTTATGTAGATGATATGATTATGAAACTATTTTCAAGGTCTTTGACAAGTTTTGCAAGTGATGTTTTCATATTATTTCCTATGCAGAGTATTTCATCATGGGAAGAACTCAAGAGGTGGTTTTTAAATACATTTCGTGACATAATGGAAGAGGGTTCTTTTTCCATTAACCCTCTAGTTTGTTCACCACAATAGTCCTCATGTCAAAATGAGTCTCAACCAAATTATAAACATGAATTACAAAACATTAAATGCAAAATGTATGTTAATGCATTGTTTGGCATAAAGAAAGAGGAAGGAGAGGATCTATTTTCTCTAATCAAAAGGATCATGAATGCATATGGGGAAATTCTAAAATATTTTAGGCCTCAAGAGATTGAGTGTGTAAGTTTCTTTATTGGGTTGTATGACCCAGCTTTGAGGTCTCTTTGTAAAGGGAACAAACCAAAAAAATTCTCTCAACTTCCTCATTGGTTATATAATGTTGAGATTGAAAAGAAGTGTGTGGCAAAAGATGTTGAGTTGCAAAGTATTCATGTTAAAATGGCATTTGTGTTAGTCATTTCTTTTATTAAAAAGACAACACAAATTTGAATGTTTATGCATAAATGATAGGTGTGTAGCACCTTAATTACATTATACTAATAAGAATAAACAATAATACTCCAAACATTTAAAGCTTTCCATAGTTTTATGAAATATTAAGTATTATCTCTATGACAATACTCGTCTTATATGTGATAAAAATATTGATTGTGTTGTAGAAAAAAAAAAATTATTAGTGTAAAAATACAAAAAACAAACAAACTTTTGGATCTTATGGTATAATTAAATTTATGCATTATGTAATGAAATATTAGTGGATTCATAAGTATAATAAATTGCAAATTTTAAAATAATAATTTATAATATTATAATATAAATAAAAAAGCAATCAATAATTTTTTTTTAAAAAGAATATATATATTTTGTTTTTTAATCGGATTTTAGAAAACAACTTCCATTGTTGAAAATTGTCCTAGTCTTTAGTGTGATGTTAGGTTTGATGCTTCATTTTAGGAATATTCTAGATTATGACATGGTGATCCTCTAATATTTTTTCTTGTGTGACACATTGATGATTACCATTAAAGTTGCATGTCACTATCCTTTTAAAAATCTCCATGAGTCCCACACATTTTTATTTTTTTTGAAAAAATACATACATACATACAAGAGATATCAAAAACTTGGAAGGAGGCTCTACTAAGCCATAGAGTCACACACATTATTGTTTCAATAATTTTAATAGCCCATTCACAAACAACACCATCAACGAATATAGATGATAACATTAACAAACTGGATATAAAACATTTATAAGGATGATCTTTTTGTAACATGTAAAATATATTCTTGATCATATATTTACTAATTATTATATTTAGAAACCAAATTTTTGTACATTAATACATGAGATTATAAAAAGTGTTCACTTATTCTTCTAATTCACTATAATTAAATAGTTATTTTTAAATATCTAATTAGCTAACTATCTTCGATAATTAAACAAATTATTTTAATCTATCTAATTATTCTTTTTTTCTAAATAAAGTTCTTCTAATAACTAATTCTTCTTCTATAACTAAATATATCTTTAATTTATTTAGTTTCTCTTTTCTATATATTGTTCTTCTAAAAATAAATAAAATTATTATTTTATCATGTATATTAATTAATTAATTTATTTTAAATTATTCTCCTAATTCATAGATTATTCTAAATAATTATTTTTAATTATTTAATTAGCTATCTCTTCTTCTATAATTAAATAAACTATTTTCATTTATTTAATTATTCTTTTCTAAATGAAGTTCTTCCCAAAATAAATAAAATTATTATTTTATTTATTTTTAGCATGCAACTTAATTAATTTTTTAAATTATTTTATAAATCACACTTTTAGTTCATTATAATTAAATAATATTTTATTCAATTATCTTTAACACTTATTTTATAAATAAATACTGAAATAAATCAATTTAATTTTTCTAAATAAAATTATTCTAAACTAGGGGATCACCTCGCAATGCAACAGTTAAGTTGCAAGCCTGTGCTAAGGCAGGTCTTATGTTCGAATCACCCCCTGATAATCTGCCTCAGTGTGACAAAGGAATGGTCTATCGTTGTTAATAGTGGTCAATGCATGATTGTCAAAGGAGTACTAGGCCTTGGATGCAAACCAGCGAAATGCCTATTGAGATGGCACATGCACAGGCGTTGGGGATTGCAAATGCTAATAGCCACAGTGGGCACATATACGGGGGTCGTTACCAGCCACTCGGGAGACATAACAATGATTGGGAGATATAAGGTGTAATGTAGATGAGGGAGTCATAAGGATGCGAACTTGAGAGATAAGGAGTTGGCCATAATATGCTTGAATTGATAAAGTGTACAAGAGGCATAAGGAGGTTTGACACATGGACAGTCGAGGGCAGGCATAAGGATTACGAGAGGTATAAGGAGACGTGGTGTTGCACGAATGAGAGATATAAGGTGTGGAGGGATAAGGAGAGTCAAAATTAGAAGTTACAACATGATACAAATTTAGTATGGCATTCATGCCCAAGTATTAGAAATGTAATCACGAGGATGAGGTCTCTCAATTGTGCCCTCACTGGTTCAAAGCTGTAGTCAAAAGCAATCATTGAAGAAAAAAAATATATTCTAAAATAAATGAAATCATTAATTTATTTATTTTTCATTATGCATATTAATTAAATATTTTTTTAATATTTAATTAATGTATTTTTCACCTTACACATTAACTAAATGATTTTAATTATTTAATTAATTACTTTTCCTAAATTCCTCTAGTCCACTATAATAAAAATAACTGTTTTAATTATTTAATTATACCTTTTATAATTAAATAAATTATTTATTTATTCACCTTTATAAATAAAGTTTTTCTTAAAATAAATAAAATAAATATGTTATTTATTTTATCCTCTCACATATATGATTAAATATTATTTCCTACTTATATCCACCTTCCTCACCATTTCAATCAATCAATCCATTTCACTAAAAATCCTGCATCTAGTTCCCTACATCATCCAATTAGTTATCTCCTTGATAATCAATTGTTCTCATTCATTCTCAACCATTATACTAAGATCTGATTCATGCATCCTCCATCGTTGATCAATATCATGACATTTTATATGATCATCCTTCATTCAACATTCATTCTAATCACACTCTTTGACCTTTCATACGGTCATGCGACAAATAGTGTTTATACAAATCTAAGAGCAACACATAAAATCTTTGAAAGAAAGCTTCATAGAACCAATGAAGGTAATCAATATATTTGCAAGAAGGTGATATCATTGTTGTTATTTGTGCTTTCTTGTGCTCATCTAATATAATCTATTGGGAGATTAAGAAATTGTATGAAATTTAGAGTTCGATAGTTAATCAATCCATGATTCACAATGTTTTAATTATAGTCTTACATAAAGTTCATTATGCAAAAACCTTCATTAATGTTAAGCTTGCAATAACTAGTGAGAAGTGTCACCCTCCTTTAAAAGGTCCCTATGAGTCCCACATATTATTGATTTGACATTTTCAACCACCATTTCACACATAACAACATCAATAGACATAAACAATAACTTGAATAAATATAATATTAATAGATGTATGAGGATGGTCTTCTCATGATATGCATAACATATTCTTGATCATACAATCATACCACATTAGGAATCCAAAATTTAATATATCAATAAATCAAAATTATACAAAATTCATTGTTAAATGACTTGATCAATATAAGCTTGCAACAAGTAGAAAGTTTCAATCAATAAGAAATCAATCATTAACATTTTATATATTTTTAAAAAATATACATATTTAATTTGGAAAAATTTAAATGCACATTAATAAAAATGCATACAAATAAATAACTATGGTTACAATAGCATTGTCAAAGACATATAATACTAGCTTAAATTTAAAATACAAATGATTAGAATAGTATTGACAAAGACAAATACTAATAACTTTTAAAAACATAAATGTCCAAGCCTTTGACTAACATATTTGGAGGATCAAGCATTCAAGTGTAACTTTGAATGCTATTATAATTCCTAGGTTATACACTGTTTCACCGATTACGATTGGTCACACACTTAGTAGTACGTAGCATAGATAGGTCGCCGACAGACTTGTATAAAAGTTGGCAGGGGCAGTGAATATCAAAATGTTTAGTATTAAAGTCATGAGACCCAAAATAAAAAATGAAAAGAGAAAGTCATGAAAAAAATAAAATAATATTAAAGTCGGTTATGATGATGGGGGAGGAGAATGGGTAGCAGTTATGGTAAATAAAAGGGCCCCACTCTAAATTATCCGTTCTAGATGCCTTTCTGTGTCTGAGCTGTAAACCCCGAAACAATTTATTTATTTATTTTTATTCATGTGGAAATCTTGGAGAAAATTGTTTTGCGCGGAGACAAAAATTTGTCTGTGCCTAGGCACATGATCCCTTTTGTCATGCAAACGTAACGTCGGGTGAGGAGCAGATGCGTTCCAACTTGTCGCCTACGCACATGATTTCCTTGCCCACCATCCCCTTCTATTTTTAATTAATTTCACTCTGCTCCTCCTATTATATCTATTCAAAGTATCTTGCATTCTTTTGTTGCCTCTCACCTATTATATTTATTCCAAGTATCCTACATATTTTTGTTGGTCTTCACCTAATCTTCATTAGATATTTGGGTGCATTAATTTGTAGGATCTAAGACTAGAGTTTAGTTTTTAGGATCTAGGGAGATTGTAGATATGAGGGTGGGAACAATTGAATTCAAATATCTCATTTTTCTTAGGACAAGCTCATAATTCTGTTTGAAAACTTAAAATCTTTAGAAAAATTGGTCTTTGATATTTATGGAAGTTGCTTTTAGCTTTATTTATGGAGGAAGGAACTTTAATGGTGTTAAATATGATTTTGTACTCTTTTAATAGTTAGGTGTTTAATATCTTTGAGAAGCTATATGTACATTGAGAAAAACTTTGGAGAACTTTGGAGGTGTTTAAAAAATTTATTTAGTAAATTATCTATGGAGAAGGGAATTTTAATGGTGTTACATATGATTTTGTACTCTTCCAATAGTTAGGTCTTTAATATCTTTGAGAAGCTATATGTACATTGACTAAAACTTTGGAGAGCTTTGGAGGTGTTAAAAGAATACCGTGGAGCTTACTAAACATGTCAAAGTATATTAACTTCTTTGTACATATTGATTACGTCCCTAAGTTTAATTAAAAGTATGATAAAGGAGATAATGGGGTGGACATAAATGCTTATGGGTAGATGACAAAGGATGTTAATAGATTGATTATTGATATTGTTGATGTATACTCCATGTCAGGTGTACAGTTTGAATTATGCCCTTCAAAGTAAGTACTTTGAAATAGATGTCAATTGATAAAGATAAATTTATGTCTAACACACCTAATGCACTTGTGAAAGGATGAAAATTTGTATGCTTTTCAAAGTACACTTTTGACCATACGAGAATTTATAAATAGGAAATAAAAGTGATGTATTAGATTCAAAAAGCAAACCTTAATGAGGTATCCAAGGGAAAGGTGGGAAGGCAAAAAAGAAAGTCACTAAAGAAGGCACACAACAAACAAGGAGCAATTGAATAATAAAGTAATAATAAGAGGTCTAAAACCTAGTAAAATATTTTATTTTTTTAAAAGGAATTAGTAGGTAGAGTTTTGAACCCCTAAAATTCAATGAAGTTACAACATTAAAGAAAACCTTTAGATGTTGTAAGCTTAGATAGGCTCACCAAAATTGTAAAGAAATTTTTATGTTACTATATGTTCTATCAAGGCTAAGTAAGAAATTATCATCAATAAACCCTCAATTGTCAAGCAATAGAGCTAGGTGTGTGTGTGTGTGTGTGTGTGTGTGTGTGTGTGTGTGTCTATATATATATATATATATATATATATATATATATATATATATGACCTAGAGCTATAAGTTGAAATCATAAAAAATAAAGCTTACCAATCATATTATTATTATAAAAAAGAGGGGTGAACACTTTAACCTAGAGCTATGAACTGGTGAGGTCACAAATGGGGAACCTCATCCCCAATTGGATTTGAACCTTGATGGCAACAACAACAACACACCAACTTAACCATCACAACATGCCAACATTGACACCAATCCTATTATTTTAAAAACCTTAAGAATTTTGGTTTATTTCAAATCTATTGTAGTAATCAATCCAACATAAGTCTAAATCACGCAGATTTATTTCTTATCATTTTTTTTTTTTGTTGGTATATAAGGATTATTGATAGTTACAAATATCCTAGGGTTTACTTAATTGTGAGGGATCATGTTCTCTTTAGTAGCCTCTCAAGTGACCAACTTTAAGATCTTGAAATTTTTTGGTAGACATTATGAAATCGTGCAAGTGATCTAGGATGCAAATAATATTCATTTTAGTACACCAACTCAAAATGTTCCTCATAGGTGCTCCTTGATGTTCTAGGGTTTTAAATAACTAATACCTATGGATCAATGCTTAAAAAATACCTTTAAATATTGAGACATAATGAATTGTCACTCAAGATTTACTAAGTCAACTCCTAATGACTATGAGAAATGGGTAGAACTCAATCTTTTGAATTTATAAAAAAAAAATGGTTTGTGATATTGCTATTAGAATTCAACTGTGTAGGTGAATCTTGTTAGCAATATCACAATTTGACTTGCTATGGGAAATATCTCCTACTTATCAATTTTTTATTTGGTTTTATGTTAGGTCAGATAGCTCTCACATGCCATAGAAATGAACCATGGTAAAGAAATGCATATTTTAAGGTAGAGATCAAACTAATGGGGATTGGGGCTAATAATGACCCATTAAAGGGATTGATGTATATAATGCATTGATAACGTCAAATACATGCTAATGAGAGTGTAAGTAAATATGGGTGGACAAGTATCAATAAATGAGTTAAAATTAATAAAAGAGTCTGCTACATGCTATTATGCAATCATATTACTTGACATCCTCACAAAATGGACCCAAAACTAGAGAGGCATGGCATGCAAAACTTGGCATTACAATAAAGTACTTTTCTCTTTCCTTACAACACAGGTGATACTATAATGAATTGAAGCTTTGGGTGGAAGTGTATCTTAAGAATCTTTGAGCAAAAATTAATTAAATGTGAAATATATTGATTATTTAAAATTAAAAATTAAAAGCAATACGCCTTGTCAAATTTTCATCATGGAAACTCATATGTTACTTCTTGTAAGTGAAGCCTCAAAGAATATATGCTATACAAGCACAAGATGACAAAACTATAACAAAATAAAATTACTATATAGTTTCAACATAATTTTTCCTTACATATCTTTATCTAACAAGAGGTTGATGAATAAAAGTTGATAAATGTCAAATTTGGAAATATTCGAATAATATATTTAAAAATATTTTTTAATATACAAATATTTAAGTTAAAATTACTATTTGTTCCAACCAAAATCATGATTATCAAATCCAAAAGATTAATCTACACTCTACATTTTTTTTCAATAATCATCAATTTAAGACTAAATATTAGGTAATGCTATGCTTATTACAATTTACAAAATCGTTGTATAGATAATAATGAACTTTGATGATGTCTAAATAAAAATAAATGACCACTCCCATCCTCGCATGTGCAATACTTTATGAATGCTAAGTTTGAGGTGAAAATAAATCTTTATAAATTGAATAAAAACATGTTAAATAATAATTTATTATCCATACCTTAATTCAAATAAATACACCTTTTCATAAAAGCTAATAAAGTTTTGCCTACAATCAAAGTCTTCAAATGACATTACTTTATACTAGTATATGATGTAAAAGTTAGTATAAATTAAACTTTGCATCTTCTCATAATATTTCTTTAAAAAACCATTTTAAAAGAAATATATTAGTTTATAGATGGTTGAAATTTTGAACATCCATAATGAAACAATTCTCTGTTATGAAATGTATTTAAAATTAAAAAGGAAGTACTAAAAAACCTTCCAAAATATAAAAATGACAAGGTAAAAAAAGTGTATTTAAATATTATAAGCATTTATACTTAAAAAATAATTATAATAACAAATATAAAAACATATTTGCAAGAATATTATAACAAAATCAATAGATGAGACCTCCTAAAATATTTTAAGAAAATAATAATCTTTAAACAATAAAATTCAGAATAAATTTTGTTTTCATTTTAAAAATTTAATATAAAATAGTATAATATAAACATTTTTTTTCCATTTTATTTAACTTTAGATTTTATGCTTAATTAAGATTTTGATATGTTTCTAACTCATTACTTCTTTATCTAAATATTTCTATTGAAAATATTAAAAAATAGTAAAAAATAATTTAATTAAAAGAAGTACAACTATAAATATTTATATTTTTTATATTAAAAGAAGAAAAATTAGGGTGTTAACTTTATTAAGAAATAATCTAGAGACATTGAAAGCAGATTAACAAACCATTAACATCACTTTAATAATGCATATATCATTTATATAAAGTGAGTGTATATGATCTAATTTGCTCTGTAACTTTCTCACCCAATACCTGTTGAATTATGTTTGTTATATCGTATGACTGCTATCATTGGGGATGAATCTTCCTCCCCATAGCCTGACCTCCCTCCCAATACATCTACTGGGAATCCTCCTCCTAGGCCTTAGGATTCGTATGGAGTACTTGACACTTTGTCAAGGACTGCTCAACCATCTTTTGGTAATGTGTCGGAGGGGTCCCATGGTAGTGAAATTTTTAAACCTAATTAAAAAAATGTGTTAGTTGGCCCCCCCAACAATGCCTTGGAATCTCTTCTTGTGGATTTTATTCAAACACATGAAGGTACAAAGATTTCCCTCCCAGACACTATTTTGGACCAAATTGTCTCAAAGATGCACCTGGCTTTAGCTGGGAGGTTATTTTCTTTTTGCCCCTCCATTGGTATGGTCAAGAAATGGGTTGCTTCATAGTGCAAGCTAAAAGGGAGTGTCAATATTTATGTTATGTCTAGGGGATTTATTTTTGTTCAAGTTCACTACTCAAGATGACATGCTCTTTATTTTGCCAGGCTCGTTGGCTTATGATAAACACTTTCTTACTCTAGCTAAATGGAAACCTAGCTTTGATCCTTGTATTAAACTCAACTGGATGGATCCAGTGTGGATTAGAATGTCAAACCTCTCCCTTGAGTTCTAGGATGAAATTTTTTTTAAATGGGTTGGTAACTCATTTGGGCATATGTCACACTAGATACGGCCACCCTGACTAAATCTAGACTAGTCTATGCTAGATTTTGTGTCAATGTGGCTATCAACAAGCCGCTTCCTAATTTCATTGTGTTGAAGTTGAAATGAGGAAGTGGACTCAAGCTTTGGTTTATAAGAATGCTACTCCATTTTTCTAGATATGTAACAAAAAGGGTCACACTATGGTTGAATGTAAAGTTCCCCCTTGAAAGGAACCTAAAATGAAGGAAATATGTTCCTCCCTGGGTGCTTCTAAGATGGTTAAATTAAAAAAAAAAGCAATGGAGAGATGTATGAATATCCCTTCATAAAGGGAATACTGGACCTGATGAAGTCATTGGGGGCCCATGGTAATGAGGTTAACCCCTTTGATAGGAACCTTCCCGAAGAAGGGGAAATCCTCCCTGTCAAAAACCTGAGGATGTCACCTAGTCCCGACTCTAAGTTGGTGGATGATAAGGAAGAGCAGACAAACCCCACTACAGTCAAGATTGTAGGAAACAAGGTTTCACTGACTGACTCTATCAATAATGTTTTGGGGGATTCAACAAGCCATGTGGATGAGGCCATTCCTTCTAGGTTGGAGAACATGAGTCCTATTGCTACTAGGTACCTTTCCTCAACCTCCTAGTGTGAGACAATGATTGAAGAAGTTAACAAGTCTATTATCTTCACACCTAATAGAAAGTCTACTACAATTGGTTTAGCCACTGAGGCTGATGAAGAGTGTCAGACCTAGAAGAAGAAGACTAGAAGTAAGAAGCCTAATGTGGGAACATATATCAAAGTTGGAAGATCAACGAAGAGAGTAAGAAGGAAAACTGTTATAGCAAGGGAGATTACATTTGGTATAGGAACTTAACCCTAGACCTCAATCAGAAGACTAAGAAAAGAAGTTCCTTTCATGGAACATTAGAGGACTAAACACTTTCCAGACGTAATTTGCGATTAAAAAGTGCATTTTTTTAATCATAAAATTGATATTTTATTGTTGTAGGAGGTTAATATGTCTCATAAAAATTTCTCTATGATTGCAAATAGGCTTTGGATGGGGGCTTCATACTTCTACTCTGAATTTGTTGAGGCATCTAGTGGAATTGCTACCTTATGGAACCCAACTAAGGTGGATGGGGAAGCTCATGTTTTCTCTCATAATTATCTAGTTGTTACTTTTAAGGTGGATAAATTTTGTTGGAACCTCTGCAATATCTATGCTCCCAACAATAATTTTGGCAGAAATATGATCTGGGAGGAGATTACTAATAGTATTTTCGAGGATCAAAATGGTAGATATATGCTAGTTGGACATTTCAACTCCCCCATGTTCCCCTCTAATAAGTTGGGAGGCCTAATGTACTACACCGATAGTATGAGTGATCTCTTTGAATTCATCAATAAAACTAGTCTCTTTGATCTAGAGCTCCAAGGAAACCCCTTTACTTGGTCTAATAATAGAAAAGGTGAACATCTTATCCAGGTCAGGCTGGACAAATTTCTTATCTCCTCTTCCTAGGATATGGGGTTGAACTCTACTTTGAAAGCTCTTCCAAGAACCGCCTCTAACCACAATGCTCTCCTCTTGCATTGGGTTGATAAGCCTAACTTTGGCCCACTTCCCTTTAGGCATGAAATTATGTGGACAACCCATCCAAATTTTAGAGATCATATTGTTATGTGGTGGTCTACTCTTGTTCATGGATTAGTTATGTTTAGAGTTTCTAAAAAGTTGGAGCTTATTAGAAGGGAGGTTAAAGGATGGAGCAAATCCAATTTTGGGGACATATTCAAAAAGAAGGAAGAGATCTACTTGAAACTAGAAAACATATAGAACCAAATGGTTGTTGGAGACCCCTCACATTCCTTACATATGGAGGAGGAATGCAGAGCTAATTGGAAGGAGATTCTAGCTAAGGAAAAAATCTATTGGAAACAAAGATCGAGAGTTCAATGGTTGAAAAATGGAGACTGTAACTCTACCTTCTTCCATAGGTCTACTAGCATGCATAAAACAATAAACACCATCAAGTGTCTGTTGGATGAACATGGGAGGGAGTTCATTGACTATACCCAACTGGGTCATGTTGCTTCTTCTTATTTTATGCAATTGTACTCAGATAGTGATGACATGAATTGTGCTAAGCCACGTGATTGACTTATATGCCACCACCCCTAGGCTATCACTAATACAGATAATGATATCCTCATATCTTAGGTCTCTAAGGATGAAGTTAAGTCAACTTTTTTTTTCCATGGGTGCTTATAAATCTCCAAGGTCGGATGGCTTCCCACCTACCTTCTTCAAAAATTTCTAGGACATTATAAAATTTGATATTACTAGAGCTACGAAGGATTTCCTCATGACAGGTAATTTGCTGAAGAAGTTAAATGACACCTACATTGTTCTTGTCCCTAAATCTCGGGACCCTATAAGTATGTCTGACTTCAGGATGATTAGCTTATGCACACTATTTACAATATTTTCATGAAGGTGTTGGTGAATAGGCTAAAGCCCCAATCAGAAGGGGTCTGTCTTGGGTAGATAAATCCTGGATGCTGCAATCACAACTCATGAGACAATTCATTCAATGGACAAATGCAAGGAACTAGGTATGGCCTTCAAGATTGATATCTTTAAAGCATATGATAAGGTGAATTGGTGTTTTCTCTACAAAGTCCTTGTGAAGATTGGATTCAGTAATAAATTTGTGGGGATAATAAGGGAATGTATGGAAACTGTTAGATTTTTTGTTATGGTTAATGGTGTCCCTTGGGGGTTGTTCAAGGCTAGAAAGGTATTAGGAAAGGTGACCCCCTATCCCCCTACCTATTCATTATGGTTTCTAAGGTTCTTGGATGTAACATCATGTATTTGTCTGCTACGTATAGTGTTAGAATTATAAGGCACTAAGAGGGGGTGGGGGGTGAATAAGTGCATCTACAAATCTAAAACTTTTAATAATTATCTTCCACAATAACTAACATGCAAATTCTAATATAGCAATGAAACATAACATATAAAGCATTCACACACAATAAACACAAGATAATATTTTTCCTGTGGAAACCCTTGTTAGATGGAGAAAACCATATATGGGAATGATACCCACAAATTTCACAAGTGCACTGATGAAATCTGCCCTATTAGGAGCAATTACAATAAACCCTTCTAAGGTTATACCTAATTAAGAGTATTTATAGCCCGATTAAGAACTATAACAATCATGTTAAAGACTACCCTGTCAAGGGATTTAAAACTCCTTCTAAGAGTTCACCTTGTTAGAGGATTTAAACTTTAGATCATGTTAAAGATCCTTCTCACCCTATTAGAAGTGACCTTTTTAAAGGATTTAGCTTGCCAATCTGTTACAATCAACAAGTAAAGAGTGATCTGATGTTTTCACTCAATGCATGACAGATCCAATGTATTCCTGATCAATTGCACTACTCTAAACACTTTACTGCCTCTATACTATCTTCATCAATCTCTTCCAATCACCACATACCATCGAAACAACACACTAAACAATTTTCATATTAATCACTTTTATACTTGTTCTAAGTCAGTGCTAGAACCCTAAAATGTTTTACAAGTCGGCCCTCAAATCCTACTTAACATATGAGTGAGCACAGAAAAATCTAAAGTCAACATCCTTGATGTCGGCTCCAAACATTAAATCTCAAAAACATGTTGGCCAACCACTTAAATTTGACTACAACACCGACCTAACCAATTGTATTAACCGGTTCATTGTACTAACTACTAGTGTCACTTCAATCCTCAATAACTTATTGAGTTCTTCAAAATAATTGATGCGATCATAGAAGTAGTCAAATACACCTCTGTAGATATTAATTTATATACGATCAAACACCAAGTAAGTCAATCTCCAACTCCAGATCCGGTCGTCTAAATTTTGCATAGAGTCTTCTTACCAATTGACTGAAAACTTAGTTGCTTCTCCATTTGATCCTTCAATACCATTGGTAAACCTAATTTCTCGACATAAAAATGTGTTGCCAACAATGAAAACACCACAATACACTCATGTGATCAAAACACATATTACCTTCATCAAAATGCCAACAATCTCCCCCTTTGGCATTGATGGCAATACTTAGAAAAAATTTCCTACTAAGTGCCAACAATACATATCTCCCCCTGAGAATTACAAAAATGCATGTATCCTAAAGATCTTAGCCAACTACTACTACTACTCCTTTTTTGACAAAAATGACAAAGGTGTTACAAGATATGCAAAAAGAAAATTTTTATTAATCAAGAGTAGAATAGTATAATTTACAATCTACTAAATATCTCATGGAAATTAATCTTCAACACTTTCCAATCATTGACCCATGACTTGTGTAGAATCTCCATAATAAGTATTTTTCCATGAATAAAAAATGTTGAGTCCTCTAATCCTTCAAATGTGTTTAGTAGGTGAGGTGGTAAGGTTTTCTCAGCTTCCTTCACACTCTGTTGTAGAATGTCTAATTTAGGAATCAAAATGCTCTGCAATTCTATCAAATTGCCAAGTCTCATATTATGTTCATCCATGTAGTTTTTCAACTTTTGATTTGTCTTTCCTACATCAAATCCAAAAGATGTAGCATTCATATGAATGGGATCAAATTTTTGTGACAAAACATTCAACTCCTATTGAGCTTCAATCTTTTTCTTTTCAAGATCTTTCATAAAATGAGAAAAGTCACAAATAGTCTTCAATGTCTTACCTCCTTCAAGTAATGCTTCCTTGATGCAGTTCACAACCAATGTAAGAGTGTTCATGTCTTGGGAAATGGACTGTGATAATTTATCTAATCTTTTCTTTTCATAGACCTTTTCTTCTCTTTCTATTGTAGCATCCTCCAAATTTTTGATCTCCTCACCGGTATCTATGATTAACTATCCTAACTACTCAATCAAAGTAGCCTTCTCATCATACTATACATCTGAAATCAAGTCATAAAATATGTCTCTGGCTTTCATTATGACTTGTGCCTTTTGCTTGATATTATCTTTCTTGGCCTTAGGCTTGATCACCATAGAAAAATTGATCATTTCCTCTAGACTCATTGTGCTTAGGTCAACTTGTCTCTTGACCGGTATATCATCATCATCAACTCTCATCTTTGACATCAAGGAAGGTGGTGTCTTTTCTTGTAGTTACTTCCTCTTGTTTTATTTGCACAACATTATTTATATCCTCCTTTTCTTCTTCTTGATCTTCCTGTTGATCATCTGTAGGAATATTTTCTTGTTCACCATTGGTCATAGCCTGATTGGTACCCATGTTTACTAGTTCTTCTTCCTTTTTCTCCTTAGGTTCATCTTGTGTATCCATAGGCTCATCTTGTACCTCCATAGTTGGGATATCACCTGAATAATCTATTTTATTTATGAGCTCCACAAGTGTGACCTTCACACCATCAATAGTAAATACCTCATCAGTTTTAGTAACTACTAGGTCACTCTCATTTTTTTATTTTTCCTCTTCCTCATCCTTTATGTCTTATAACATACCCAAGTGTTTCATCAATATCTCTCCATTTTCATCTTAAACTCCAAAAGACTCACCACATAATAGTCTTGTTAATCTCTTCTTAGTATTGAAGAGTGATCTTGTCTCTACAAGTATCTTCTTCATTTCTTATTTTATCATTTCTGGTTGAATTTGCAATAGAACATACTAAATCAACTCCTTATCCTATCTAATAGCAGCATGCCATCTAACATCAAGTTTATTATACATTGAAGTAGGTATCTATCCTTGTAACTCCATCAAAGTTAGGCTAAACTTGTTCATGATGTACACTACAACATCTTCAATTTTTTCTTGGTCCTCCTTGAATTTGTCATAATACTTATTAACTCCAAAAAGTATATGCCACTTTATCACTTCATTGATGATCTTATCAATAGAAACAAATTATTTGAAATTTAATGGAGGTTTAACTAACTTATTGGTGTGGGAACCTACCACCTTAGATTTCTTACCTTGAGCCTTGAGTTCCTTCTTATCTTCTCCTAACTCTATTTCTTCAGCTTCTTCATATCCTTCTTTGTATCCCTTAGCTTTTTATTTCTTTCTCTTTCCAACAAATTTTGTAGTAATAGCCTCCTCGGCTCTTGTAGGCTTAGATTGTGTCTTCTTGACTAGACTTCTGACTAGAATCTTCACTAAAGTTTTTTTCTCCTTCTTTATTACAGTAGCACTTCTTGTTTTCTGACCAGTTGAGGCACTATCGGTTGCACTAATAGTTTCAAAATCTTCATCCTCTATTATTCCTGAAATACTAGCTTGTTCAGAAACATGCTTGGCTCTAGCTTTCTCAATTTGTTCCTTTGTAAAGCCTTTTTGAATCATTAACTGTTCCACTTCCTTTCTCGTTTTCTTCTAAATAACCAGTTTTAACAATTTATTATGCACTTTGAGTGACTTTTCTTGAAATGTCTGAAACCTTGGAGTCTTGGGATCTATCGGTTGAGCTAATAGATTCTCTACATACATAATCAAAATATCTCTTTCTACCTCATAGCCCATAGGAATCATCCATGAGGTCCTTGGATCAACTTCTTCCATCAGACAAGTGTCAGTATCAACCATAAAGCAAACAATGTCCTTGTACTTATCAACAATTTCATAAGGTATCCTCTCTTTTTCATGCATCTTCTTCTAAATTTCCTTGAAATAACCCCAATTCTTGCTAGTAAAATCACTTCCTAAGAATGTGATCATGTTATTAATCTGAATAAAATATGGAGTACCTATTGTCCATGCAACATCACCGATACCAGAGAACATGTTTTGGAAATAGAAGAATAAGTACACAATCACCTAGCCATACTTGAGTTTATGTCTCTTATCCTTTTTTATCTTCTCAAGATTCAACATTAACTGCTCTCTTATTGCCTTAGCTAGATCGTAGTAAGTGTTTTCCTTGATCATCTTATATGTTGTATGAATAGCACCAATGGGTATGCTATTCAACCAACTAGAATGGTAGACCTTGTATCCTATGGCCATAGATGCATATTTCACATCTTCATATGTAATGTCATTCACAATCATCGCATGACCATCCTACTTAGATTTAGTCAAACTGATTAATTCTTCTTTGGGTATAGTGCAAAGAACATGTACTTCACTGATTGAACATAGACCAGTTACAACATGGATTACTTTCTTTGTAATTTTATGTGGCCGGTCAAGCCACAATAACTGATCATGGATCAATGTGTTTAGACAGCAGCTTGTTGTCTTGCTATCCTTTTGTTGTCCTTTGTCTTTTGGCTGTTCTTTTTGTTTAAGGACTTGTTTGTGTGGTTTTTTTTGGTGCTGATGCACTTGTCCTGTTGGAGCTTAAATGTCTATTACGTTATCTTATTGTAAATTATGTAATCAAAACTGATCATGGATCCTTCTTAAAACATATCCAATTTGATCTTCTTCAAAATCATCAGGATAACTAACCACATGATGAAAATCTTTGTTTACAATGCGTTTGTGCTCATGTTTCAACACTAACCTATCATCACACAACTTCTTATATTGTTCATATATTGCTTTGGATCCTAGATCTTCCAACTTGCAATGAATATATGCTCTAACATCCTCAATGTGCAAAGCACCATAGGAAAAATTGGTTAGGGCACCTGTAAGATCATTTTCAGTTAATTTGAATGGATTTATTTTGAAATCTAGTCTAGGTCTCTCAATTATATCAATCAAATTGGGAGTATCCATCCTATCTTTCAATCACAAATCCAAATAACAGATAAATACCTCAAAATGTTCGCAACTGGGGTTCTTGTCAAAAAACATGACAACAATCACGTCAACCAAAAATGGTCCAATCAATCGGTTTGCTCTTTCATATCACCACAAATAATTCCTTCTTATTGCTTGGATCTCTACAAATGGCTCAAATATGGCTTCTTTCGCTCCACAACAACTTTCAAAATGCGCAAGGTGAAAAATGAAATCCAAAAATGTATTTTTATCTACCTTAGCACACGTATTGAATGCTTTTACCAATAGAACATACCTTTTCACCGATTGACACAAAAGCTCATTATTAATGACCAAAACACCATGCAATCTAACAAAACTTCACATTATGCTCCAAAATACTTTATTGTGTCTTAAAATGTTGATAGATCTTACCACACACCTATAGGGGGTCCAAAGATGGATTCAACAATACTTTCTCCCCCTAAGCCACATGAAGGCTTAGTTTAATGAAGAATTATGCACACCTGATGGAGATGCAGATTCTTTTGATGAATTATTGTCTTCCTTCTTCTTCCAAGTCTTTCTCATTTCTTTCTTGGTCTCTTCTACATTCAGAATCTTCTTTCATTTCTAGTTACTTAACTGGTTTACCGATTGGTTCCTTAACTTGCAATCCCTTACTAGATGTCCAATCTTGTAACAATGAAAACATGTCATACCAGTTTATCTCCATGGTCCACCATTACCTCTTACAGTCCTCATTCTGCAATTCATAGCCACATGTCCATAGTTACCACAAATTGAGCATGTGACATCAAATTGCCTCTCCTTTTGGTAAGGTGTATTCCGGTTCACAAATAACCTCTGATTATTCACTCTTGACCTGCACTCATCAACTTTGTGACCATATTTGTTGCAATTGTAATAATGACCATCAAAGCTACTAGATCTACTACTTGATCTAGATCTACAATCATGAGAAGTGTGACCATACTTATTGTAGTTATAGCAATATGAATCAAAAGTGTTAGACCTATTTGCATATCTACTTCTACATACATTTGCAGTATGACCCACCTTGTGACAATTGAAAGATACAAGCTTATCGACTTTGTTACCAAAACTTATTTGTGTTACCTTCATTGGAGACTTTCCTTCTTTCTTTATCTCCTTTGTTCTAGAAGAATCACCAACTTCAAAAGTAGTAAAACTGGTAAATCCTAGGCCTATGTTCTCTTTGCTTCTTCTTTGATTTCTAAGTTGCTCATCAAGTTTTGTAGTACTTTCATTGAATTTCTTTAGCAGATCATTTGCATTCTTTAGTTCTCCCTTTAATTGCTCATTCTCATTTCTCATATTCTCATTCTCCCTCTGGACTTTTCCATTTTCTTCATTTGTATCATGTATATGTTCATGCAATGTGCCAACCTCTTTTCTTATCTTGAAAAGTTCATCCTATACATCTTTCAGTGCTTCATCCTTGGCCTTTAGGGAATCTTCTACATTTTTCCTTGTAGTCTCTTCAAATCTCCTTACTTCCATCTATTCACACATTATGATTGATTGTGCCTCAATCTCTCTCTTAATTTTTTTTTCCTTGTGTAATTGTTCATTCTCCTTAGCCATGGCTTCTAGGGATACTTAAAATTCCTCAGATCCACTTTGTTCAGACAATTTCTCAATGTAATCTTGACTCTCATTTAGTTTTTCAGCAAGATCTTGTCGCTTGGCCAAAGATTTCTTCAACTGATCTTTCAGTTATTTGACAATCCTTTCAGCTTCATCAAGTTGTCTCTTGTATCTCAAACCCTCTATATTTTCCTTAAGGATCTTTCCCAAGTTGTTAGGCTTCTTAAAGGGCATAAGGCTCTGATACCAATTGTTAGTATTACAAGGCACTGAGAGGGGGGTGGGGAATCAATGTATCCACAAATATGAGAGTTTTAATAATTATCTTCCACAATAACCAACATGAAAATTCTAATATAACAATGAAGTATAACATATAAAGCATTCACACACAATGAACACAAGACACAATATTTTTTCCTGTGTATACCCATGTTAGAGGGAGAAAACCATGTGTGGGAATGATGCCCACAAATTTCACTAGTGCACTACTGAAATTTGCCCTGTTAGAAGTAGTTACAATAAACCCTTATGAGGTTATACTCGGTTAAGAGTACTTATAGCCTAGTTAAGAACTACAATAGTCATGTTAAAGACTACCTTGTCAAGGGATTTAAAACTCCTTTTGAGAGTTCACCTTGTTAGAGGATTTATACTTTGGATCCTGTTAAAGATCTTGCTCACCCTATTAGAAGTGACCTTGTTAAAGGATTTAGCTTGCCAATTTGTTAGAATCAACAAGTAAAGAGCAATTTGATGTTTGCACTCAATGCATGAAAGATCCAATGTATTCTTGATCAATTGCGCTACTCTGAACACTTTACTACCTCTGTATTATCTTCAACAATCTCTATCAGTCACCACATACCATCTCAACAATACACTTTTATACATAATCAGTTTTACAAGTTGACCCTCAAATCCTACTTAACATATGAGCGAGCACACCAAAATCAAAAGTCAACATCCTTGATGTCGGCCCTAAAAATCAAATCTTGAAAACATGTCGGCCAACCACTTACATTTGACCATAACACCGATCTAACCAACATTATTAACCGGTACACTGTACTAACTACTAGTGTCACTTTAATCCTCAATAACTCGCTGAGTTCTTTGAACTAGCTAATGTGATAATAGTAGTCAAATATTCCTCTGTAGATAATTTTTGGATGATCTCACACCTTAACTCGATCTCCAACTCCAGATATAGTCATTTGAGTCCTACATATTGTCTTCTTACCGATTGATTGAACACTTAGTTGCTTCTCCATTTGATCCTTCAATACCATCAATAAATCTGATCTCTTGACATCAACATAACACATTGTCAGCAATGACAACATCACAATACACTCATGTGATTAAAACACATATCACCTTCATCAAAATGCCAATAGGTAGAATCCAAGGAGTCAAACCTACCTCCACTCCCCCCCCTCAGTTTCACAATAATTTTTGATGATACTTTTTTCTTTGGTAAATATTTGGTTATTGAGGGTAGGGAATGGAAACATCTTTTGGAGAATTATGCTACAGCTTCAGGCCAATGTATAAATTATAGGAAAAGGAGAGTTTTCTTCTTCAATATTAAACATGATCTCCAAGCTAAAATTCTGGACATCCTAGGTTTTCAATTTGCTAGCCTCCCTAGCACTTACCTAGGACTCCCTCTCATGACTAGGGAGGTTTCTTTGAACTTTTGGAATACTATTTTGGAAAGAGTCCAAAGAAAATAGGTGGGTTGGAAAGAATTTTTTTTGAGAAGTGCTAGTAAACTTCAACTCCACTTGACCTCCCTCTAAGGAATCCCTATGTACTTCCTCTCCCTCTTCAATATTTTGGGGTCTATGGCCAATAAGATGGAGAGAATCCAACATATTTTTCTATGGATCAGTGTTGAGGAGAAAAAGAGAATGGCTTTTGTGAATTGGGACATGGTTTGTCTACCTAGATTGATGGGGGGGCTTGGGATTCCTAAGCTTACTTACCTAAATAAAGCCTTGATGAAAAAATTGCTTGAAACCTTGTGGTTGGAGATGTGAACTTGTATAAGATCATGGAGGTAAAATATCTCAATAGAGGCCTCTTTAATGGAACCCTAGTGGCTAGGCACTTGCCACATGGATCTAAAATCTAAAGCAACATCCTCAAATGCTAGTCCCTTCTGAAAATGGGTTTGAAATGACATATGGAAGATGACAACTAGATAAATGATAAGCCTTTTGAGGATGGGAGGTTCTTCCTTTTGAAGAATAGACTAAACATAGGCTTGGGGAGTACATTGTGGACTATTTGGACCCTGGAGGAAAATGGAAAAACTTGACACATTATTTCAGTGATAGGCCTGACTTAACTAATAGTATTGAAGATCTCATATGCACTTTGGAAGGCATCATGATCCCATTGCTTTCTAGAGTTGACAAAGTTATCTAGACTCTAATCTAACTGGGTAACTTCATTGTCAAATTGTCTTGCAATATGTTGATCAAGGACTAGGGTGACTCAAACTGCTAGAAGAAAGTTTGGAACTGACAACCTATCCCAAAAATCAATTTCTTTTGGTGGGTTGTGATGCATGGGAAAATCTTGATGTAGGAAAACCTCATGAAGAGAGGCTTCTACATTTCTAATAGGTGTGTTCTATGTAAAGGGGAAGAGGAAAGCATCAACCATTTATTTATGCACTTCTAGTTTGCTGCTCATATCTGGCAAAAGGTTACCCGTAATCTCATACTTCAATAGGTTTTCAGGTGGGACATTCAATAGTTTACTTCTATTTGGTCCTCCCCCTCAAACTGTCCTCTCATTCAACAAATGTGAAGGCAGATCCCCCCATATCTATTGGAGCATCTAGAAAGAGTGTAATAACGATATTTTTAGGAATGTTTCTTTGTCGTCAAATGTTGTCTTCCTCTCTTGCATCAAGCTTTTACTGGAGAACATCTCGGTTACTAATTGGAAATTCCTGAGCTTTCCCCCTTAGTTATGGATAGATCTATTGCTCAATCTTGGAATCTCCCTTAGGGGTTTGACAAATATGACAATTCTAAAACTTTGGTTAGACATAATATAGTTTGGAAACCCTTGTGTCCACATTTTCAAAATCTAAATTTCAATGGTGTGACTAAATTTGAGGTGGAGGATGAGGAGGAGTGATAAGAGACCACATATGTATGTTGATTGTTTCTTTTTATGGCTACTTGAAGAATCACATTATTAACCAGGCAGAGGGAATGACTCTCCTTTGTTTCCATCTCTATCGGTATCAAGCACCTTGAGATTGAGGGAGACTCTAAACTCATCATTGATGCTACCCATGGGTCTTCTTCTGCTCATTGGAAGGTGGAGGGCATTATTAAGGATATTTGAGTGTTGTTGTCAAGTTTGGATGGTTTCACTTTGAAGCATACCTACATAGAGGGTAATGTTGTTGCTGACTCTTTAGAAGCATTGGGTTTGCGAAAAATGGGCTTACGATACTGGAGAGATGTGAATCAACTACCAGAGACTACTATAAGTCTTTTAAAGCAGGAGGAGTACATTGATAAATGTAACAATGAAAGTTGATTCTACTATTTTTGTTATTCTCTGGCTTGGGTCTCTAAAGGCCATAGGGTGTGATATGAATTTCACCCCTTGTTTAAATTTGAATGTTGTCATTATGATTCCTAAACAGATGGGTCACACTCAATCACGTGGTCAGTACTTGCAAACATGTCATCATCTTCGTATCTGTTGTGGCTTGAGACGGTCTTTTCATAATTTGAATTGGCATCGTTGTACGAAGGTTGGAACTTGCAATAATAATAACCCAATTTTCCTATTAGATCTCCTTGGATTTGAAGACAATTTGGATGTCATTTCTAGTCTCTTTGACTTAGAAATGATGGACGTTTCCCACATGACAGAGGACTTTCCAAATGAGGCGAAATGCGGTTGCATATATGGTAACAACGAAGATATTCATTACTACCTTTTATTACGGGAAGAGGAGTCTAACTATCTAGATGTTTCTTTTTTGAGTCTTATTGTGCTCTTGTTTTTTGAAGCCAAAAAATCTCAATTGAAAGCCATGGATGGTGACAGTCTGTGTGTTGAGACTGAC
The DNA here is from genome assembly GCA_027943335.1 of Chamaecyparis obtusa. Classification (NCBI taxonomy): domain Eukaryota; kingdom Viridiplantae; phylum Streptophyta; class Pinopsida; order Cupressales; family Cupressaceae; genus Chamaecyparis; species Chamaecyparis obtusa. The sequence continues at coordinate 109,852 of BSBK01001974.1, forward strand.
AAAATTAATGAGGTCTATAGAAATGATCCTGCGGTGTGGTTTGTTTGAAAGGAAGGTGGGATTGTTTCGTACATGGAGAGTATGATTGGATTTGATGAGAATTTGTCTCTTCTTGGAATGAGTGACATGTGATTGTGGGTGGTATCTCCTTTGAAGTTAATGAGTAGGTCATTAGAAAAGATACTAGCCTTTCTACGGAGGGCAAAACATGGAAAAACAACTAGTAGGACTCCTAACGTCGCCAGGTTAAACCAGTTCTTCTATTCCAAGGAGTAGCCGGTCAAGTGTTGTGGGGGTTTCAATAGGGAGAAGCTTCCTAATCCCTAGCCTTAAGTGTGTGCAATTGTAATGAATTATTTTACATTGGAAGGTCGCTTTGGAGTGTTTTGTTACTATCATTTACCATTTCTTAATCACCTCTGCAATCGTTGACCTTATTTCCATTTCTTTCTTTCTGCTCCACTTTTTGGGAAGTAATGTTAAAGAAATTGTTGAGGTTAAAAACATTGGGAAGAATTATACTATCCTCCATTAGGGTTTTATATACCGCCTATATAAGTTTCATCTTGAGCTCTGCCCTTCGAGGTCTATTTTAGTTCAACCTGCCTCTTCTGCCCCTTCCCCACCTGAAGCCAATATTTTACCTGTAACTAGGCCTAGTAGGAAGCATTTCCTTAGAAACATGGGGTGTAAAGCCTTAATGGTCCCCCAAGACACTTCTCCTATTGTTGAATCTATGGATATGTCCTTGAAGAAAAAACCCACAACCCTAATATGGAGAATAAGCCAAATAAAAAGGTTAAAATCAACACCTATTAGGTGGACTTTGATGTTGAGATCATGGAGGAGGTAAATACCCCTTGCCGCTCAACTAGAATTATTGCTAAGCCAAAGAGTAAGAAGAAAAAAATTATGGTCGAGTCAAGCTCTGAAGGCTCGGAGGAAATTGAGAGCAATGAGGAGGAAAACCTAGATAATGCTGAATCCTCCTCCCATGTCTTTGAGAGCTTAAAAAATGATACCCCTACCCTTGAGCCAAATGTTGGAGGAAAAATGACTCCCCCCTCTCATTAGCCTATTAATGATAATATTATTATAGAAGAGGTTCCTATTGAAGAGACTCCTAGCGCTCCCAAGGTTCTTGGTGGCTTGATTGGAAAATTGAAAAATTGATATTGCAGGTATTAATGAAGCTTTGCAGACTTTGAAGACTGAGGTTGCTGGTTTGGATAGAAGACTCCAAGATGTGGGTCATTTTTCCCTTAAGGTAATGCTTAACTCTGTGATCACTCTATGCTTGTTGCAAGAGCAGATGAAGGGCATAAAGTTAGCGGAGGAAGAGGACTACGAGGAACTTTTTAAGTTCCTAACCGAAGAATGGACCAGGGTGCTACTATCCAAGACCCCTCCTAAGAAGAAATCTTGATGCTTGTTGATGGCTTTGTGTTTTTTTGGTTCTTTTTTGGCATGATGGGCCTTAGTTTAAATTGTTATTTTGATAGTTTTAATACTGTGAAAAGCTTATGGTTGATTAGCCCTATGTGGCTAAGTTTAAAGGCTTTTATTTTGTATCCAAACTCTTATAGTTTAGTTAGTACTCTTGATATTGCTATCTAGTTTTATGCTTGTAGATGCTAGGTTGTTTTTGATAAAGGTAAGTGTAGGTTGTTGTCGTTATGCTTTTATATGCTTACTGTTAATGCGTTGTTAATGACAATTTATTGATAATCCTTTTGAATTGTTGTAATGTGAAGCAACACCCTTGTTTTAGAGCTACTAATATAAAAACGATGCATATATCCAAACAAAACTATATAGAAAAGAGCCAGAAGTTAAACATGAGACACAAACAAAATGAACAAGAAAAACATAAAAAAATTAACATGAAACTAGCTAAAGATAAATATCTATATTAAAAAAGATAAAATTAAATGAAAATAAGTTTGAAAAGAAATTAGATTTACCTTTAATTTCCTAAATCCTAGAAATAAGTCTAATCTAATAGGAATGAGTATTCATTGCCATTTTCATCATCCCCACTTTTAGACTTTTATACACTTACAAGCTACTTAATATATCCACACATACTAAGGATTTAGAGTTAAGACTTTTATGATTGAGCTACTGTAAACATGGAAATAGTTGTAGGTTTTACATCTAATTTTCTTTCAATATGAATATGAATAGGATATACATAGTGGTTAGTTCTGAAGGGTTGTAGTTTATTTTATTTCGTATAATTATTGAGGGTGATGTATGGTTTTTTGAGTATGTCATTTACTAATATTCAAGTCTCCGTAGATATAATACATGGAATAAGATTGAGATTGTCAAGATGACATTGACAAAATAGACATCCTTTAATGTTTGAATCTCAATTCTCGACTCTCTTGAATTTCAATTGAAAAATATCTAAATGTTCATACATCTATATTAAATAGGAAAACCCTCTACAAAAACCTAAAATACCAAACCTACTTACATATCTTGTGTTTTTAATTGTTATCATATAATAAATAAATAAAATTGAGGTTGTTGAGATGACATTAAGAAATAGATACCCTTCAATTCTTACTCAGTTGAAATTATTCTACTTTTATATCTAATAGTTAAACTCTTATGAACACCACCTAAATGTAATGAAAGCTGAATGTTCCATTCCTTAGAAGTAGGTTCTTGTGAATTACTTACTACTCATAGAACACAAATTGATAAATTGGATCCAATAATTCTTTAATAGCAATATCACAATAAAACCATCTCTGAAAATATAATACCAACCCTAATCACATAACAATTATACTTCAGTAGTACTTGAGTAGTCTATTACGTAAAATGGGAGGCAAGAATATAAATTTCTGTTTGCCATGATAAAAATGTTTAGACATAAAGGATATTTGGAGGTATGTACCAACACTGTTAAATATATCAAAGCTTAAATGATAAGTTTTCAGATATATAATGAATGAGAGGTACGAATATAACTCAAAGGGATAGACGTTGGAATGATTCCAAATATTGGTGCTCCGTTGGTGAGTAAATAAGGACATATTTTATGGGAAATATTCTCAGAATTTTATTTTTTGTGGCTCAAATCTACTTTTTACGATTTCAAGTGGACCCCCTGCAGCCTTTTCACACGACACTCATTTGCCTCTCACTGAGAAAAAAACGGTAACTTACGATTCCCGTGAATTGACGGGGGTACTCTATTCCGGGCAAGTGACAGAAGAGTTGAGGTTTAGTGCACTAGTGGTAATGTAGTACGTAACAATAGAAGTATTCTATTGCATGGGCAGAACCAATGTAGACAACGTGGACAACTGGTTCAGAGAGAGGTCGAGAGTTCGAATCTCTCTCAGCTTGAGCAATAAAACAAATTAGTCACAAATCTCCGTACAAAACCTTCAACATTCTCCCCCTTCTGTTTCTTGGACGTTTCCTTTCAGAATCCCAATAATAATACCATTACTTACCGTCAATGGCAGTAGCAGTGGCACCCAAGTCGAGAAAGTGTGGATTTCTGGTCTGCCAGAATTAAAAATATTAGGCAAAGATATATGCAGAGGGGCAAATCATTGCTGAAAGACGGTCACACGGGGATTACTGTTTGATATTTCATCACTGAAGAATACAATTGCAGACAGACAATGCAGGTTTTTATGGATCCGCACTGGAACATCAAAAACCAATGACAATTGGGGCATTGGATTAGTAAACAGATCTGGAGAGAACTTAATTTGCAGGATGGAGAGCTATCGTTACTGCTGTAGTGGAAACCCTTATCCCAGCTCAAGATGCATTTTGCTACTTTTCATTGTTCTGGTGGGCTCATCAGATGCTTTAGGGGGATTACATGGATCCAGGAGAATTGAGGAAGAGACAAAGCCTAGAAGGGTTTTGCATGAGCCTCTGTTTCCAATTGTGCAGCCGGCTGCTCCAGTTCCTGCTCCTGCGCCATTCTCAAATAAAGGAGGTGGGATACAGCCTCCTCCCGTCACAAACCAGCCTTTTTTCCCCCTGTCGCCCTCCTCGTCGCCGCCATCGCCCCCGGATCCGTCTTCCAGCAGCGGTAGTACCAGCATTCCGGCTGATCCTAAAGGGCTTCAATCTGGTAATGCTAGTAGTAGTGGTAGTAGTAGTAGTAAAAGTAAAAGGTCAAAGAATATCGTGATTGCGTTTGTAGTGATTTTGAGCGCAATCGCTGCGTTTGGTTTATTGCTGTTTTACTTGCATCGTAAGCGGGGTAAGGATCCATGGGTGACATCCAATAGATATTTGGACGAAACCCCACTCAGGGAGCCAAACGCGTCTGGAAATTCGAGGGTTTTTCATTCCCCTGGCCCTGTCACAACTAAATTGGCTGTCAATGGCGGTGGATCGGATGTTTTCTATTTGGGAACCATGGAGCCGCTTGCAAATGGCAGGAGTTCCAAGCCAGAAAGAGATAGAGACATCCATGTTCACCCTATAGGTGATAGTAATGCACCTATCCCTACCCATAAGATGGAAGATGGTAACATCCCTTCTTATACCCACAAGCATAACCAGAATGAGAATGAGAATCGATTTGCTGATGACAAGGATGATGGTTCCGAGGAGGATAATAAGACTGCACTGAATTCTAAGTTCGGAATGCCAAATGGTACTGATGTTGATGTGGTGGAGAGGTTTCACAGACGGAGTCCTGAAATTCACCCACTTCCACCGCTGGCGAGGAGACCTCCCAATTCCGGTGTGTGCAGCGATTCGTCTGATGAGGAGTCCTTTTATTCACCCCGGTGTCCTTCAACAACTTCATCGCGAAGCAACAATGATAGTCCTCGGCAATCGGTATGCAAGAGGTTGTTTTCTTCTTCTCCTCCGCTGCAACAGCAGCCTTCTATAGTGTCTTTGAAATCAGAGTCTACGTCTACACATTCCTATCCTTCATCACCTGCAACTTCTTCCGCAGTGTCGTCTCCTTCTCCATTGGAGACTAGTCCTCCCTCTCCGCCCATTACCCCCACTGTTCTACCCCCTCCAATTTGGTCACATTTACATTCACATTCACCACCTCACCAATATCCTCGTCATATTCCCCCATCCCCGAATTCTGAAACCCATTCTCCCATTGCTCCTCCTACCAGCCACCAATTCAAGACTCCTCCCCCACCCCCGCCTCCACCGCCCCCATTATTCCAACCTGCACGGCCCGTAATCTCCCCATCTGCTAAAAAAAAGCCTGATCAGCAATCATGGGCACGTCAACTAGCTAAGGAAAAGACTGGCTTATCATTATCATCTCCTTCAGCCACCAAAGAAAAATCCAATCCACTTCAGCTACCTACTTCACGTGATTCCAGATTATCATCATTGGTACATGTTGGAGAAAAGCCCAACAGGGTACAGCCAGCTTCTCCTCCATCCTCAGTTTCACCACCATCTAGCAAGAACTCATATTCACCACTCCCTCCCCTGCCAACACGTCCTCCTCCGCCATTCTTGTCTTCTTCCAGATCAGGTAGGCAGTCACAACTTCCACAACCATCATCCAAGAGCCCCCCTCCTCCACCTCCTCTGCCTACTCAAAACAAATCTAGTCCACCAGAAAGTCATCTGCCTCCATCTTCACGTCCTGCCCTCTGGCCAAATTCAGCATTATATTCTTCAAGAACTGGTCAATCTTTGCATCCTATTGCACCTACTTCTGGCCATTCACTCTCTGAAAATGCGGCAGAGCATCTGAATGCAGCAGGTACAGATGGCACACCACGGCCTAAGCTGAAGCCTTTACATTGGGATAAAGTTCGAGCAAGTCCTGACCGCGCAATGGTCTGGGACCAACTAAAATCAGGATCCTTCAAGTAAGAATTACTCTGATCTGATTAGGATGAAGTTTTTTGCACAAGGTTGTTTAATGCAAATTACTTGTACGCTAGAAAAAAACAACTATATTTTCTGATAGCTTTTGATTACTGGGTATGATTGATCTGCTTAAACAATGCCCCAAGAGATTATTTCTCTTTTCAATTTTTCATTTCTGGAACTTGCATGTACAGATTGAATGAAGAGATGTTTGAAACTCTCTTTGTTTACAATACCCCAACTCCAGTGAAATCAGATGTGACCAGAGGATTGGGTTCTACTCCTCCTTCTCAGAACCAACGTATTCTTGAGTCCAAAAAGTCCCAAAATATAGCAATACTTTTACGGGCACTGAGTGTTACTAAGGAGGAAGTCTGTGATGCACTACTTGAAGGTGAATTTCTAACTCTGTTCCTTTTGTTCTCAAACTTCAGGGAAAATTATAAATTATAAATTTCTCTTTTGAGGGCTTAATTGATGTTGTGATGTGAAAGTGGATGATCTCCTAATTGCTTTCATATGGCAAGTGGATGGATGGCAGTCTTATGTTTTTCTCCTAAAGGTATTTTGCAGGAGACCTACATGGAGCAGACCGTTATTTCATAACCAAAATTAGCAACTTAGCCATGGTTTGGTTTTTAACTAAATACTACAATGCAACATTTTAGCCTCCACCATAATTGCAGGAACATTTATTAATATAACTTGCCTTTTAATACTGATGCAAGTTACTAGAGTCAAGTAACACTTCCATCCATTGCAAAGTCTATGGCCTTCTATTGACATAGAAAACTAGACATGAGTAACACTTACTTTGAGATCACGAGCCCAAGCTAGAGACACAACCACCTGATTATAGGTTAGTATCGCTAGTGAATGAATTCACATCATGCATTAAGGTCTTTGCTTGTATGGTATAAGTGGATTAGAACTTGTGATTTTCATGAGTATGTTATTGTGAAAAGCATGTTGGTTAACTGTTCAAATGACAGCATGAATTTCCAAAGTTTTACACAAGGATCGTGAGACATAAGATTCATTAACTTCTAATTCTAAATAAGTTATAACCAAAGAACAATTTAGATATAACTATTAAACATATTGTTTTGTGTCCATAAAAATATGATACATTTCAGTGTTTCAGTTGCAGTCCAAACTCATTATTAATTTGTTTCATATTTAGAGAGCAGATTAGTTTGGTTACTCGATATTAGTACTCGATACTACTTTTGATATATTAGCAACTGATTCAGTTAAATGTTCAAAATCTTGGCCAAACTCATCAGCCTTATTCATATCAATTTCTACCTGCTGACATTAACCTGGTAGATATTTAAATTTCAGGTGGCAAGATCAGATCTTTTTACTATTTTGAATCTGATTGAACATGTTTTTTCTTTTAGTTAATTTCATTAGATTTAGTGGGGCATCCATATTGTTACAATTTCAAATTGGTATCCTTAAATTCAATTTGAATTCCAAAGATAAAGGTTCCCTAAATTCAAAGTGATAAATTTTAATTGAATTTGAAGCAAGCAATGGTTCCTTTGAGATCATCAAGCCGGTCCCATTTTGGCAATTTTTTTTGCAACCTCTCAATAATGGTCCCTTTTCGAAGTATCAGGTCCATAATTCAAGGTTTAAATCGGTCCTCATTAAGCTTTAGCAATTTTCCGTGCTTCCTATGGAAAACTCATTTAATCTGTGTGTAATTCCAATTCAAGTAGTCCAACTTCTTCCTTCCCCTTTCATTGGAAAGCCTTAAATTTGATTTTGGCAAATGATAGGTTTGTTGAAATGAAAAGGAAGCTTGAATCTTCAAGAACAACAATATCATCAATGTTTCATATTAGTTCTCGCTAAATTCTTACACCCATCTTAGGACAACTCAACTATAGAAATTCCAAGAGTACTCCAAATCTGTATTTGTCATTTATTATCAGAGCCATATTAGTATTGATCCATTGAATGAGGTATCCATATTGATCAACTCATACACTATAGGACCCAATGATCATCAAATTCCAACATAGCAGTAAAATTTTAAATTTCCCTCAATTTGCACCTCATGGCAGTGATTAAGCCCATTCTTCTTAAATCTAAACTCAATCTGAACAATGGTTTTATGAGGAGAAAATCAATTTAGATGTTGCATTGGTTACTTCTCTCAAACAAATTCAATTTCTTATAAAATCCACTTCTGTGCGATCTTTTGGTTTTGTTATGTAAATTGTGTCTTGATATGCAAAATCGTTTTTGGAATCTTGTTCCAATTTTCAATATTTTAGTCAAAGTAACATGTTAGAGTCAAAATAATGTTTGTTTGTATGTTGCAGTTCAAAAGTCTCCAAGATAGCCAGGTTCACAGTTTATACATCAGAGTTCAAAGGGGCATTCATTGCATTCACAGAGCGGGGCTGTCTTGTAGACAGATGTCAAATTCATTTGCATTAGAAAACTATATGTTGAATAGGTAGGTGAACACAACAGATAGTAGGCGCAATGACGTGCATATGCCTCTATTGGTCAAACTTTCATAGTGATCAATGGTTGGCATGCATCATAGGCATAGCTCATTAGATCAATGGTTCATGTTCATGGTGTGCAAACAAAAGCATTAAGCAATTTCAATTGACCCCAGTGCCATATTATCTGCAGCCAATAAAATCAAGCTGTGTGTGCATTCAATTACTTTATAGGACCCACCATTCGCTAATGCCATTGAGTTGGTTCATGCAATAAGATGTCCACCGCCTGTGGTCACATCTACCATAGCTGAAGCCCTCCATACTGACAATCAATATTTACTGCAGGGATTGGAAAACAGCAAGCAGTTTCTATTATCCACAATGCTAAATTGCCTTTAGTTAAACCAAATTGCAACATGTGTTCCTTGCTCAAACTTTCTCAGCCAAGCCTATCAATCTACACATAATGATGCATGATTTGTTTGTTTGTTGAATGTGCCCCACACGAGCACATGTTTATGCTTTTTGACTGGTGAAATTATGGTACCTAAGATTAGTGCCTTGTCTGTCATTGCATGCTGGGGACATACAATTGCAGGCAAATTTAAATTGCGGGGAATAGGAGGAAGACTGGCTGAGTCAAATACCTGCAATGGCAAATTAGCTATAGAACTAGTTGCTAGTTACCCAAGCGTTACAACGAGCTCCCTTAAGCTATGGGTACCAGGTATAGCAGGTTACATATGATTAGAACATAAAGGGCATGGGCTTGAGGTGAAGCAAGAGACTGTGATGTTCTGTGCAGGTCTAAGTGAAATAGACTGCCATGGATGCTTAACAAGGAAAACCTGGAGGTCCATTTATGAATGCTGCAACACACAAAAGACCACGGAGATTCACAATAGGAGTTCATAGTTTGAAATGAATGTTCTTAGATTGATTATCCAACAGGGTTATGAGCAACTAGAAAATTAAAAAAAAGAAGAACGCACTTAGAGGCACAAAACAAATAATTAAAGGAAAAATAGAACTCAAAAACGGCGGTCTCCAGTTTAGAAAGAACTGACGTGTGTTGTAGTAGCGATAATAGGACCCTAGGAATCTTGGAGTCAACACGGCCAATCCTTTTCTTTTGTTGTCTTGCCAAGTGATGCAGCAGAGGAGATGAGACAGAAGGGGAACAAGTTATCACCTAAATAAAGAGAATGCTGCTTCTGGATTCAATCGTGTGTAGGATTTGTAGCATCAATATTTCGGATCACACTCTGTAATCCATCATCAGGACGAAGAGAGTCAATAACATTCATCCTGATGATGGATCGTGGAGTGTGATCCGAAATGTTGATGCTAAAAATCCTACACACAATTGAATCTAAAGCAGCATTCTCTTTATTTGATGGATTGTGGAAATCTTTAAGCACTGAACTTATCACCTGTTCTCTAAGTTATGCATATCCAAAAGTTTATGCATGTTTTGCCATGAATAGTCAAGCAGATGGTTTCCACTCAGGTGAGTGACAAGGCTTGGCTTTACTCATCAAAGGGGGAGGGGTGGGATCTTTTAAAACCACTTGGGTTTAGGGCATTTGATATTGAAGTAGCTTAACTTATTGATTAGGCAGTGGGAGAGACAAACTCTAGAGAATTTTTAGAAAGAACCATTTGCCAGCCACTATCCAATAGCAGAGAAAATTATGTCATGTATGGGATGATTGTTGTGGATTGGATATTACCTCATATCAACTTGTGCTGACTAAGACAGATTCTTGCTCTATGGTATAGAATGGTGGTCAAGTTTTGTGGTTCATATGTATTCTGTATTCCAGGGATTTTCATGCGTGTGAATTAGAATTTTAGAAGTAATCGTCACAACCAAGAAATATTGGACTTGAAAGCAAGTGCAATGGATGCCTCTTTTGGGTCATTTATTGTGCTTGCATGCACACACACATGTGCACTCAATAAGCTTTTTCCGTGTGCTTGAGTAGATTTTTAAGAATTGTTTCAAATATTCTCTAAATAGGGGTCACATTTGTAGCCTGAGTGCAAGCAGTCTTTTCAAAAGTCTGCTTGACGTGGATGGTGGCCTCTAACAGATGTTGTGTTGAATGGGTTTTCCTGGTATAAATTCTATCTTAAATTAGGTAGCATGCAACATGTCTCAAAAGTTCAAAACAAAACCTACAAAGATCACGATTTAAAATGTCAGAATTTTAGAATATTGGATGGAATGCAACATACCCTGCAATGTTCTGTCAAATAATTTGTAGGGTAGTGGGATCATTTTTCGCTGCTAAGAAAAACTTATGTGGGGGTAAAATTGTCATGCTCAGAGATGTATTAATTTAGAGCATATGAATTCAGGACGTGGTCAATTATCTTTCTGATTCAGATGTAGGAGTTGTTGCCTGGGAATATTTTCTATTTACTTCAAGCCTAGTATACAGAGAGATATCAGAGGTGTCATTTGGCAAGTGACTGACACTGCCACAGTGAGTACAGTGTTCAAATATTTCAGATTATGTTTCCCATGATATAGATTTCCCTTCTTTAAATCAATGTCTGGTCAGAAAGAAAAGCTATGTTCAGATTTGCAATAATGAGCTGTTCAGATTCCACATCCTCACGGTTGGAATTCCCATGCCACTGCCCATTTTGTTTTAGAAATTTTGAGTTCTTCACTAACTTGATATTTCATAGTGGTCTTGTTTTCATGAGAGCATCAAGGCTGAAACATTCTTGAGCGAATAATGGAAGTCCACAGTTTTCTTTTATATGGAAGAGAGTAAGAAATATCATCCCCAAAATGCAAAAGTATTCCTGGTGAATTAATGCCATGGAGATTCGATACTCACTCTTGATGAATTCTTAACTAGTAAGTTAGCCTACTAAATGCTATCTAAATTGCAAGTACAAATAATTGGAACAAGAACTTGAAGAAAATGTCTGTGGCATGCCCATGGGTTTCACTGGAGACTGTCAAAAGGAAAATGAATTGTCTCATTAATTTTGCATGCAATGTTCCTATAAAGAAGGAAAAAAATTCATTTGGTAGTCCTGCTGGTTGTTTGACTATTCTAATAGATGAACGTCCATCCATTCCAATTCTCATTTGAGATGGCACACTATTACTTCTATTGAATAGTCAGGATAGTATTCCCATTTAGCGATAATAAAAATACATATCGATTTGTAATAGAGTTCTTGTAAGTTTATTATTGTCATCTCACTGTTCATCGGGGAGGATTTTTAGAGCACATTTAGAATTTCTTCTGATGATTATTACATAGTTTGGTCTGTTAATCACTTTTCTTGTCTATACAATTCATTTCATCAAAAAAATGAGTAATTGGTCCCAATATGGAGAAAGTTGCACATTTTTAGAGGCTCAGTGAAAACATATTTTCTCGTGACATCAAATTGAATATACTGCATTATTTTTTGTGGCAGGTACATCTGACAGTCTAGGTACAGAGCTCTTGGAGACTCTAGTTAAGATGGCACCATCAAAAGAAGAAGAAATTAGATTGAAAGAGTATAATGGAGACATATCCAAACTTGGACCAGCAGAACGGTTTCTGAAAGCATTGTTAGATATTCCTTTTGCCTTCAAACGAGTTGATGGCATGCTGTACCGGGCTAGTTTTAAAGAGGAAATTAGTCACATAAGAAAATCCTATGTGACTTTAGAGGTAAATGACAATGCAAAGTTTCTTCATTCTAGGTAAAAAGGTGCTAGAGTACAATGGAAGGACAAAAAAACTAAAAAAATAAACCCATCTTAAATGCAGTAGTGTTGCTAATGTTCTATTTTATTATTTCCTCTTATACAGGCAGCATGTGAAGAATTAAGGTCAAGTCGTCTATTCCTTAAGTTGTTGGAAGCTGTTCTAAAGACAGGTAATCGGATGAATGTTGGTACCATTCGTGGGGATGCTCAAGCTTTTAAGCTTGACACTCTTCTCAAACTAGTTGATGTCAAAGGTACAGATGGGAAGACAACATTATTGCATTTTGTTGTCCAGGAGATAATAAAAGCTGAAGGTGCTCGTGTTGCAAGTATTGGTGAACAGCCTGTAAACAATTCTGTATCTGATATTGTAAATGATAAATTGCACACTCTAGGTACAGAAGTAAAGAGTCAGAATGGTAATGAAGAAGATTACAAAAACCTTGGGTTGCAGGTTGTTGCTGGCTTGAGCACTGAAATGGGCAATGTAAAGAAGGCAGCAGGAATAGATTCAGATGTCTTGTCCAATTCCGTGTCAAAGCTTGCAATTGGTTTAGGCAAGTTAAGAGAGGTTCTGCAAATAGATGTCACAAGACAAACAAAAGATGGGGAAGTGGGTGGGAGTTCTAACCAAGGAAACTTCTATAAATCCATGGAATCCTTTTTGCAACAAGCCGAGGAGGATATATCTCGAATAAAAGATGAAGAAAAGAGAGCCTTCTCTCGTGTGAAGGAAATTACAGAATATTTTCATGGGGATGCAGCCAAGGAAGAAGCACATCCTCTCAGATTTTTTGTAGTCGTAAGGGACTTCCTAAGTGTGCTGGACCAAGTATGTAGAGAAACTGGCAGAATACAGACAAAAAATATTCAAAGCTCTGTTCGGCCTCCCTCAATTTCAGTCAATATGTTTCCTCATCCACTTCCACGAGGTTTTTATGAAAGACGGCTTGATAGTTCTGATGACGAAAGCTTATCTCCGTAACCTTTTTGCTATGACATTTTATAGTCTCTAGTGAGGGGTGGTTTGGTCAATGAATGCATGCTCCCTTCTTGTTGGAGGTGGTTTGGTCAATGGACGCATGCTCCCTTGTTGTGGGAGGGATCTATATCATGCAGATCAAAGAGTGCGTCAGACCCATATCCAAAAAGCATATGCCAAGCAACGGATGGATAATCCATGTATTTTTTGTTTTTGGTCAGTCAATTCCCAAGTGCTAGTGTAATATAACTTGCTAGGAAATAGAAAATAATCAATGTAGTCATCTGTGGCATTTTGCTACATGTAAAGAGTTAATTTTAGAATTCTTTCAGCAATTAATACAAAAAAAAGCCTGATACAGGAATTCATTGTGAATGCCTCTTTGCAATCTGGAATTGTCTATATGGAGGAGAAATTTTATCCTTGAGCTATAACTGATATTTACTCATTCATTATGAAAGAAGAGGTTCATGTTTGCCTTTGACTGCTTCTCCAACTTATAGGCAGAGCTTTAGTTCTAAGCAATTTGCTTGCCAAGTTGTTTTACGGAATATTCTGCTTTATTTATTTTGTTTTAACTTTTACCCTTCAAAATCCTCTTGACTCTCTCCCAATATTGTACAATACGTGAGAAAACTTTCCTGGGAGTGTCCAAAGTTTATAATATCAGTTTCTGGTAGTTATTTTTTTTATTGAAAAAAATGCAATTTACAAAGTTTAAATTGCAGTTATAAACTGCAGAAGAAGACTGATCATTACAAAATAGCAGCTGATCCTCACATAACAGCAGCAATGCCACTATCAGAAAATACATAATAACTTACAGAATATAGTGGCAGTAGTTTAATATAAAACTAATGGAGAGCTCAAGAAAATATTCAACCTGCCAGAACTATAACAAAGATGACGCTTCCATTGCAATATTTTTTCCTCAGACTGCATCTCCCAGACATCGTGGATAAATCTTTTGATCATCAGTGATGGGTTTTGGAGTTCGTATTAGACAAAAACTGAAGTAAAAAACTTGCAATAAACTGCAAGATCTGTAAGTCAATGGCTTTTGTGGAGAAAGTATTGGATCTAATAGAGTTTGGGTTTAAGATAGAGGCATTCTTGTAGAATACATTGAAGAAGCATGAATTCTGGCAGCCCACGTTGTCTCTCATAAATGTATTGTGTATAAATAATTTTAGTTTAAACATCAATATATGCCATTAGTTTGGAGTGAAGATTTTAGAACCACAGTACTAAAGTCTTAGTATTGCATACTTTTTCACTTGTAAATGTTATCTGCGAGTATATGGTGTCTAATGCAGATCTGCTTTTAGTTCAATTGACATTAATTCTGTCATGTTGAGATTTTTCAACAACTTGTTGCCTTTGAATTTGCTAAAAAATGATTGATTTTGAATTGAAGGATATAGTGTTTTTTTAAGGAATTATTACTTGGTCTGGCAGCAGGGTTGGATTAGCACAACATTTTGATTATAACTAAAGTTGCATTTTGTTTGTCTTGTTTGCAACATTACTTCTGACAACACAATTACAGTTTTATACGTACTTTCTTGTAAGGCTGTATATACTTTTCCGCAGAGGAAGTGACCCACCTTGGTAATGGAGCACTACTCATAAAAATAATTTTTGGCTCAGTAACTAAATCTTGCGAGTCATCTGAAATAGCATATAATGTGAACTAAATCTTGCGAGTCATCTGAAATAGCATATAATGTGAATCATATCCTTACATAGGAAGTTTTGGAAGTCAGACTTAAAAAGTAAGCCTTTTCTGTGGGTTCTTCACCAAGCTTACACGATTTTCTTACTGTAGTTTGTTCGAATTTTAACAGTGTTCTTCAACAGTCTTGCACGATTTTCTTTGAGTGGCAGGTTTATACTTTTATTCTTCTTGAAGTGACTAACATTTGACGAAAGCCTTAAGAAAGTGCTGTTGTACCAATATTTTGAAATATCTACTCAGTGAAAACATTAGTCTAATAATCAAACAAAAGTATAGCCAAATTGCAGTCTGAGATTGTCAAACACCGTAATAACTTTCTAAGTGGGCTCTCAGTTTATGCACATAACTAGGGTTCAATATTCTCATCTTTCCTTAGAGAAAATGGAATGCATGACACTAATTTTTTTTTGGAGGAATGCACCGATTAAAAAAGAACACAATATTTTCTGTTATTTCCATGATGCACTTATAGTTTCTAATACATTTATTTCAAGCATTGAAAATCTGAGTAAAGAGAAATGGTCTTGCGATTCATGTAAGAATTACACCAAACAGCACCTCTTGTTTACGCATTCTAGATAAGGAAGGAAAGGCCCCAGTAGTCTGCTAGGGTTTCAGACACCTGAAATCTTAGAGATAAAGGAGAGACCGCCATTTTTCCTTCAGATATTCGCTACTTTTCTGCCTATACAGTGTTGCCTTCTGCATAAGAGTATAACGGCCGTTAGGTGGATGTTTTCCACTCAAGCGGGAATTGCTACGCTTTTTGATCTCATTTAGTGCAACTGATAAGCTAAATCAGTAGGTTAATTAGTGCATATAAGTGATGCTTAATTGATGTGGCATTATATAATTAGTTATTTTTAGATTTAAGAAAATAAATATTGACTAGACTCTTTAAATGTTTCATTGAAGAGTTCATTTTGATCAATATTTATCTCTACTATAAGAACCAGTTCTATTATGGTTTTCACTTGAAGTTAATAATTATGAAGCACAACACACAATTAAATAAAGGAAGCAAATTCAGAAAAGAATATCTTAATTCTATTTTATTTTTACAATTTGTTAGAGATAAAAATATGTTGAACATCAATAACAAGCACATGATAACAAATCTGAGTATGCAAATGTTTAAGTCTACCAATAAAATTAGTCACTTTTTCTTTAATACCTTGTTTACAATTGATCAAATTGGTTAGGATAACAAATTTGAGTATGGAAATGTCTAAGTCTACCAATAAAATTAGTCATTTTTTCTTTAATATCTTGTTTACAATTGATCAAATTAGTTAAAGAAATCTTAGGTCCAACGCTATTTTGAAATTGTTGAATGAAAGCATTAGCAAACTTTTGAAATGAATCAATGGACTAAAAAGGCAAAGAACAATACCATTGTAAGGCCTTATCTCTAAATGTTCTAGTAAACCATTCAGCCATGTGTTTATGATCATGAGATAAGTCACTACACGATGTTTGAAATGTTTTCACGAGTAGAGGGATAACTTTTTCCAATATAAGTCTCCAAATGAGGTATTTCTATGTATTGAGGGATAACTGCACTAATGATGTCTAAGTAAAAAGATCTAGCAATGTCATAAGTGAGAATATTGAATTTGGATTGAGTCATGGAATCAATTTGTTGTTGCAAGGATGATACAGTGTGGGCAAAATTGTTGATAGTAGAATTAGTAGAAAGATTGGTATTAGACATGTGTGAAAGGTTTGGAACATTATGAGAAATGGAAGGAGCATTAGAATATGCAAATGACACATTATTGTAAATAGGTATAGATGATAGTTTGCAAATACATGGAACACTTGTAGGAGGACGAATGATAGGATAGGTCAATCTAGGTAGGAATCCCTCTTTTCCAATCACATTAGAATACAAAACCACCACAAGATGAGTATGATTGACCAACCCTTGATAAAAGAGGGCTAATGCAATACTTATGCTTGTGGGGCTTCTACTCTTTTGTTGCTTAGAATTGAGAGAAGGATAAGATAAGGTTTTATGAAAATAATTACAAATTATATTAGCAATCTTGTTGATATTGTAAATTAAGTACAAGAGGAAATGTAGAAGAGCTTTTGTGCACCTGTGAATCAAATCAAGCTTATTTCAATACATATCTAATATCTTTCAGGACAACACAGACTAGTGAGCTTTAGGATATGGGTTTCTACTATCAATATCTATGTTTGAACCAAATTTGAATTGATTTTGGGGGGACTAGACTAACCAAGTCAACTTGTTCCCAGGACCGTGGCGACCTAGTCGACCTAGTCCCTGTAACTGGGATTGAAAATACCAGATCTAGAATTGTCTCAAAACAAAGAGTTGATTTCTACAATCAGTACTTGGTTCTGACTGTGTTCTCACTTGTAAAATAGAGAATGCGTGTGTACATGTGGCTATATAGGGGTTTTCTTTAGTCAACCCCCCATTTTAGTGATTCTCACCTCCATGGATAGCCAATATGGTAAAGGGAAAATGTGTGTGCTCTTGAATCTTAAGTGTATCTAAGATTGCTTTGAGCTAAATACATAAATGTAGCCTAGAGATCTACTCAAGTGTGTTAGAGTAAAGCCCTATATGAAAATGTAGTCAAATGTGATAGAAAACATGTAATCAAGTCTAGATCTAAAGCTCAAATATGCAGATATAAGGATAACAAAAAATCATACCAAAAAATCATAAGTCTGTGATCTCCTATTCATCTTCATAATCATTTGAAAGCTTCATGTTGATGATAATATTGTTAAATGCTTAATGTGGAAAAATAGTCTTAAGATCTTGATGCTTGTTGATTTTGTCTTAATTTGAGATCTTACTTCATGGGATGTCTTCAAATTGTGGAGCCAACCTTGCAATTGCTTTTCTTACCAAAATGAAGTAATATACTTGATTTTGTACCTTATAAGATGATAAAATTGAAGGAAGCTGGTGGGGGCTTAGAATTCCTACTAAAATCAAGTAATTGTTACACAATTTTGATCTCGGGCCAAAGCTGGTTGACCTATTCCCTCTAATCAGGTGTTAAATTGCGATCATAGATCCCTTTCAAGGAGGGGATGTTGGATTCTGAGGGACAGTGAAATATGAGGTCAAGATGAAATGTGAAAGGCCACACATGGTAGCATAGGGCATGTGTGATCAATGAATGATTGAATTGATGAAATAATAAAGGGGCACACCTAGAAATAAGGGCCCACATTGGTTTTTGATGAAATTGAATTAAGAAAGGACTTATATTTTAAATTAGATGTTCATTAAGTGCAAGAAGAAGTTCTCAAAGTTAAATACTAAGATGAAACACATCAAGATGAACACTAAACAATCATGAAATTGTACACACTCACGAGCTGCTTATAATTTATGATGATACATGTGCAAATTTTTTTGTTGTAGGGAGAGAATGAACGTTATAAAGATCGTCAATACTCACACAATGTTCTTTGTGTCTTATGAGGTTGTTCACTTATCATTCACCCTTTCTTGAAAAATGATAAGCCTCATTGTTTTGATTAAGTAAGAATAGGTTTTGAAAGGACCCGAAACCTTGTATAAACAGAAAAGAAAGATAGAGCAATGAAGGATCATAAAAACCAACTGTGGATCACCACCAAACAAACTAGAGGAACTAACTGTAGTTCCCTCCAAGTGGACCAAAAACCAGCCCAGCTAACCACAAAAAAGGATAATCAAGATTTACATTTTGGCCCATCCTTATGAGAATGTATCGACATATCAAACGAAGGTTTGGAGGATTTGACTTTTTTTTCCTTTAACTGATGTCCATCTATCCTCCACCTTCTTGACAGCCTTCTGCCAATCCAAAGATAAACCTGAAGAGCTCATTATAGGGCAAGTAACATCAACATCCACAGAAGGGACATGGATAGCACCAAAACCCTCCCAGGTGAAACATGGGCAACAAAACCCACAACATCGGAAGATAAGACAACTGTACCAGAGACATCATCAATAGCAGCATTAGAAATAGAAACAACAGCAACAGGGGCAACATTCTGACCAACAGCCGCATCAGGGACAACATCTGTAACATCAGGGACAACTTGAGAAGCACCAGCCACAATATGATCAGTCTGAGGAAAGCAAGCAGCCACACCCCCATCCTCGGAGACTTTTCAAGCCATATAGTCATGGTTAGAAACCCCCAACCACCAAGAAGGCAGTTTCTTCGATCTAACTAACCTTAACAGATGAACACCTCACATCAAGGTGTCCAGTCATGTGACATTTCATGCATCTGAAAGGAATATCCTCATAATCTAGATTCTGGGTCCGGGTTCCCATTGAAGAAGCCAAAGTTATCTTCTCAGGGAGACCCAAAGAAACATCAACCTCCACAAGAATACGAGCATACATCATCTTAAAAACATCAGAGGAATCCGAATCAATCATCTGGAAATCCCCAATGGCCTCCCCCACAACTTTTAAAACTAAATCCAGCCAAGGATGTAGGGGAAGATTCGACAATCTTACCCAAATGGGTATTTTATTAAAGGATTCAGAAAGAGGATGAAACCCCTGATACTAGGGTTTGGCCATCAGGGGGAAATGCTCCTCCCAAGAGAAACAACTATTACACAAGATAGTATTCCTATCTGCAGTATTTTCAAAATTCACAATACAAAAACCCCTTGCCATAGGATAAATCTGAACTGTATCGGTTATAATGGGCTTCCAATGTTTGGATATCCAAGCATGTAAATCTGGAAGAGAGGGCCAAAAACCCCTAAAATGAAAAATAGCAATAGTAGAAGAGAAATCCTCCGTAGTTTTGGAGATCTCTTCAATAGTATCAGTATCCAGATTAATCAAAATGGGTTTACCTATAGAAACAGGTTGCATTGAAGGATGGGAACCCCCTCTCCCAATAGAGGCAGGACCATAAATCCTAGCTTCAAACGTAGCCACATCTGCATAAGAGATCGAGGATTCTGAAAGAACCGTTTGGGAAAACCCAGGCAGAGACCCAGACAAAGAAGCTCCCGATTGAGACAACCCAGAACCACCAGACACTGTAGGAGCAGGACCGGGGCACCAGCAGAATGCGCAATAGAAGACCATGTGTTCAGAGCACCAACAACATGGCCCGGTACAGACACAAGGTCGTGAGCGGGAGAAGTTTGAATGCCATGAGTGGGAGTGGTCGTGAGTGGGAACATTTTTCATGATAAGCCTCATTGTTACTCTTGTGAGTTACATAAATTGAACATAAACCTACTAAATGTTATACTAGTTTCTTGGGAAATGTAGTGACCCTTGGTGATTACATGTTTTGGTAGTTTGAAACATTTCATCCTATATGATAATGCACAAGTGCTCAAGATCCTAGTTCAAAGGATGTTGAGTTGATGCTTTACTCACATACAAGTTGGAACAACTCATCTTAGACCACTAACCTTACAGCTAATGTCAAATCATATTCCTAACAATTGGTATTTTTTTTCATGAATAAAGTAATGCCACCCATACAAACATATCATTGCCAAGAGTAGGAATGAGGCTAAGTAAGGTCGCACATAATGATATGCAATGGCATTATGTTGTGTGAAATATGTATGTGTTATAGGGAGAGCATGAAATTTACAAAGACTACCAATGCTCACACAATGATCTAAGAGGCACATGCGACTAAGCTATAATCATTTAAAATTTCTTGATAAGTGATGATTCCCATAATTAATTCATTGATTTATGAAAACTAAACACAAATCGATAGAGGACTATACTATTTTTCTTAATTTGCATACTACACTACCTTGGGCACTCTAAACATATCTAGTGAACTTGGATGAATGGATGTTGTGGTAGTTTGAATGATCTCATTCTACAAAACAATGTAGAAGTACTCAAGATCTAAATTTAAAGGACATTGAATTGATTATTGAATCAAGAAGAGGATAAAAGTATGACTTGAAGAGTTCAAGATTGAATATTATATGTAAACATAAGTATTGTAAAAGATTGAGAATAAAATTGTTCCTACTACTTGCACATTAAATGACATAAGTATCATAACACAAAGGCTTCATCTTCAAATGTGGACTCTTGAAGAGTCCCTTTGAAGATGTAATGAAAATTTTTCACCAACCTTGAATGAGTGAGGTGTACAATGTAGATCATCACACTCTTTGTATTTTAGTTATTGATACGATAATTTGTTAAACCTATTGGTGAACATTTTAAATTTTATGTAGAAATTTATATGTTATGTTTGCTTCTTTTTCATGTGCGTGAATCCAAATGTAATATTGCATAGTAGGATCTATTGAGAGGTAATGCAATTTGAAACCCATGACATGTTTGGAAAGGGTTGTACCCCATAAAGCTATGCAAAGCTCTATTGTAGGCATGTTCAGTGGATAAGGCTATCATCCCAGCTACATGGGTGTACAAAGTTGTAGATGTGCAATAGGTGTAGAAATGTATGATTCACCATATATGCTTGCTCATATCTTCATAAATGAAAAGTAGATCAATCCAATTATTTATCTTATCTCTCCTATAAAATTATTAAATTATATTTATGAATACTGTTTGATGGAAAAATGCAATGAATGAAGGTATCCTAAAATGTACCTATACATGATCGAAGAAGAGACAGATAGTTTCCTACACTATGATACTCTTCTTACAAGAAACCACATGGCCATTTTGAAATCTATTTCCATTAAAATAAATATTAAATTATATTGGTGCTTTGTCATGGGGAGTCCATTCATGAAATATATACTAATACATTCCCAAGGCCTTTGGCTCATTAATGAGCATAGTTGGGTTAATCCAAGCAGTTAGGAGGCACTGAAGGAGAGATGGGAGCCTCTGGAGTAGGGATGGATTAAAATTAATTTTGATGGTGTGTTGAAGGGTGATTCGAGCCCTTCAGGAGAAGGTTTCATGGCAAGAGATTGGAAAGGGAATATCCTAGTGATTGGAGCTAACCATCTTGGGAATTAGATGAATAATGACGAAAAAGTGTAGGCTACCCTAAGTGTAGTGAAGGAAGCTAAATGGCTAAATGTTGTTCGAATTTATTTGGAAGGGAATCATTGCAAATTGTAAATATAATCATTAAAGGGGAGATTGGAGTATGGTACTTGAATAAGTATATAAAAAGGATTAATTCAATATGTAATGCCCCACCAAGGAACCCTCAAAACTTAGGGTCAAATATGCAGTAAACAATTTTTTTTTGAAAGTAAAGGTATAACATCAATACATAAGTACAATCATAACCACGATGCATAAACAAGGATATAAATATAACATAAGTAAACCATGATCCTTCAAAAGTAAAATACTCAAACGTACTTCAAAGGGTTCCAAGACAATCCCCAAACACTAGCAAGAATGGACGAGCATGTTCAAGCCACCACGTGAGAGTCTAGACCATGCTACAAATCTCATAGGATAAGACTACACTATTTTCAATGGCCACTAATGAGGGGACAAGTTCATCCTTAACAAGATCCAATACTAGGTTCATTTTAAGCCCAAATTGAAAAGTGATCCTAACATCAATAAACCAAAATAAAAAAATGAGATGCAGATATATGAAGACAACCCATAAATGCAAGGAATCTAACCATGGAATTCATTTCTACACAAACCCAAGGAAACAACAAGCTATTGTAAATGCACATGAGAAGTCTCAAATTGAATGCACACTTTTGGTAACTACCCGAATAGAGCTTGAAAAAATGCGTAGGCCTATGAGAATGTATGCATAATAATAGACAAATGCATAGGAATAAAGCATGCATGCATAAGAAAAAGGCACAAATGTGCAGGATCATGATTTAATTGCACAACACTCCTGTAGATGCATAAATTTGGAAAATAAACTAATGTCGTCTCCAATGCATGGCATAAAAATCAACAAATCCACTTTAGGGAGTACCAAATATATGAGATCAAGGTCGTACACACTTGGTACAATCATAAACATCAAAATCAAAGTTAATCTACTGAGCATATCATCGAATACACAAAGTCACTAAAAGAAAAGATGCAAATAATAGAATGAGCACATCATGCTCGAACTCTACCACTAGACGTAATCCACCACTTGTACACTAGTCCCCAATAGTGAGGTGCAATGCCACCCAACCACATGGTACTCTTAGGCCCACCTTACCATGCTTGTGGAGATAGTAACTTGACCACAAACATAAGGTACACACAGATGCTAGGAATGGCTAACACACACACCAATCAAATGCATAACTCAAGGGATGGTATAGTGATCCCAATACAAACACAAAGATGCAAAATATAGTATGAAATAGGTACAAAGGCCCACTACTCAGTACTACACTGGCTTAATGTAGGGACTCAGGAATGAAGTGTCATTACATGGCATGTGATGGTCCATTTAGCATCAAGCTTTTGATGAGCATCCGCGGTTGGCCAAAATTGGTATGTATCTTTGATAGAATTCAATAAATGACCACATATTGTACCTTTGATCAATGTCCTTGGATGGCTTGGTACTGACTTACCTTCGATCAAAATCTACAAATGAACAAGTAGTTGTATTAACTCGTATTAATGTGGTTTAACCCAATTTTATTTATTTATTTTTCACTTGGTTAAGACTTTCTACCAGTTACTGTAGCAACCACTATGTCCCAACCCATTGTGGAGAGCCACTCTACTCCACTACCCAAACACTTAAGGTCATCTCGTTTCCACAATGAGGCAGAAAACACAAACATAATAAGGACTCCAAGTCCAAAACAAAAAGATGCAAGTCAAGCTCCATTGGCCTCAACCAAGAGCACACACCCCTCGGGATCCTGACAAGTTACATTCAATTTTTCTTGTGATGTAGTCTCAACACCGACATCACCAAGATGTAGTCTCAACACCGACATCACCAATCAAGATGTGCTAACAATCAACATCAAGAAAAGTCCAAAAAAAAGAAAATGGAAAATTGACCATTCAAAAGGTACACTCAACTAACCTCTTTGCCATGAGCATAAATTCCTAGGTAAATTTGATATAAAAAATAGAGCCCACTCATTAGCCACAAACATTTGATAAATTACCAATCCCAAATTACACCAAAATCCAAGAAATGCTCATGGACTAAAATACAATCCCAAAGGACGTCACCATTAACAATCCTTTAAAAATGACTAAAAATTCAAACTTCGAATAAAGCAAAAAAGAAGAAAATCCATTTTCTCTAAGATACCCAACATCACATTCATCCAATCAAATCCTCCTTCCAAACACACATGAAAAAATGGGTAGCATAACACCATAAAACCCATATACTTCAAATTTACAAAGCATAAAATACTCGTAGAAGTCCAAACCAACAACGATAAGCAAAAAGACTATAGGGGATACTAATTCTCAACTGACATAATTAAAGCAACTTATTTCAAATTGAAAGATGTAGCAAAATGAAAGATACTAGATACCCCACCTCACCCAATTGTGGAAACACAAAAATGGGTGTTGAAAAATAAACTCTTCGCGAAAATGAAATTGACTCTAGAGAAGTGAGAAATTGCAACATGAATCAAATGAGCCACTTCCCACAAAGATTCAACGAGTAGATCGAACATAATGAGAAAAAGGCCAATTTTATCCAATGTGAATTGGAGCAAAATCCAATTTTCTGAAAACCCAAAAGTAAGGAAATGAATCCTTTTTTCTCCAATATAAAGTCACTTTTTTTCAAAAGACCAAAAAGGACTAAAATAAAATCACTTAAACAAATTAACTCAAAACTATAGAGTTCCCATAAAATCCCTCCAAAATAATTAAATCAATTCCAATTAAATGGAATTAAACTACGACAAATATCGCGTAAATAAAATTAAACCCCAAATCAATTAAATCAACATTTAATCTATACTCACCTGCAACAATTGTGGGAACTCTAAATGCATAGACACATATAGTGGTCTAACACAATAAGCAAATGAAGTTTGGATTTACCCACATGTACCGACCAGGCAATATATCAGTTACAGATACATCGTCCATACAAGGACAATATTGGCTAAATCATGAAAAACTAGTAAATCTATCTCCTGTGCCAATGCCAAGGATAAGATTTTTGGATTTGGGTGTGGAAAGGTAAGTAATGAGAGGGGAGGGGTGAATCAGTAATTCAAATCACTTTTAAAATTTCTTGAACTTCCTTCACATTCATTTACCGATTACTTATCATTAGCATCCATCACATGAAAATAAATTTAAAACATGTAATAATCATCAACACATAACACATGTATTTTGGTATTGCAAAAATCCTTGTTGGAGGATAAAAACTATGGTGGGGATGACACCCACAACACTTCACTACTACAGGAATAAAGTTTCTTGGTTAGAGCTACAATGCTTAACTATTTATGATAGTTTACCCTGTTAAAGGTATTGACTCGGTTAAGATTTCTAAGACTGCCAAGTCTACCCTGTTAAGAGATTTCACAACTCTGATCTAAGAATTGTACCTGGTTACAGGATTTACAATTAAGATATGCTCAGTTAAGATACTTATACAATTTTGATTAACTTTTAATTAGAAATACACAATGTATGTCAAATGTGTATCAACAAATGATTATCAGACTCTATGTGCTAATTATCTCATTACCTCATACTGTGTAGTCTTCACACAAACAATTCAGTACTCGGTAGATCTGTTCTACAATACACTATTACTCTTTGACTTTCTCTACTTATTCACCTTCTTCTATGTTCTGTTTCATACATGCAATCTTCACATGCATTCATATCACCATAGCCACATTCTCCATTATTCCAATATTTACTTCTCTGGTCTATTTATACAACTCTTGAAGCGTTGCTAGAAGTTCTAGAATCTTCTCCTTTAAGTGGTGCTAGCATTGGATACACTTCCAATGCATATTCATACTTAATTCTCATTGTCTAAATTCACCTTTTAGTCATGTGTAATAATTAGATTTCAATCTCCAATGTTCTGTTATACGATATCCTTGAGATTGGTAAACCATTTTTTGATCGGTGTCTAGGTTCAAATTACTTAAATCTCATCTGGTGTCAGCATGCTCTTCTCAGTAATATATTTTCTTTAACTTGGTAACTAAGTTCTCTTATTGGTTAGGTGCTTGGTAGAACATGGTTTTCAATGCTTCGTTCTGTCTCGATCAGTGTCTTGCTTTATCTTTATCAAAATTCCTCGTTAACTTATTCCTTTTGCCGAATGATTTCTCTTCCTTACTGACTCATCTTTTCTTCCTTACTGAATGACTTTGACAAACATAATAACTTCCTTATAAATAATGACAATAAAATTAACTCTTAGGAGTGTCAATCTCTCCCTTTGAAATTAGTTTTGTATGTTTGTTAAAAACCTTCGGTTAGATCAGTTATAGTCTTGTCATTGATGTCAAGAAATTTATTTATGGTTTATTATATGTTGCCATATCATTCAACAATGATATAAGAAGAATGAGTTAAGGAGAAGAAATAAATGAGAATTTAGTTTGTAGAGCTTAAATGGGCAACTGATACAGATCGGACAATGATTTGATTATGTTGGTATGATTATTTTCTACCTAACATATGATTATGTTAAGTCGGCAAAGTATGGTGATAAAGATTTGACAACTTGGTAAGATATGTTGTTATGGCTACTGAGATGGAAAATTCATTCGGTAAGGTAAAGAGAAAAATTTGGTCACTTGGTAAAGCGGGAAGGTTTAGGCACCAAGCAATGTAACTGAAAATCTAAATGAAGAACACCGAGCAAGGAAAAGGTATTAAATATGGATGGAATTGATATTTAATAATTAGCTATGATGAGTTGGATGATCATGATCATGAGGAAAGTTAGTTATAAGAGATTTACGGTTATGCAAATTCAAGATGGAGATCTATGACAAGATCTAAGCAGCAAAAAGAAGTGTAACAAGTTACAAGAAAATTTCAAGTTCCAAGGTGAAAAGGAAACGTATTATCGAGATCCAGATCCAATGAATAATGAAAAGAACGGTCAAGATTGATTAATGGAAAACGTAAAAGAGGAGATTAAGAGGAAAAATTGTCTATATAAAGGATGATCTTGTATGAACAATGAGCTGGAAAACTGAATAGTTGAAGGGTTGCCGACTATTGTAAAGGTGAAGGAACATAAGGATTCTGAGCAGGAAAATAATGATTTGATGAAGTGTTGATGCCAGTGGAAGATGAAAAATTAAAGTGAAGATTGATGAGCGCACACGGATCTGATTGAGAAAAGATAGTTTCACATCTACAAGTCATTTTTATTATTCTTGCTTACTAGCATTTGTAACAGATAAATCTCATAACAGAGTGGACTTAACAATTTTAATGTAAATCCTTGAGAAATGTGACATTCCAAAAAGAGTGTTTAAATCACCTTAACAAGGCCACTCCTAACAGGGTGAAGATCCTAACATATCTGAGGTTAATCCCTTAACCGGGTCACACCTAACAGTGTGTTTTGTAATCTTTAACTAGATTGGCTTTTAACTAGACAAACTTCAGAAGAGTATATTTCTTAGTGGATGACAATTCCCATAGTGGTTTTTCCCATAACTGGGTTTCCATGTTAAAATTGGTGTTATACATTGTGAATGATTTGTGAGATTGTTTTACTGATTCATATAGTTTATTTACTATTGTCGGTAAATAGAGAACTATGTTTCTACCAAGTAGTTACCGAATTAATCAGAGAAAATATTTCAAGGTATTTTGTGGTCAGGATTATTGATTCACCCCCCCTATCCATAATCCAACAATTGATATCAGAGCTAAGTACTCTGAAGAGATAATTTTAAAGACTCGAGTAAAAGAACCGAAGATGTATAGGAGAGGTACCTAAGATGAACAATGAAAGTTTTTCAACATGGCAAAATAGAATGAAGTCGTATCTGTCTAGAATTGGTGAATATGCCTTGAATATGTTGGAAAATAAATACTCTCCACTGCTGAGAGGACCCTTGACAGTTGATCAGATGAAAGAAAATCAAGAACATAACTTAGTCATGATAGAGATGGCTTCTTCCCTATCTGATGCAGAATTCAATGATATCAAAGATTGTACTAATTCAAAAGAGATGTGGATAGACTTAAACTTATCTATGGAGGAGATTAACATGTTCAAAAAGATAAGGTTGATAGCTTGAGAGGAAAGTATGATGAAATGAGGATGAAAGATAATGAGAACATCACACAATATAGCAGCTGAATCAAAGAAGTTGTTAGTGCCATCAGAGGTGTTGGTGGATCATTGACTAATGAAGAAGTGGTAATTAAAATCTTGATAACTCTTTCTTCTAAGTATTCTATTAGAGTATCTTCAATTCATGAATTGAGATCTATACTGAATAACACTATTACTCTAGAAGCCCTAATTGGAAAGTTGACTGCATTTGAGCTATGTAACTTTGATAATAGTTTATTGACTATCGAGACAACCTTCAAGTCATCTATGAGAATTGGAACATCAAGAAAAGAAAGAGATAATCATATTAGTTCACATGGAAATAAGTATGAAATCATCCCGACTGAAGAGAAAGAGTAAGAATAATTTGAAGCACTACTAGCTAACCGACTACCTAGAGGCAAAGGAAAGTACAAAGGTAAGTTACCATTGAAATGTTTCAATTGTAATAATATTGGACATATTGCATCTACATGTCCTGATAATGACATAAATGATATGAATGATAAAAGAGACAACTGACACCGAAGATTTAGAGATTTTAAGGACAAAGGAAAGAAGTCTTGCTACCTAGCTGAGGAAGGTATAATTGATGATGAATTTGAGGATAGCAAAAAATAATATGAAGTTGTTTTTGTTGTAGTAAAGGAAGAATCAGATGAAGAAAAGTTTGAAGATGAAAAAACAATTGTATCTCATGTAAGTAAACTAGACCCTTGGATTATTGATAGTGGTTGTTCATAGCACATGAATAGTGATATTGACAAGTTTGAGAATCTAGAAGAATATGATGGAGGATTTGTCAGATTTGGAAATGATGCTCCATGCCCTGTGAAAGGTAAGGGATCCATTGTATTAAATAAGAATATGAAATGTAATGAAGCATATTGGGTTAGAGGACTGAACTATAATCTGTTGAGTGTTGCACAACTGAAAAATACTAGCCATCGATTGGAATTTTAGAATAGAAACATTAAGATCTATGGTATTGATGGAGATCTAATTGGAATTGGAAGACAATCGAGAGGTAATTTATTTTATCTTGATACTAATGCAAAGAGTTGTTTATTTTCTAAAACTGAAGATGTGTGGTTATGGCATAAGAGACCGTGTCATGCAAATTTTGATAACATGATCAAAGTGAGTAGGAAGAATAGAGTAAGAGGTCTACCGAGATTAAGCAAACCAGGTAAATCTATGTGTAAAGAATGTCAAGTTGGTAAGATGACCAGGTCAAGTTTTTAAAGCAAATCTTATTCTACTAGTGGTATTTTGGAATTGGTTCTTCTAGCCTTTGTGGTCCTATGAAAGTTCAAATCTATTATGGAGATTGGTACTTTATTTTGTTTGTTGATGATTATTCAAGAATGATGTTAGTCATGTTTCTAAAAGAAAAATCTGATGCATTTCAAATGTTTAAGTGGTATAAGGCTAGAGTTGAGAAGGAAACAGGTAAACACCTGAAGTGTTTGAGATATGATAGAGAAGGTGATTTTATCTCTGATGAATTTACTATCTTCTGTAATGAGAATGGAATTTTGGAGAGAAGCTATAAGCACTACAATTTACACTCTCAACCGAGTACAATTGAAGAAAGGTATAAATAAGACACCTTGTGAATTATGGTTTGGTAGAACACCGAACGTAAGTTATTTTAAAATATTTGGAAGTAAGTTTTATGTATTGAAATATTATAGGAATGGAAAGTTTGATTATAAAGGCGATGAAGGAATATTTCTTGGTTATTCTTGAAAGAGTAAGGAATATAAATGTCTAATCAAAGATTCTAACAAAATAGTTGAAAGTGCAAATGTAAGAGTTGATGAATTTGCTAAAAAGAATGATGAGGATAGTAAAAGGAACCTGAGGACTATAAAAGATTTGATAATGTACAAGATGACAATTCAGTTGATACAACTGAGCAATAACAAGTAGAAATTGATGAACAAGATGACCATCTACTGAGATATGAGAACAATGATGATCAAGCTACTGAACCTACATTAGAAAAGTATGTGAGAAGACACAACTCATCGAGAAGAATTATTGGGGACAAGAATGTAGGAGTAATGACGAGAAGTAAGTTAAGAGGTAACACTTGTTTGATTTTTGAATGAGCCTATATTGGTAAAAGATGCACTAGAAAATGAAGATTGGATGAATGCTATGAAACAAGAAATAGATTAGATTGAAAAGAACAATACATGGTCACTTGTACCAAGACCTAAGGATAAGAATGTGATAGGAACTAAATGGATTTTTAGAAATAAACTCAATGAGAAAGGAGATGTGATTAGAAAAAAAGCTAGACTAATGTGCAAAGGGTATGCAAACGAAGAAGGAATTGACTATGGTGAAAATTTTCCCCTGTAGCTAGATTAGGAGTAATAATACTACTTGCTTATGCAACTTACAAAAGATTTAAAGTTTATCAGATGGATGTTAAATCTGAATTTTTGAATGGAATACTTGAATAAGTTTACATAGAACAACCTTATGGATTTTTTGACAAGGACAATAAGAACATGGTCTGTAAATTGCATAAATTTTTATATGGATTGAAGCAGGCTCCCCGCGCATGGTATGAAAGACTGCACTCTTATTTAGTTAAGGTAAGTTTGATGAAATTATGATTGCTAAGATATTTGTTGATGACATTATATTTGGAAGAAATGAGATAATGTCTAAGTCATTTTCTGAGGAAATGAGAAAGGAATTTGAGATGTCTGTGATAGGAGAAATATTCTTCATTGGACTTCAAATACAAGAAGTTAAAGATGGGATCTAAATCACTCAATCTAAATATATTAAGGAGATCCTGAAAATATTCAATATGGAAGATTCAAAATTGGTTGGTACACCGATGGCTACTGGTTGTAAATTGTCAAAAGAAGATGATACTAAGGAGGTAAATGAAACTACCAATCCATGATTGGTAAGTTACAGTATGTTGTCCACAGTAGACCTGACATTGCACATTTAGTTGGTATTGTTGCAAGGTTTTTAGAAAACCCCAAGGAAACACATTTGTTTGCAATTAAGAGTATATTTAGATATTTGAAAAGGACTGAAGATTTCGGTCTATTATACACAGAAGGAGGAAAATTTGTGATATTAAAGTTTATACTGATGTTGATTGGGTAGGAAATATTGATGACAAGAAAAGTACTAGTGGTAGAGATTTCTTTTTAGGAGAAAGGCTAGTGACATGGTTAATCAAGAAACAAAGTTGTATTTCACTATCTACTACTGAAGCTAAGTATGTGCCAACAACTATGAATTGTTCAAATATTGTATGGATCAAACAAATACTAGAAGATTTGCATGAATAAATTACCGATCCTATTACAATATATTGTGATAATACCAGTGCTATTAACATATCAAAGAATCCAGTGATGCATTCTAAGAAAAAGTATATATCTATTAAGTATCACTACTTGAGAGAGAAAGTACAAGATACACATGTGACATTGGAATATGTGAATTCAAAGGAGTAGATAGATGATATCTTTACAAAACTATTACCAAAAGATTCTTTTGAGTATCTCCAAGGTAAGTTAGGGGGTCTTCCCCTACCCTATGTACATTAAGGTAAGATGCATGCTAAATCAATTCAAGGACTCAATAGAATATCTATCTTATGAGTTGATGCTAGTATTTCACTCTTTAGGTGAAGCCTGAAGTTGTGAAGAATAAAGTTTTGTTATTGTAATGAAAAATATATATACTTGAGGTATATCTAAGATATTTATGTTTCTTTGGTATTGTTGTCAAAGAGGGAGATGCTTACAAAAATTTAGAGATTCATATGATAAAGGGAGAATATTGAGATGAGTATAAGTCATATGATGCAAGTTGAGGGAGATGAATACAGTAAGAGGGAGAAAAATTAGATGAGTATAATAGAAAGATGATATGTATAAGAGAATATTGATTGACATAATAAAAAAGAAGAAGTTACTACTCAGATGGAGTTCAAAATATGATTGACCGTAAAGTGTACCATCATCAATTGAACACTAAATTTGTTAGTGTTGACATCAATGCCAAAGAGGGAGATTATTATTATAACTGATAATAATGTTGATGATTGATTATCTGATGGAGTTGATGATGAAGACCGACCAAGATCAGAGGTATACATGA
Source organism: Chamaecyparis obtusa (assembly GCA_027943335.1). NCBI lineage: Eukaryota > Viridiplantae > Streptophyta > Pinopsida > Cupressales > Cupressaceae > Chamaecyparis > Chamaecyparis obtusa. Next base: position 141,998 of record BSBK01001974.1, read on the forward strand.
TGTTAGTAGAATGATTAGATCAGTTATACTCTTTTCATTGATGTCAAGAAATTGATTTCTGGTTTATATTATGTTGCCATATCATTTGGTAATGATATAAGAAGAATGAGTTAAGGAGAAGAAAGATATGAGAAGTTAATAAGTTGTAGAACTTAAATGGGTAACTAATACAGATAGGACAATGATTTGATTATGTTGGTATGATTGTTTTGTGTATACACCTAAAAATGGTCATCTAGACTATTAGCCCCTTTTGCTAAATCACTAATTGCTTATTCTTGATCAAATCCTAGCTCTATCATTTATTCGATTATTTTCTATGGGCTAACCATTTTATCCTAAGTCTTTATTTATTAAAAAGAATATTCCCTCCCCTTTTAATAAATAAAAAGCCCCCACTTTTCCTCTTATCCTAAGTTGCACAAATAAAGCATTATTCTTATTTTATAAAAAGGGAAAAAGCACTTTTTGTCTCATATGGACACAAAAGTCAACTCTTATTTTCCCATTGGAGGATATGTGTGCACATGGATTGCTCCTCTTTTAAGCTCCACCGTTGATTAAATCTTTTGCCTCTTAATCTCCATGGTCCATTCCTTCTCATTTCCTATAAAAGAAGAGCTCTCTTCTTCATTCTAGATCCCCAACTTTTTATGCTAATATTATGCTGCAGGTTTTCTAGGTCATCTTGGAGCTTTTGGAGACATTCTTGCATCTAGGGTTTGAAGATTTGGAGCATTGTTGGCATTCATCTTGGATCTTCATCAACACTCTATCTTCTTGTCTTCATTCTTGCATCATCATGGCTTTCTTGCTTCATAATTAGATTTCATTTCTTGCATAGTAGCTTCATTTTCATGGCATTCTTAGCTTAGATTTCCTTTATGCTTTAGATTAATTCATCTAGTTTAACTAGGAGGCTTTGTAATACTTGCATCTTTCACTTTCATAGCTTAGCTTGCATTTCCATTTCTAGCATAGCATTGCATTGCATTTTCATTCTTGATTCTTGAGGATATTGGCATTCTTGCCCTTGTCTTCATTGAATTTCCCATTGCATGGTTTACTAGCAAGGTTATAGGCTAAATAGCTCTAGCTGAGAGCATTCTTAAAAGCCCTTGCACTCCATGCCTAGGGAGCTATGGATCGATTTGTGAGTGCTCATTCTTGAGTTTCCTTGCATGTAATGATCCATAGAAGTGTGACACATTTATAGCACATATTTTTGGCACCCACCGTGGGGCAGAGTAGATAGACTTTGTCCTTTAAATTTTGCATTTTCGTCAATTTCCGTCAAATTTTCGGCAAGTTTTTAGCTTAATTTTTAGTCTCTGGTTTTTTGTCTCAGACTATCGCGCGATACTTTCCAGAAGTATCGCGCGATATATCTCTGTATGTGCGCGCGATACTTCGCCTGGCATAAGAAGTATCACGCGATATACCTCTGTATGCGCGCGTGATACTTCGCCTGTCAGAAGTATCGCCTGGCTATAGTAGAGAATATCGCCTGGTCTCGGGCGAAGTATCGCCTGGTGTTGGGCGAAATATCGCGCGGACTGATAAGTATCGCCTGGTGTTGGGCGAAGTATCGTGTGATATTGTGTCTGTACCTGGTAGTGAGCTATTTTTGGGCTATTTTATCTATCTTGCAAGTTTTGGGTTCTTAGCTATCTTTTTGAAATTTTCTAAAATTTCTAGCATTTTCAAATCCGTGCCACTCTGGAAAATGGGTGCCCATTTTTTTTTGAAATTTTGCAAATGGTATCAAAAGTTTAAGTGTGATATATCATTGGAAAGGTCTTTCCGAGCCTAATCCAACCATGATGGTTTCATTTTTAGATTCTATCATTTGATCATTTATTTTTGCAGATTATTTGATTTTTCATGTACTAATCATTGTTAGATTTTGGATTTTGATTCTCCTAACTCTTGTTGGTCTAACAAGTTGTTGTTGTAGGTGCTTCTTGCTTGAAATTTGCTAAAATCGCATGTCAAAGAGGGCTACTAATGGTTTTTGCAGGGCTGCCCTAAGCATAAAAACCAAATCAAGTGCTTGTTTAATTGCTTTCTTTATTAAGTGCGGCATATACTAGTTGTTTCATTAGGCACTTAATACTTTGTGAAAGGAATCTTGGGGTGGTAGGAGAAGTATGCTCTTCACCTTTAGGTGAATCAGAAAATCTTGACCCATCTTGAGGTTTTGGAAGCAAAAGGGTAATTGGATCTTGTTTGGTGTGTTTGGGAGAAGTTTTTGAGATAGGGGAGTATGCTCTTCACCCTTGTGGTGAATCAAAAACTTTGAACCTCAAGAATTAATCCACTCTTTGTTTAGCTTATGATCCTTTAGCGGGCCTGCTCTTGAGCAATCAAGAGGAACGACCCAAGTGGGGACAACCTTGTCATCATTTTCCTTGGTGGCGAGTGATTCCAACTCACTATAATCTCAAGGCTATCGAGGACACAAAACCTTGGTAGACATAGTACTTATCTTCGCTTGATGTGAGTAACTTGTGGGATTGTGACCATGAGGAAAGCATTAAGCAAGAATGCTTAAGGTACTCTTGAGGCCGCGAGGTGCTAGTCCTTTATGAGGAGCAAGAGGGGTGCTATGAACGGAAACCCTTACTATGAACCATTAGATAGAGGCCACCCTATTTTAGCTGATTAGCTTCTTGGTGCAAGGATTTATCCAAGTGGACTTACCCGGATCACCCCAAGACACTCACCATATGTGTTCCTTTGGTTGTGTTTTTGACACTTCCATGACAATTCCAATATCTCTTGTGGGCAACCACTTCGTGTGAGGAAAGGGAGCATCAAGTTGTGGGCCACGTTGCTAAGTAATGAGCCTTGTCCTTCTAGGTAGTAATTGCTTGAATTGTCTTCGATTGTGCTATACCAATGTAAATGTTCTCAACATTCAAACAAACGGTAGCATTCATAAGGTTCTCTATTTTGATATCACAAGTGCTTGTCTTGGCAAGGTTGCTTTTGCCCTTGTTTCAAGTGTTCTATGACATGTTTGATCCCATACTATTTGCTACTGCTTGTCAAACTGAGAAATTGCACTGTTCAATCTACAAATTTGGTCCAAGCGCTTCAAAACTGAGTTTTTCACGTTCACTGGTCAAGAGTCATATGATATTGAAGAATCCTTGCATACCCTCAACCAAGAATCCTGAGTTATTTCTACTGTCCTGTCATTGCTGCAATTCGGAGTGGCTAAACTTGCACTTTAACCTGTCGTAGAGTGTCTTTTTCTGTTCTTACCTGAAACTAGTTTGTTACCTACATGCTTAGATTTGTTCTAGACTGAAACAAATGAGCTAAAACTATTGGGTTTGAGTTTAATGAATGCTACTCTTGATCACTTGTCGCATCACGGTTACCTCTCTAGCTACTTGCTTATTGAGCTTCTTGCTCGCTGGTCGGCTTTAGTCAATTGATTGCTGTAAGTGCTTGAGCACTTTTGACAAGCCATCTCTCTATTGTTCTACTTTGACAAGTGATCTTTATTAGCCTTGCTTATCTCAAATCTGAGAAACTTTGTCTCATTCTATTAGTCAACCAACATCTCTTTTCATGCCGGTTACAACTCGGTCTCAATTTGAGCAGGAGAATCATCCTCCATTCAATTATACATAGTTACCTTCTCCAACTAGACGTTCCAAAGCACCCATTAGCAACAACAGTGCTAGTTCTGACCAATCTGAGAAATCTAAGGCTACACCGTGGTATAAAGGAGGTTTCCTCTTTTCCGCATTCAAGACCCCCAAAAACACAGACAGTGTCTCACTCACTTTGACTGAACAAGAAAAGTTTCAACTCTTGCAAGAACACTTTGAGCGTAAGGATAACCAAGTGCGCTTAGATAAAGAACACAATCAAAAAAGGATGGATGCTACTAGGCGCATGGCTTATAGAGGGACATTTCATGAGCAACCTGAGACTAGTAATCATGAGCATAGACCTCTTTTTAACAATGGCAACAATGACAACAACACGCCACCGAGATCTCCTCCAAGGCCAACTTTTGCTATGCCTTCTTCACCACCTAGACCTCCTCCCTCTCAACATGAGGCAGAGGCTAATGATGAGATTTCTAGTGAGGATCTTATGAGATGTGAACAAGATGTGGATTTCCAACGAATGATGCATAAGCTTTTAGAGCGTAATGGCGATCAATATTTTCAATATATGACTTCTAGAGGATACAAGCTTCCTCCCGGCTATGATGTCAGACAAATTGTCCAACAAAGAGTACCAACTAAATTGAAAGTCCTTCAAGAAGAATTACGTCGGACAAATCAACGCCTTACCCAAATGGCATTAGAAAGAGAGCCTCCAAAGGTCTCTTTTGTAGAATCAATTTGTGCTCTTCCTTTTGATAAAAATCTATACATGGTCCCGTTTCCTAAGGATATTGAGGTTCCTAAATATGACAAGTATGATGGAAATGGTGACCCTCATGACCATGTGCGTCATTTTTATGCTCTTAGTATGGACTTTCTTCATGAAGACACATATCTTCTACGCTTATTCCCTCGAAGCTTAAGAGGCCAAGCTTTGGAATGGTTTGCGAAATTGACACCACCGCTTAAGACTTTTGATGAGTTAGCTCAGCGATTTACCCAACAGTACTCTTACAACATCCAACAACCTGTTACTGTGATAGATCTTGGTAATCTAAGACAACATCAAGGTGAGCCATTTGCAACTTACAATGTTGGAGGTCATTGTATTCTCGATATCCTCATCAGCTACCTGAAAGAGAAAAGATTGACATTTTCATCAACACACTTGTGCCTGAGCTATTTTATGATCTAAGGAAGCAACTGTTCTCCTCCTTCCATGACATGGTTGAAAGTGCATATCGGATTGAGGATGTAGCTATAAGAAAAGGGGATATTGTTATTAATAAAGATGCTAAAGGCAATGGTAAAGACAAGAACAAACCTTGGAATAAGAACAAGTATGTTGTTAATGATGGGGTTGTTGATGCTCCTAAAGTTAAAGAGCCCGCTTTCAATCTCTCCAACGCTATCTATGCAGCAAAACAACAAGAAGCTAGCAATGCTCACAGTGCTCCTAAACCTCAATATGCAGATAAGCCTAAGAAGTCATTTCGAAAGCGAGTCTATACCAAGTTGGCAGAACCTTACGATGTGATCCTTAAGACTTTGGTTGAGAATGGATATCTTACGCTTCCTGATAAACCTGGTAACTGGGATCCGATAAATAAGCCTGATTGGTGGAGAGAGGATCATTACTGCCATTATCACAGAAACAAGGGACATCCAACAGACAATTGTTTTAGGCTTAAGGATGATATTCAAGATCTTATTGAGAATGGCACAATCTCCACTGATGGCTTAACTAAAAATTCTGATCACACAGCTTTCAAAGATCCTCTACCTAAGCATGATAAGGGGGAAACCTCTCAAACACATAAGAAGAATCATGATGCAAAGATCAATTACACGTATCCTTCTAATACGCTTGTGATTAACATGGTAGAGCCCATTGAGAGCATTCTAATGATGAGGTCTCAAGATGATAATAACACCAATCATGGTAAGCCAAAGTTAGTCTTGCAAACACATGGTAGTTCATCTTCCCGAAGTGAGACACTGAATGCTGTTACTAGGGGGCAAGCCAAGATTGTCCTTAAAACTACGCAAGATCCCAAGCAAGCTTGACCTTCCAAACAAGTGGCTCCTTCAGCCACCCCTAGCTATGATCTTGTCCAACATTTGCAAAAGACACCAGCACAGATATCTATCCTTGAGTTGCTTCGGTTATCCTCTTCGCATAGAGAGATTCTTGATGAGGCTCTACGTACAACACGTGTTCCCAATGACATTGATCTGAATCAATTTCAGGCTATGGTCAACCACATTTCATCTCCGCTATCTCTCTCCTTTTCTGCAGAAGATGACATATCTATTGCTCACCCACATAATCTAGCTTTACACATTGAAGTTCTAGTCTACAATACCCGAGTCCGCCGAGTCCTGATAGACAATGGTGCAGGGTTAAATATTGTTTCTTTCAATGTCATACAATAATTGGGTTTGTCAGAATTGGCTGTGGATTCCAAGAAGAAGATTACTATAAAAGCTTACGATGAAGTGGAAAGATCTTCCAAAGGTCTTGTCACGCTGCCTGTCTGAGTGGGCCCTATCACGAAAGCTATTAGCTTCCAAGTATTGGACATCCCACTCGCATATAACATTCTTTTGGGTTGTCCTTGGATCCATGACATGCAGGCTGTTCCTTCCACTTATCATCAGTGCGTCAAATTTCCGTACAATGGCACTGAGGTTGTAATCCCTGGAGACCATACTATTGCTATCAATGCTCTTGCTGCTACTGAAAAATTTGTTCCTCATAATGAACCTTTTGTTGATCCTAGTACGTCTCTAGTTGCTGCTGAGAAATCATTTAAGATGATGAGCCTTGGTATGGGTGAATATAAACTGGGTTCCTTTGCTTCTATACCTGTTTCTCCTAGGTCATATGGGAGACCTTCTGATCACATGAAGCCTTCCACTTCTACTATGGTGATCTTTGATACTTTTGTTCCTTCATCCATTCCTTTAGAAGCAGACAGAGAAGAACAAGCTATTCAAGAGTGGATCTATAGAGAGGATTCTAGAAATACTCCCATGCTTAGTAATTCAGACACAAATACAGATGAGTCACCGCTACACACTATGGCTCAAATGGGAGATGATCTTCCTTCTACTTCACTCCTTTGGGGAGAAGAATGTATATCTACTGATGATATGGCTGAGGCCTCTATGTCTAGAAACTATGTGCCTAAAGAATCATTGCACTATGATAGACAACGTCGGAACATTGCACGACTGCTACAAAGAGGTGATCTCTCACATAATGACATGAGTATCTCTACTTCTCGGCATCTTAAGCCTCTTCCAAAAGATCCTCCCATGACAGATATGGATGTTGATGTGGTTCATACCTCTCGTAACCCACCTGACATGGTTGATGGGTCTTGTGTGGGGTCTGATGAGTTTGTTCCATGTATTGCCTTAGTGGACCACGCTGGTTCTTCTATGATGAGTCTAGATCTAGCTACTTTTGGAGCTTACCCTATAGGCTCAACCTCTCTTGTTACCAGAGATGACGCCCCTCGCATAAATTCTATTGAACCAGTCAGTTCATTTCATCTTGCATCAACACCTGTTACTTCTTCCACCAGCGAACTAGCAACAAAAAAGATTGAATCAGAAATCAAGCATCACAGTCATCAAGTCAAAAGAAAAGAGCAATGGTCAGATGGCGAAAACCACATTGTGGCTGTATCCGAACCTAAGAAAAGTAAAGATAAAAATTTTCTCAAAAATAATGACTCCAAAATAAAAGATGAGAAGCTGATTCTCTACAAACAAATGGTGCATTACTTCAAGCATGATCTCATAACTGTTATACTTCAGCCCATTCCTAAAGCTAAGAAAAGAGTTGCTAATGCCTTGGTTACTTTGATATCCATCTTACAAATGAAAAAGCATAAATCTCACTTCAAGTTCCTGGTGGATGAATTACGCTATCCTACTCACAAATCTTACAATCCTACCATCTTTCCATGTCTTCCACCTCATACTCCTCCATGCCATTCTTTCCGCCATCCCTTACACTTTGCCTTTGTCTCTGGTGGCTTGTATAGGAAGGGTCTAGATGGAACTCTCCTTAAGTGTCTAGAAATAGAGGAGTCAGAAAAATTACTAGCTGAAATCCACGATGGCATATGTGGATCACATTCTAATGATCCTCCACTAACTCAGACATTGCTTAGGGCTGGTTATTATTGGTCGAACTGGTTGAGACCTCCTATCATCACAACTACAACATTTGGGCCTGGGGCCTATCAGTTCTCTACATTAGAGGAAGCAGATTCTTGATGCCCATTTTTGTCTGGGGCATTCTTTGTACATATTTTATGATCCTAAAAAAATTACAAAAAAAATCATATATGATGCTGAAAAAAACCTAAAAAGCATATAAAGTACTGAAAAAATGAGCATCCTAGTGAAAACCTAGCAATAGGCGCTTTGATGTCTCACCAAAAAAATCAAAAAATTCAAAAAATTCAAAAAAAAAAAGAAAAAGTGCCTTGGTGAAAACTTGGAAATAGGCGCCTTGGTAGCAAAAATACAAAAAAATTATAAAAAGTCTTGAAAAAATTGCAATAAATCTATAAAGTGGTGAAAACCTAGAAATAGGCGCTGCTTGAGACCCTCTGCACCTATGTCTATCAGTCTTGCGTGGCGCTCTTTCGCTCCACTTCTCGCTTTGCCTCTCCTAGCCTGGAATTGATTCTTGTCTTAGTCTAGGGGGCATATGTTGCTTTAAGCTTATCTTGGGTCTCTTTGTGCGTCTGGGTTTCTTGGGCAACTTGGTTCCAATGGTGTTTTTCAACACCACCCCAATGGTGTTTTTCAACACTACCCTTGCGTCGAGTGTTTCTCAACACTTATCAGATGTCCTACCTGCAGTCTAGTATGATGCGATATTTCTCATTTGCAGATGCAATACTCAAAGTTTGACTCTATGACCTACACACACGCACTTGACTCACTGAGATTTGTTTGACTTTATTTCTTTGCGTGCTGTCTATGATGATTTCTTTGCTGAGTGTTCTCCCCCTATGATCATTTTCGATGATGCATAGCTAGAAGACTGAGGGAATGAGAACATGTTTTATTGCTTTTTCTGCTTGTGGGTATATTTTGTTGGTCCTAACTATCATGAGCATTTATGCTGGTCTTACTTGACACTTTGGACCTACAAGGTATTATCCTTGACTGTTTCACAAGTGCATGCTTATAGCTATCCTGACTTTTCATGTGTCTTGATGCTAGCATAATCTTGCCATATCAAACTTAGGTAATCTCACTGCACTAGTCATCTTGACCTACATGTCTTTGATGCCTAGGTGGGATTTCCACATTTATATCTGATATAGATCATATTCAGATCCACATAGTTATGCTAGTGTGTATTGTATGATCTTGCGACGCTACCAATAACGCTCAATGATGATAATTAGATGTCTATTGGCTTTGTAACCTTGCAAGTAAACCACTTTTCATGTAGCTTGCATTCTTAAGTTCATGTTAGTTAGTTTTGCATCTTGCATATGGAGAGAGCTCTCCTTTTCATCTTTCATGGACTTGTTAATCAACTGCGCTCACCTTTCGCTTCTTCTTGATCATGTCTTTCACTTCTTGTCTTTCATATCACATCATTTTCCTTTCATTTCGGGATCGAAACCAAAATCCAAGTTCACCTTGATCATCCAAATCACCTTTTCCCCCTCTTTCACGCAGTTGGCTGACCTTTTGAGGCCTGATCCTTCAATCTTCGCTGGGGCATTCTTCACCTCTTCATCTCCATCTCTTTCAAACTTCTAGTCTTTCATTCACTTTCAAATCCCAAGTTCAACTCCTCTCTCCATGGTGTTTTTGAGTTGAGGGACCGCTTGGTTCGTGCCCCGGGTCCCATGTGTGGGGCATATCTTCATTGCTTGATGGTTATTCTGTTCTCTCTCTTCGATTATGATTTCTAGTGATTTGATCATGCTGCTCTTGCTTCTGCTTTCCCTCTACTTGGATTTCACTTTCGATCCCGAGGGGGCAGACACATCATATCTTATTGGCTATCTCTTTCCTAAGTGTTCAGTACTATCACTACCAGGCTGACCATGCAGGATTGGTTATTTTTCTGCACTTCATTCTTTGGAGTCAGAACACTATTTGCTTGCCTTCTTGGCTATCTCTTGCTTTCTTGGCTGATCTGAGTTGCTTTGTGATCCCAAATTGATCTCACATTTTAACTTCATTCTTTGACTACATGTGTTCCTAGATCTATCACACATTAGTCAAAGAGGGGCAAATGTATACACCTAAAAATGGTCATCTAGACTATTAGCCCCTTTTGCTAAATCACTAATTGCTTATTCTTGATCAAATCCTAGCTCTATCATTTATTCAATTATTTTCTATGGGCTAACCATTTTATCCTAAGTCTTTATTTATTAAAAGGAATATTCCCTCCCCTTTTAATAAATAAAAAGCCCCCACTTTTCCTCTTATCCTAAGTTGCACAAATAAAGCATTATTCTTATTTTATAAAAAGGGAAAAAGCACTTTTTGTCTCATATGGACACAAAAGTCAACTCTTATTTTCCCATTGGAGGATATGTGTGCACATGGATTGCTCCTCTTTTAAGCTCCACTGTTGATTAAATCTTTTGCCTCTTAATCTCCATGGTCCATTCCTTTTCATTTCCTATAAAAGAAGAGCTCTCTTCTTCATTCTAGATCCCCAACTTTTTATGCTAATATTATGCTGTAGGTTTTCTAGGTCATCTTGGAGCTTTTGGAGACATTCTTGCATCCAGGGTTTGAAGATTTGGAGCATTGTTGGCATTCATCTTGGATCTTCATCAACACTCTATCTTCTTGTCTTCATTCTTGCATCATCATGGCTTTCTTGCTTCATAGTTAGATTTCATTTCTTGCATAGTAGCTTCATTTTCATGGCATTCTTAGCTTAGATTTCCTTTATGCTTTAGATTAATTCATCTAGTTTAACTAGGAGGCTTTGTAATACTTGTATCTTTCACTTTCATAGCTTAGCTTGCATTTCCATTTCTAGCATAGCATTGCATTGCATTTTCATTCTTGATTCTTGAGGATATTGGCATTCTTGCCCTTGTCTTCATTGAATTTCCCATTGCATGGTTTACTAGCAAGGTTATAGGCTAAATAGCTCTAGCTGAGAGCATTCTTAAAAGCCCTTGCACTCCATGCCTAGGGAGCTATGGATCGATTTGTGAGGGCTCATTCTTGAGTTTCCTTGCATGTAATGATCCATAGAAGTGTGACACATTTGTAGCACACATTTTGTACCTAACATATGATTATGTTAAGTCGATAAAGTATGGTGATAAAGATTTGACAACTCAACAAGATATGTTGTTATGGCTACCGAGATGGAAAAGTCACTCAGTAAGGTAAAGAAAAAAATTTGGTCACTCAGTAAAGAGGAAATGTTTAGGCACCAATAAATCTAATCTAAATTCTAAATGAAGAACACCGAGCAAGGAAAAGGTATTAAATATATATGCAATTGATATTTAATGATTAGCTATGATGAGCTGGATGATCATGATGATGAGGAAAGTTAGTTATAAGAGATCTACGGTTATGAAAATTTAAGATGGAGATCTATGGAAATATATAAACGGAAAAAGAAGTGGAACAAGTTACAAGAAAAGTTCAAGTTCCTAGGTGAAAAAGAAACATGTTACCGAGATCCAGATCCGATGAATAATGAAAAGAACGGTCAAGATTGATTAATGGAAAATGTAATAGAGGAGATTAAGAGGAAAAATTATCTATATAAAGGATGATCTTGTATGAACAATGGGCTAGAAAACTAAATAGTTGCAGGGTTACCAACTATTGCAGAGGTGAAGGAACATAGGGATTCTGAGTAGGAAAATAGTGATTTGATGAAGTGTTGATGCCAGTGGAAGATTAAGAATTAAAGTGAAGATTGATGGGTGCACAATGATTTGATTAATAAAATATAGTTGTACATCTACATGTCATTTTTATTATTATTGCTTACTAGCATTTGTAATAGAGAAATATCTTAACAAAGTGGACTTAATAGTCTTATTGTAAATCCTTGAGAAAGGTGACATTCCAAAAAGAGTGTTTAAAGCCCCTTAAAATGACCACTCCTAACAGCGTGAAGATCCTAACAGATATGAGGTTAATGCATTAACCGGGTCACACATAACAATGTTTTTTTAATCTTTAACCAGTTTGGCTCTTAATCAGTCATTCTTCAGAATAGTGTATTTCTTAGTGGGTGATAATTCCCATAGTTGTTTTTGCCATAACTAGATTTCCATGTTAAAATTGGTGTTATACATTGTGAATGTTTTGTGAGATTGTTTTACTGATTGATATAGTTTATTTACTATTTTTGGTAAATAGGGAAATGTGTTTCTACCGAGTAGTTATCGAGGTAATCAGAGAAAATATTTTAAGGTATTTTGTGATCAGGATTACTGATTCACCCCCCCTCCGTAATCCAACAATTACTATCTGAGCTAATTACTCTGAAGAGGTAATTTTAAAGACTTGAGTAAAAGATCCAAAGATGTATAGAAGAGAGGTACCTAAGCTGAACAAGGAAATTTTCTCAACATGGAAAAGCATAATGAAGTTGTAACTAATATCCCCCCTTTTTTAAAAAAAAAATACCAAAATACTTACTCAATGCTTCTCTCGTGTGGGGATCTTATAAAAAATACCTTTATATTTTTCCTTTTGCATCCTTTAATGATGCCTTGCAAGTATCTTTTAGTGTCTGCAACACTATTATCTATTCACTAATATCAACATTTAGACTCACCATGTTGTCGATGACACTGACATCCAATGTGCTCACTAGATATTTTGCTTTATGTATCTGTGTCTGCAGTGATTCAATGTTTGGGAGAAAACATTTTTGGAGTTCTAAAAGATCCATTCTTATCTAGTTCTCCTCCTTTCTCAATTCAAATTGCACTCCCATAAAGTGCTTGAGCTTCTCGTAATATTTAGTTATTATTTTGGGCTCGATGGAAGTCTTTGATAGTAGCGTAGTGAGCTCTTTTTCCACATTCTCATCTTTATCCTTTATCTCTTTTGTAAAATTTGACAATAAACAAATATTTTGGAATATAGAAAGAATGTATTTCAACTCTTGTTCTAATGCATTGATTAACTCAGATAGAGTTACCTTGTCCAATTCTACTGATTGAAGAACTTCTCCAATCACCTTAGTCTCCATATCTTTCTTGTGAACCTTCATTAAGTATTCAGTTGTGTCATTTCCAGGCTGACTGTTTTGAATGAAAAGTTCTTTTAACTGACCATATATATATGCCTTCTCATTTATTGTAGCCTCTAGAACAATCTCCTTTAGAATGCTCTTTATTTGTTCCAATAATGATGTCTTCTACTTTTTAGCTATAATCTTGTCTTGTGCATCTTTTCTCTTCAACAAATCACAGAAATCAGAGAGTTCCCTCAGACTCATGGTAGTATAGTCAACCTTCAGTATGACTATGAATTCATTTATATCTACCTCTTCTTTTGCCTTTCTGTTCTTTGACTTGCTCTTTGAACTAGATGCCATCTTTGCATCTGATTGGGTTGAAGTTGCTTCTATTTTATCTTCCTTCTCCTCCTCCTCCTTCTTCTCTTTTATTTCTTGTTTGTCCTCTTTATTTTCTTTTACCTTTTCTTGTTGTGTTTCCTTTTTCTCATCTATTACCATTTCCTTTGCTTATTTTGGTTCCTGTTTACCCGTAGTCTCAGTGGGGGTCATCGAATCTTTATTCTTCTCTTTGGTCTCTTCGTTAATTTTCCTTTGTTGGTTCAGGAGGAGTCTCAACATTAGTAGGATCCCCACTTTTAATTTATAAGATAATCTCTTCTATCTCAAGAAAGCCTTTTACTTGTAGAATTACCGACTCTTTTGTTAGTAACCTTGCAGTAGCTGAGTTATCTATATCCATGGCCTCTGATTCGAAGGCTGCGGTAAGCATTACATTTTCATCTTCTTTCAATGATTCATTAGGGTCTTTCTTGATAATGTCTTTTATAAGTACTCCTTCCTTGTTTTTTATTAATCCAAATGGATTGGATTTATCTTCTTCAGTAGCTATACCTTCAATTGTTGATTGGTCAATGAAAAATATCTTCCTCCAAAGATCATCGGTATCCTTTTGCACTTCTTTCAACTGACCAACCATTATACTCATTTCTCTTCCCTTCACTGTGAATCTATTGGATTACTCATTTAGAGTATCTCTTATCGCTCTCTTTGTTAAATCCGGGACTATGATTGCAAGGGATCTTTCCCTCATTTCTTTTTTTGCAGCAACGACATATTTCCATCTTGCATCAATTATTTTATACAGTTCCTAGTCAAGATGTTCAACTACCTCAACTGATAGAATGATTAACTTATGCAGTGTAGTAATGACTGTTTCTTCTATTTTCTCCTTTTCTTCATCTGTCCTTGTGTCAAACTTCAATTTCTTTATGATAGAGTATGCTCCATATTTCTCTAGTGTTTTGATTAGTTCACCAAGAGTCCTACTCTTTTTACTCGGTGCTACTTTAAATTGTGACAAGTCATGTTACTCAGTGTCACTCTCCTTTTGCAGTTTCAATTTTCTCCTAGGCCTTCCAATAGCCTTTCCTTCACTGACATAAATCTTTGTCTTCGCCGGTTCATCTTCAATTTTCTTCTTTCCTCTGAGTGTAGAGGTAGACCGAGTATATGGTCTTACATCGACAGGACTAGGGGTTTCCTTCTTGTTTTTTTAATTTTCTTCCCCTTTGTTACTGAAGGCTCAAAAACATCTTCCTTAGCTTCATCAACATCAACAATACCTAATTTCTCTGTTAAATCACTAATCATTTTACCTATTTTCCTTATTGCCTTCGGTATCAATATACCGGTTCTAATTTTCTCCTTCACCTCTTCATAGGTGCCATATCGAGTTGCAATTTTGTCCATAGGATTATCCAAAAGTCCTTTTATTTATACAATGGCTGCATCAATATTCATTTCATATCCCATAGGGGGTAGCCACTCAAATCTAGGCTCTACTGCGCTTATGATACATAAATCGGTGTCTACTTCAAAACATAACTCATCCTTAAAATCTTCCACTAAATGTGGAAAAATCCTATATCTCTTATGCATTCTAGCTGAAATTTATTGAAATAATCATCCATTATGACATTAAACTTGTCACCCATGCTTTGAATAAAATCACTAATTTGATAAATTATGGGTTTATCAACACTCCATGTGACCTCACCGACTATTGGAAATGAATTCTAAAAGTAAAAGAATATACATACCAACAACGGACCAAACTTCAGTGTGTTTGACTTGGCCTTCTGAATAGTATTCATGTTGTCATCGAGGTGTTCCAATATAATTTCACAAAAGTAAATCTTCATAACCTTCTTCACCATATTATATGCAATATCCACAGCTCCATAGGGTACACTATCTACCCTAGATGATTGGAATATCCTATACGATATTATATTTGATGTAAATTTCAGTTTAGGGCCTTCAACTGTAGAAATTTTCAAGCCTCTTCCATCCCATTCGACTTTTGTCAGCTCATAGAGTTTGTTCTTGTCTATCTATTTGTAGGCCCTCGGTTTATCACCGACTGGAAATCCAATAACAATGTGTAACACATCCTTTTTTTATCTTTACTAGCCCATCTAGCCACATGAACCTATCATGAACTCTGCTTAAGACAATTCTTATACATTAGTGGTTGAATACCATTGGTACATGCATTGCATGAACCAAACACTTTTATGTAATCATTTTTCAAATTCCCATTTGCACACAACTTCTCGTAAGATGCATCAATCTTGACTTGACAAATATCCTCAATTTTGCAATGAATGAAGGTGTGAACATCTTCAATCAAAATAACTCTTGGTAGGATTAGGGATAGGGTGTATGCACCCTAAAATGGTCATCTAGACTATGGGCGCCCATTCTTCAATTTATCAATTTCCTAAATCAATGCCTTGCAATATTTTCAATTCAAATCATTTTCCTTGATCAAATCATAACTAATTCAATTATTTCAATATTTCCTAAGGTTTGATCATTTTTATCATAAGCCTTATTTAATTAAAATAAAACTTCCCTTTTAATTAAACAAAATTATCTTATTAAAAGAAAATCCCTTTTAATAAAATCCCCACTTAAATCTCTCTTTGTGATGAAAAAAGGAAATAAATCAAATAAAAATAAATAAAAATTCATTTTTTCTCTACACTTTGAATGCACATATTTCTAAGTGGTGGGCCTTTTCCTCTTTCCTTTTTATGGATTTATCCCACATTGCCCTTGAAGATGCTTTCCTCTCCACACTTTCCTTTATAAGGAGCCCTCTTATTCTCATTTTGGGATCTAGATTTTTGGCTATTGTTATGCTGCAGGTTTGGAGAACCATTTTAGGAGGAGAGTTTTGAGCACTTGAGCTTGAACACTGCAACTTCTCTTTTCTTGTCTTTTTCTCTCATGCTTTCATGGCAATCTATTTAGATTACTCTTGCACTTGCATGTTAGATTAGTTTCATATTTCATTTCATAGAATAATCTTGCATGCATATTTCCTTTTCATATATTAGTTTGCTTTCATGCATTGTTATCATATAGAATAGCTTCCATTTTCATTTGTATGCATATTTGATGATCATGGAGACTAGCACTCTTTCTTTTCCTCTTTGAATATCTTGTTTTATGGTGTACTTGCATGGGCATAAACTAGGTCTAAACTGAGGGCCTCCATCACAAACCCTTGCACTCCATGAATAGAGAGCTATGAGTTACCATTTGGGACCTCATTCTTGAGCAATCTTGGATATAATGACTCAGAGAAGTGTGTCAACATTTTAGCACACATTTTTTGGCACCCATCTTGGGGCCGAATATTCAATTTCTGGCCTCATCTTGTTTTATTTTTCTGTCAAATTTCATTTTATGTCCATACTTCCATACGTCTCTAGTACAGATTATCACGTGAAGTTTCCCATTGTATTGCATGAAGTTGTGCTTGCATTAGCACTTACTCATGCGAGAAAGGCATTTTCTCACGCGGTTCTGGGTACTTTCTCATGCGGGTCTGGGTATCTGCTCACGTGAAACTCTGACACCAGAGACCTAAAATTTTGTAGCTTTGTACTTCATACTTTCTATTTTCTGACATTCCCTGGTTGCTGTGGATTTTCCTGATTCTATTTTTCGGAAACAACATAATAGTGGGTTGCGTTGCTTTGGATTTGAGGTATTTTGTTGCATCTCTATAACATTTGGATTTTGGAAATAAAAATGAACCTCTCATGTGTCTAACTTGAGTGTTTCTCGCTTTCATAGATCACACTTCCAATTTTTTCTCTAAAGGAAAGATTGAATCTAGATTTTCTTTCTCGCATATATGTTTCACATAGTAATTAGGCCCTATGAACACTATTTGTGGCATTCTTGAGAGAGTGGGCTTTGTAATACCCCAAAAATGGGCTATAAGTTCATTAATCTCCTACATCGACAATTTGAACGAAATCGACTTCAAAGTCCTAATCTAAGGCACATCTAAACATCATCGAATCATAATTGATTATCTTAAATTCTTCATCGGGGAATATTCCTAGTAATATTCCTAATCATCTTAATTATCTTTAATTTAATGATTATTTGGCGATAAATCACATTTATCCTAAGTTTGATTAATTGAATATTTTCATATTTAATTAATTAGATTTAATATTTGCCACTTAATTGTTTAATTAAATTTAATTCTATCTATTATTAATTGTATTATTTAATTTTGACAATAGATCAAAATTTCTATCTTTAATTGATTAAATTCTTATTTAATTAATTAAAATATGTTGTCATTATTTAATAATATAATTTTTAATAAAAGTTTGGTAAAATAGTTAATTAACCCATAAATTAATTGTTTTATTTCAAAAATCAGTTGAGTTGAGGATAAATCACTTTATTTATTTATTTAATTCTTAATTATTATGCATATTCAAAAGAAACAGTTAAACTCCCAATCAGAAAATCAATGCAAGTTATTGACTTTTTGGAACTCAACATCTTTTTGGAGTTCAAAAAGCTGATCTAAACTCTAATTTGGGTTAAAAAGCTGTTTTTGCATGATTTTGAGAATTAACTATCTTTCATGATCAGATAACTCAAAAATCAAGATGAGTTAATTTGAGTGATTTATGGCTTTTCCCATGCACCTCCAAAGCCCTAGATTTCTATAAATTAAAGCTTTAGCTCTTCACAAATCATCTCATATTTTGCACAATCACGCTGGAGAATTGGAATTGAAGAATCAAAGCTCTTGCGAATCGACATCTTTGTGAGATCAATCTTATTTTTGCATTCATATTACATATCATTGTTAGATTCATAGCATATCAATTTCATCTAGCATAGATTCATATCGGTTTTTATCATTCTTATTGCATAGAAAATATCAAAAAAATAGATTAATTGCATTCATATTTCATATCTAGATCAATTGCATTCAAATATTTCATTTAGGTGTCGTCTAGGTCACTGATCTCGATTACAATCTGAGAACATTAATCTCGCACCTATTAGAAGGCAGTAAATCGCTTGGTTAGATAGCTTTCAATTTTGCATGATTTTGATTATCACTAACCTCTAATGTTTTACTGAAGTGTTGTATTTACAGATCAGGTACAATTTTCACACACACATTTCTGGCGCCCACCGTGGGGCAACCCACCTTTGCATGCTGGTTTTGATTTTTTTAGGAGCTAAAACTTTAAAGTTTCAAAGATTTAATTTTATCTCCCAAACGGCTTATAATTTTGGTCTGAAATTTTTTTTGTAGGTTGGTGACATGTCAGGGAAGGTACAGTAAAAAATTTAGAATTTTTTGAGATGTTATGAATTTTTAATAATTTTTTCTTGAAATTATAAAAACATTAATATCTGACGCAAATCAGCATATTTTTCAGAAATTTTTATATTTTCGAAAATCTTTTTAAATTTTACAGGGGGTCCATTCTTTGTGTTTTAAATTTGGACATGATATCATAGCTCAAATAGTCAATTTACAAAAACTAGTCTGTTTTGATAAAATGGGTCTCTAGGGCACAGATGAAGAGATTTTTCTAAAATTTTTACATTTTTGGAAAGATCTTTATTTTTTAGTAGAGGTCTCTATTTTGAATTTCTATTTTTGTGGCCAAAATCATATCAAAAAAATTAGATCTTGTTGACTAGGTCAAATGCAGTGCAAAAAACTTAAAATTTTGTGATGGGTATGCACTTATTTTTCATATGATTCAATGCATGATATGAGTTTTCATTTGGATTAATTTTTAGTTATTATTGCTCCTAACAATTGATTTTTAGATCTAACCCTAGGGTTTTCATAAGTTGAATATACCTTGCATATCTTGTTTGCTTGTTGGCTTGTTGGAGAGTTCGTAGCTTGCTTGCATAGTAAAGCTCAACAAAAATTGTTAAAAATCAGGTAAAATCTACTAAGCGCATTGCAAGGATCCAAGGTATTCTCCTTCATCTATTAACATTTCAATTTGGACTTAAAATAAATCTCTTATGTGTCTGGCTTGTGTGCATCCTTTCATGCTTTTATCTATTTCTACACACTTGCATAATTGATACTAGGTTGTGACCTTTTAAGGATTCATTAAGTAGTCTTAGAATACTTGTGATTGATCTTGATTGCTATCTTGGGTTCTTGGACTCGCTAATCTGCCGGCCCCTCATTTCTGCCCCATGGTTGCAATCTCAGCGCTATAAAGGGGAGGGGTCAACAGGATAGAATTGTTAAGTGTTCCACTTGGCAACCCTTTTGTGCTTTTAGGAACTCACTTGTTTTCTAAGTTGGGGACTCATTTTTAGCTTGTGTGAGGTGTTAAGTGTTCCACTTTGTGGACTCATCTCATATTCACTTTAAGCGTTAAGTGTTCCTCTTTCTACTTTTTGGATGCTTTTGGTAGATTTACTTTCAGAACATACATCTGTGCTCACATAGTAATTAGGCCCTATGAACACTATTCGTGATTCTTGAGAGATTGGATTCCCAGCGAAATCCTTCTTGACGACAGAATCCTTATAGGTAGGGAGGATACTTAGTGGGTTTCACATTCAACTTGGTTAGTGCATCTTCTCTTATTGATCGACACATTCTCTCTCCGGAGAGGTTGATAGATCATGTGGGGTTGATATCACGAGCTTTGGTGAATCAAAATTAGTTAGTGCATCTTCTCTTATTGATTGATACATTCTCTCCCCGGAGAGGTTGATAGATCACGTGGAGTTGATATCACAGACCTTGGTGGAACAAAACTTTGTCTTAGTGTGTCAGATTAATCTGCTTGCTTTGTTTGGGTTAAAAGTGAAGAGGTGTCAAAACCTTGAATCTGGAGCCAAGTCCCCTTGTGGTATAAATCTGTGAGTCATCTTTAGAGAGGGTTAACCGTAGCAAACAATCCCTTCACAGGGAAAATTGCGTTGATGGAACCTCAAGCGGTCATAGCCATTTTCACCATGGTAGTGACAGCCGCTATATAAATGTCCTTGTGGAAGAAATATCCACGGGTATGGTTCATTGTTGGGTTGTCAGATCTCCCTAGCAGCTCTTGAAGATTAAGTTCTCGGACTGTGTCAGAACCCTGGTGCGCCGGGATTGGAGTTCATCCCTTTGAATCATAAAAGTTGCAGAGTCAAACCATTACTAAAAACCCTAGAGAGGCCAATTTTTCACTTTCAGGTATATGTGTGTTATTGCAAAACTTTTCAGAACATACACAATTAGTACTCTCAGGGATTAGCACAATTTGGTCACTTGATTGTTCATGCACAAGGTTGCTTTTGCCCTTGTTCATTGTTTTCAGACGTGTTTGGAATCACTTGCTTGCTATTCTGTGTGCTTGTTTATCTACTTGGCTATTAAAAATGATCAAATCTGGTATAACCTTCAAAATCTGGATAGTACAATTTGCAAACAATCCAAAATTGAAGACGTTAAATTTTGCAAAAATTGACCGAAAATCTTTCTGGAGTCAAAAGTCATTTCAAGAAGTCAAAAGTTGTATGAGTTTTGTCAACTGTTGTTTCATTGCTACCCAACTGTTGTACGAGTTTAGCAACTATCATTTCATAGACTACCCAGTGTTGTACGAGTCTGCAGAGTGTCGTTTGGAAAAATTTGAGAGAGTTGTCAGAAATTGTCAAATTGCAAGATATCCAATGTTTCCAGCCTAGTTCCAAAATCTGTCAAAAATATCATTGTGTCAGGAATAGAGCAATAGCTATTGAGAATCAGTACACATGTCTCAAAGAATTAGTACACAAGAGGAAGAAGCTATAATCACCGCTATGATGAAGCAGCTACAAGCTATGCAAGTCCAACTTGACAAACTTGAGAAAGAGAAGGAATCTAAAAAGTTCTCCATGGAATCTCTATACTCTTTTCCATTTGATAAAGACTTGTACATGTCACCATGCCCCCGAAAAAAAATTGAGCAATATGATACCTCTTCCACGGAGAGTGACACATCTAGCTTTGAAGACTATGATGACTATGACGACAGACAATGTAATGATACCTATGACACCTCTGTTCCTAAGAGTCCTCCTCATCGTCCATTCCTACTTACTACAAATAGGCCGTCACATTGGATAGATCGTGAGGGTGATCCATATGATTCTGATTATGAAAGAGACTTTGATGATTTCTATGCACAATACCTAGATGATCCATCTATTTCACTTGAGGAAGAGAAAGTTTACCACGCTGATTATAAACATGCATACTATAAGGATCTCTCCTCTAAGAACTCTTAGGCTGAAAATAAAGATTACACTCTCAAGCAAGATCATGTTAATGTTGGACCTTTTTCTTGTGATGGTTCCCTTCCATCCCCTACTTCCTCCAATACCCATACATTTCCTAAAGCTTCTGAGTCTTTCAAATCTTTCACAGAACCTTCATTTGACACAAGCCCTGATACTTTTCATGTGGTTCCCTATAGTTATCCCCCAGGGCTACCTCTTAAAGAAACTCAAGCTAACCTTCACTTGGCTGCAAAGACTTTCAATAATGATAAATCTAAAGAGGCTAAGCCTTCATATGCTATAATCCCTACTTTAGCTAGTCCTCCACCATCTCTTCCAAAGTCATCCATACAATCCCAACATGCTTCCTTGTCCTTAGAAGTGGCTCCATGTCAAGAGGACTCTAAAAATGATAAAGAAAATAACATAAAGAAAGATCAAGATCAAGAACCCTCCATGTCATCCACTCCTTTTCCCGATGTCTCTTATCCACTTCATGGTTCTTTTGATCCTATACACCCTTTTTCATGCATTCCACCATGTCTTAAGTCTTCTCTTAAGCAAGATCAGGCTACTACTTACACTAATGAGCTTATTGACAATCAAAATGACCTTACTACGCTTGCACTTTCCAAAGATGATACTTCCATTAAGGTTGGTAAAAATGGTGTTCCTTCCAATGTTCAGCCTATTGAAAAACAAGAAAAAAATTATGCGCTTATGCTATCCGAAGATCCTTGTCAGGATCAAAGTCTTTCATCTTCTTGTTCTACCACTCCATGTTCACTTCCACTTTCTACTCTTCCTAAGTCTTCGCAAGCTTTGAATGATCCTATCAAAGAAAATGCTCTTATTCAAGATGTCCATGATTTTATTGAAAATTCTAATGCTCACTCTAAAGATGCTGATATCCTTGGTTGTCATATAGATGCTGATGAACTTATTGATTATCCTTTTGCGTCTTCCACTTCCATCCTTGGACCTCTTCCACCACTACAAAGATCTTCATGCCTTCCTTCCATCTTGGGTCTTTATGTCCCTTCACTTTCCCCTCCTAACTCTCCTAATTTGCCATGCATCTTGGGTCCTTACACACCTCCATCTCCCATCTTTCCTCAAGATCAACATAGATGCATACCCTTGAATTCTTTTCATCCACCCACCCATCTAAACCAGTCATATCCTCCCTCTTCCACAAATCCCAAGTCTTTTGGAAGTAACTTGAATGTTCAATACAAGAAAAAGAAGCAATACAAGAATCCATCAAAAAGAGAAGATCACCATGTCTCCTCTAAATGACATGGAGGCATAAAGTCACAAGAGATATCTAAAAAAAAAACTACAAGACAAGTATGGGTTCCAAAATCCATCATTGAAGATATTATCTCTAAATCATCACAAGGAAATAAAAAGCCTACGGCTATATGGATTCGAAAGTCTCTCTTGAAAGAGTCTAGTGTTGAGCAAAAAGTAAAATTGATATTCAAGCTTCCAAAGGCTTCCACTTCATCTCCCTCCAAAAATATTCTTCCATTCCATGTGCCTAAACCACAACCTTTGCTATCCATTCGCCATATTCCTTCACATATTCCCTCATTCACATTTCCTCCACCCTCTCGCCACCCTTCAAGGTGTGTGTTTACGTTGATCTTGCCTTCCTTTCCATCTACCCTTTCACAATCCTTGCATTCATTAACCTTCTACCTTCTATCCTTTTTCCTCATTTGCCTATTCCTCCTATCTTCCAACCTCACTCGCTTTACATAAAACTTTATCCTCCATTTTTCTCTTTCATCTCCCTTTCCCTATCAGCATCTTTGAGCATATCATCTTGAATCCTTGGTATATCATAGTTTATCCTTTCAAGGAGCATTATCTAAAAAGCTTGCCTTCTTCAAAAAAAAAAAAAAAAAAGAGAAATGAAATTAAAAAAAAAAATAATTGAAAATGTGCCCTGGTGAAAACCTGGAAACAGGCGCCTTGGTAGCAAAAGTAAAGAGAAATAAATTCGTCTTATGGTGAAAACCACTTCCTTGTGGCACCTTGGATAAGTACCATGATGAAAACCTGGCAATCAGGCATCATGCATAGTTCTTCTACATATTTCATCCATTTCATCTTCTCTCTTTGATCTTGACAATATTGATCTATACACGAATATTTGACTATCTTGTGAGCTATCTTATGATGATCTTGCTTTCATTCTCTTCCTATTTAGCCTTCATGTCTATCTTCCTCCATTCATTTTCACCTGTTGCTATCATTTTCCCCTTTGGTCTTGATCTAATAAAAAAAAAAGAAAAAAGAAAGAGTAAAACACAGTGCTATGAAGCCTCTTGACATGTCTACTCTTTTGGACTGCATCCTTTCCTGCTCTTGCATCACGCTTTTGTGCTTATCCTATGCTAGCCTTTCATTGCTTGTCCAAATGCGCTTTACATGACAATTTTTCCCTAGCTTGGGTATTCTTGAGGAGTTTCCCCTTGAGGATTTCTTCCCTTCATTTTCCTTCATTCTCTTATCTTCCATCTCTTCCACCAGCTTGCTAATCCCTCTTGTTCTCCACCTTGCTAGACATTGGGACTGCACGATATGATCTTGCTTGGGAGTTTGCAAATGGAAAAAGATGCTATCAAGTATACCAAGTATCAGAACAATTATCAGAATCAGTATCAGAATCAGTATCAGAACCAGTATCAGAACAATTATCAGAATTAGTATCAAAATCAGTATCACAACCAGTATCAAAACAAGTATCACAACCAGTATCAAAACAAGCATCAGAACCAGTATCAGAACAATGATCAGAATCAGTATCAGAATCAATATTAGAACTAGTATCAGAACAATGATCAGAATCAGTATCAGAATCAATATTAGAACCAGTATCAGAACAATTATCAGAATCAGTATCAGAATCAGTATTAGAACCAGTGTCAAATCAAGTATCAAAAAACCTACTGGGGCTACACCTTTCGCTTTAGTTTATGGGTCTGAAGCGGTACTACCTATTGAGGTTGAAATCCCATCACTTAGAATCAAAATGCATGGACTTGTCACTGATGAAGACTACAGAGTGTCTAGGTTACAAGAACTTGAATTACTAGATGAACGCAGGCAAGCAACGTATGATCATCTCATAGTGTATAAGAAAAGAATGTCTAGAGGCTACAACAAGAAAGTCAGACATAGAGAATTTCAGGTTGGCGATCTAGTGTTGAGAGAAAATCCTAAAAATCAATCACATTGAGAACGCAAGGGGAAGTTCAAACCCAATTGGTTGGGTCCCTTTGTTATCACTGCTACTTTTGGCTCTGGTGCCTATCAACTCTCAATGACTGAAGGAGAACAGCTCTGAGAACCAATCAACGTTCTGCATTTGAAGAAATTCTACGCCTAAGGCATTCAGTGCTTGGTAAATGTCCTGAAAAAAATCTTAAAAATCAAAAAAAGTCCTGAAAAAATGAACATCTTGGTGAAAACCTAGCAATAGGCGCCTTGATGATTCACAAAAAAATAAAAAAATATCAAAAGTACAAAAAAATTGAAAAAATGAAAAATACAAAAAAATGAAAAAAGAAAAAAAAAAGTGCCTTGGTGAAAACCTGGAAACAGGCACCTCGGTAGCAAAAATAGAATCTCTACCAAGATGGTGAAAACTCGGCAAACGGGTGCCACTTGTTCCAAATGCTCCATCTATCAGCACAATCTTGGTCTTTCCCAACTTTCAGTCTTGCTTTAGTTGTACATATCTCCCAGTTTGTTTCAACATTTCTAGTTTTCAATAAGTCAGTTTGTACACCAATCAGCTTGCGCATCTATATCCTATCAATGTTCAAACTTGGGGGCAATCAATGTCATATCCTATGGCCTCCAATGTATCTTAGATGTGTCATATCTAGCCAGAGTCCTTTGAAGCTTCATTTGAGTCAGTCAGTCAGTCCCTTCTCCAGAAAAGATTTTGCATTTATAACAACGCAATCAAACATCAAACTCAAACTGAAAACAATTTGTGCTTTTCATGCTTTTATCTCCTTGTAGGCATACTGATTCGCATTGATATTTTTGCATATTGTGTCCCTTCGAGCTCTTTGATGATGTCCTTTATAGGATTTAGAGAGTGATGACTGGGGGCATAATCTTTTCTTTGTCTTCTGCTTGTATGTGAAAATCTAACATCTTTGGAACTTCTGGATTGAAATGGTGTCTGACTGTAAGAGCCTCTATCTCAAATTGGATGGCCATACGTACCTCGACCATTGATACCCAGACAATTCAAGGAAGTTTGATCTAACTATTGTCTTTTTTAGTAAGTTCTTTCTCTTACTGTGGAACGCAATCTTGCCTAAGGATGTGAACGATAAAGGGTCACTACGGGTAATTCACACTGGATTTAGAATGATCTTTTGATTGTTTGATGTGTTTGCAATGCAAGGCGTACTCAGGTCATCACGATGTTTATGTTTTGATGCTTGTACAAATTTCTATATCAAAATGGACATGATATTCAGGTCATCCTGGCGCTTGTGCCTTGGTGCTTATATCTAATCCAACATTCCGAAAACAATTCAATATTCATATGTCCATGGTTGTTGACCAGTGGGTGTTGTATTGATTCTTGCACATACAAATTGATATTCATATGTCTATGGTTTCCTGGCTAGTGGGCATTGTATTGATTTATCCGGTTACCTAAAAGTTCAATGATGATAATGAATCAACATATGATCAGTGACTAGGTCCTAGGTCTTAGGCTGCATTTCATTTTACATGTCTCATTTCATTTTGCATGTCTCATTGCATTTTGCATGTTTGCATGATCTCACAATGATTAAACGAACTTCAATGCTTAAATGATTCTTCAAATCGCATCTTCAAGTCTAACCAGAATTGAATCTCACACGAAGGTTCCTCCAATGAAATAGCAAGTAGAATCCTTTTTCAGGATCAAAATTCAAATCTGAGATCATTCATATTATTAATTGCTTGCATAATCAACCTTCAATCATCACAGAAATCTAGTATTCAACTTAACTGATTATCTTACATCAAACTATCAAAATTTCAACTTGGTCAACCATGGTCAACTCATGGTCAAACCTAGTCAAACTTAGTCTTTTGGGACCTTCCAACGATGCAGAATGCATTCTCGGATGTGTATAACCACTTCTCTTATCAATTTACATGCTTCTAAACTATCAACGCTGACTTTTCTTGTCAGATTTCAATTTTAATCCCGAAGGGGGCATGGTATTGCATATCATTCAAAGTCTGTAATCAAATTTGAAATCATATCTTTATGGCAATCATATCTCCCTCAATAATCAAGACAACAATCACGTCTAGTCGCTGATTCATCAAAAGTCCTTATCGCTTGGGGCAAATCTATCATCACTTGGGGCATATTAGATTCATCAAGATCCATATCAATTTGGTATTCTCCTAATCTTGTAAACTGTATCAGTTTTTGCAACCATCAGATCATAGTGTTCTTTCCTTGGTTCTTCAACAACTGAAGGGTTTGGATGTGATACTTGCTAGTTCTGCTAAGACAATCGAGTCTAGAACGGGTCACTCACTTCTTATCAATCCTAAGGTTCAGAATCAGGCATTTTGAATCTTTTTCGCAATCATAGGTTCATTTGCTGCTACAGTGAACATTATCTTTGGTCATTCAAGACCTATTATCTCCATCTTAATTCAATATCAATCAACTCCTATCTCAATATCTTTCAATCGGTTTCTATCTTGATATCGGTTTATCTTTTGAATCAGTTTCATCTTTATCAAACACAGACTATCTTTGAACCACTGCGCTTCGCACAGTAATTCAAAGAGGGGCAAAATGTAATACCCCAAAAATGGGCTATAAGTTCATTAATCTCCTACATCGACAATTCGAACGAAATCGACTTCAGAGTCCTAATCTAAGGCACATCGAAACATCATCGAATCATAATTGATTATCTTAAATTCTGCATTGGGGAATATTCCTAGTAATATTCCTAATCATCTTAATTATCTTTAATTTAATGATTATTTGGCGATAAATCACATTTATCCTAAGTTTGATTAATTGAATATTTTCATATTTAATTAATTAGATTTAATATTTGCCACTTAATTGTTTAATTAAATTTAATTCTATCTATTATTAATTGTATTATTTAATTTTGACAATAGATCAAAATTCCTATCTTTAATTGATTAAATTCTTATTTAATTAATTAAAATATGTTGTCATTATTTAATAATATAATTTTTAATAAAAGTTTGGTAAAATAGTTAATTAACCCATAAATTAATTGTTTTATTTCAAAAATCAGTTGAGTTGAGGATAAATCACTTTATTTATTTATTTAATTCTTAATTATTATGCATATTCAAAAGAAACAGTTAAACTCCCAATCAGAAAATCAATGCAAGTTATTGACTTTTTGGAACTCAACATCTTTTTGGAGTTCAAAAAGCTGATCTAAACTCTAATTTGGGTTAAAAAGCTATTTTTGCATGATTTTGAGAATTAACTATCTTTCATGATCAGATAACTCAAAAATCAAGATGAGTTAATTTGAGTGATTTATGGCTTTTCCCATGCACCTCCAAAGCCTTGGATTTCTATAAATTAAGGCTTTAGCTCTTCACAAATCATCTCATATTTTGCACAATCACGCTGGAGAATTGGAATTGAAGAATCAAAGCTCTTGCGAATCGACATCTTTGTGAGATCAATCTTATTTTTGCATTCATATTACATATCATTGTTAGATTCATAGCATATCAATTTCATCTAGCATAGATTCATATCGGTTTTTATCATTCTTATTGCATAGAAAATATCAAAAAAATAGATTAATTGCATTCATATTTCATATCTAGATCAATTGCATTCAAATCTTTCATTTAGGTGTCGTCTAGGTCACTGATCTCGATTACAATCTGAGAACATTAATCTCGCACCTATTAGAAGGCAGTAAATCGCTTGGTTAGATAGCTTTCAATTTTGCATGATTTTGATTATCACTAACCTCTAATGTTTTACTAAAGTGTTGTGTTTGCAGATCAGGTACAATTTTCACACACACAGGCTTCATTCACTTGTCTTACATGCGTAGCTCTTCTCGAAGATAGATCCCCTTGTAGGTAGGGAAGGACTTGTTATTATCTCATTTTTCCACTTGGTTTAGTCTTCAACATTTGATGGTACGTTCTCTCTTGGTCCCACTTAGAGATATCAGTAGTCATTGTTGTTGGCATACAAACCTTGGTTTAGTCTTCAACATTTGATGGTACGTTCTCTCTTGGTCCCACTTAGAGAGATCGGTAGTCATTATTGTTGGTATACAAACCTTGGTGAGGTGATTTCAACTTAGCGTGTCAATTAATTTTCTTGCTATGTCTGAGTGAGGTGAAGAGGCTAGAGGATTATGCTCTGTTCCCTTTTGGGCACATCAAAAACTCAGATCCCTTGAATTTGAGCTAAGTCCCCATATGGTACCTTTTGTGAGTCTTCCTTGTTAGAGAGGGTTAACCATAGGGGACACTCCCTTTATTGGGTAAACCATGTGGAAAGAACCTCAAGCGGTATTAGCCATTCCTTTCATGGAGAAACAACCACTATATAAATGTCTTTGTGGAAGAAATATCCATAGATGTGGTCTCTTGTTGGGCTGTCAGATCTCCTCAGCAGCTGTTGATTGATTAAATTCTTGGACTGTGTCAAAACCCCGGTGCACTTGGATTGGATTTCACCCACTTGAGATTGCAAGAGTTGAAGAGTTGACCATTACTACGAACCATAGTGCAACCAAATTTTTATTTTCTAGGACTATGTGCATGACTGAATTTTTTTTTCAAAACTTACACAAGTAGAATCCTTAGGGAGTAGAAATACTATGTCACTATTCTTGTTCATGCGCAAGGTTGCTTTGTCCCTTGCTCATTGTTTGAAGAAAATTGCTTGATTGAACTTCTTGATTGTTGTCTTGTGTGCCTAATTAACGATAAAAATCTATTAATGCATCTAGTTGGTCAATTAAAATGAACAAAAACTGAGTTCTCGAGTCAAAAAAATCAACTTTTTACAACTTACTGTCAGCACTTGTCACCTAGTTCTGTGTACTTTCTCACGTGAAATGTGTAATTTCTCATGTAGGATTTCACATCCTCGCGTGAAGTTTTGCTATAGTCTTGCCAGAGACCTTTGTCATTTATTTTCAATCTGATCCAACACTCTTTCACGTGAGCCTGGCATATCCTCACGTGAGCCTAGCATTTCTTCATGCGAGACTACACTTTCTCATGCAAAACTATCCCATAGTTTGTCAAAATAGTGAGCAATTTCCAATCTGCTGGTTAGTTTTCTACCTGGTCTGGTTTCTATTTAGGGTCTACTTGAAACTGTCAACTTGCTTGATTTGCTATCTTGTCATTTCCAGTCTTCCTCTGTCGATCTGGGTCAGATCAGGTCACTTACCCCACTATTAGAAGCCTATTTTCACCTTGGATTCTTGTGTTTTAACCTCTTGAACTAGTAATCTTTGATTTCATGAGTGACCTTGCTTGCAGCCGATGAGTTAGAAACCGTCCCTATTGGGAAGATAAACCTTTGGAGCCTTTGATAACACACTTGGAGAGTTTTAGTAATCTCTTGTCCATTCACTTCCATAAAAATTCAAATTCAATCAATATAACTTGGGTAAATCATCCTCCTGATCCATATGTGTTAGGGTATTCACCCATTCAGTGGGCACCTCTGTGGCAGTGTTGGTTTACGCCTCTTGCAAAATTCTATCTTATCACCTCTCTTTTGGACAAGTGAGTGCTTTTACTATCCTGGCTTGGTACCAACATTTCTTAGGGTCATCCTATCATCTAGTACCTTTTATTTCATGTCAGTTACAATAAGATATCAAGTAGATCAAGGAAAGCGACCTCAAGTAGTCTTTAACCAATTACCCTTAGTTCAAACTCGCCAAAAACGTAAGGGAAAATAACCCGTATTTGATCACTCATCCAGGAACAACTAAAAAGTTTGGTTTGATCCCAAGAGTAACCTTAGTGAGTTGAGTACACCCTTAGAATCTTCTCTCTCGGACATGGATACGAGTTACACAATGACTCGATGAGAGAGGGAAGAAATAGATAAAATCCTTGATGATATATTTGAAAAACATAGAGATACCATACCATTTGGCAGTTCCTCTCGTGAAAATCAACCAGTATCACCCCTTATCTCAATTAGATATTTGGATGCACACCAAAGGGCTAAAAGGGATAAGAGGAAAGCCTATCAAGAAGGACAATCACAACATTAAAACCAAGATGATGAACCTTATGACACTCGTGTGAATGCAACATACACCAATGACTTGTTTAGACATTCAAGACCAAGTTCACCACTCAAAGCACCTTCAAGATACATGAGTGAAAGACTTAAGAGAATTGAGCATGAAAATAAATCCTTCCTAGATAAACAAGATGAAAAGGAAGAGCAATTTAGACTCCTATGTTAGGAATGAGAACACTGAGAGGGGGGGGGGGTGAATTAGTGTTCATTATATTTTAACTTTTAACTTTAATCTTTATGCTAAACATAAATGCTTAGGAAATGAATTAAACATTCACAAAAACATGAAACATGAAATCAACTCATGACACCAATATGGTTATGGGGAAACCCAAATAGGTAAAAACCCTGGTGGGACTTGATACCCACTAATATTCTGCACTAGTGTTTTGTGATCCTTGTTAGAAGATCCTTTACCCTGTTAGGAGTAGCTTTATAATGCTTTAAGTACAGTAGACCTTGTTAAGGGTTAGACCCTGTTAGGAGTCTTTTACAATGATCCATGTTAGGGGAGTGGACTCACTGTCCTAGAGCTCATTCTACAACTTTCTGATTTTAGATACACACTATATCTGCTGGTGAATTGTCACTGTGACACTGCTTGTCAGATCAGTTTCTTTGGTGCGCTAATAATTTGAACTCTAGCAAAGCTTTAATACATCTTATGCTGTCTTCGCATACCTCTTCTCTTCTTCTCACAACTCTATTACAAATTCCATACCGAATACAATAAGCGCACCTTATATTTATGTGCTCATACAAAATACATAAATAGGTCGGCCCTATAACTAATTACAAACAATGCTTCCAAATGAATTGGATTAAGCGTGCTTACAATTATACATATAAACATGTCAGAAAACTAAATGCAATAGGCACATGGCCTTTACAATATTACATTACAATTACAAATCAAAATGCTAACTGTCAGCTCCATGCTCTGTTCTCTGCTGGCACATACTGGCTGTGCAACTTCAACTGACTGTAACTTTCACATCTTTTCATATCTACTTATGCACTCATAAAGTAACCATAAGTATAGTCTAACAAGCTTAAATTATAGGGCACATACCATAATTCATCCGTACACACGTGCATTGATGCTCTGAGCTTTCGAAACTCTATATACTGTCCAGTCTTCAACACTTAACTGAATTCTAAACTTTACACTAAGTGCACTGACTCCAAACTACTATATGAATTTTTTGCCATAATGAAAACACTATATCTAGTCATATACTTTAGTATAGACAACTTTCCAACATCCTAGAGTTGGAGAGACAAACCTTGTAGGAGATAAAAATGAGAGATTTCCAGGAAGAGCAAGATAGACTCTTAGCTCAACAACTTAATGATCAATTTAACAACATGCGTATTCATGGTGGAAACAACTCTCCTCCATCCACCCCTCCTAAGACTCCACAAAGTGGAAGACATTCAAGAAAACCTTCAAAGACATTCAAGAACACCTTCACGATCTCCTAGCCCTAGAGAAGAAGGGCTTCATGACATGATCATTATAGGAGATGAACACCTCTTAGGAACTCAAGAAAACCTTCACAACGTACTCACTATGGTTCAAAATATGGGGGTAGTAGCTCGAGTTTTGACCTCAACTCCCAAGAGTTCATGAAGATACAACAAGAACCACTCTTCCAGTAATATGTGGAGAGATACTTAGAGAAAAACAAAGACAAGTTCATAGAGAGTTTAATCAATAAGGGCGCTAGAGTCCCCTACAACTTTGATGTGGACAAGAAGATTAAGAAGCAAGGTCCATCTCAAGAAGAAGAGATCAAAAAAATTAAGAGTATGATGGAATAGATGTTGGCACCCAAGAGTTCATTATCACTTGATTCAATTTGTCCTAATCCTTTTGACAAAAGTGTTAGCATGAAAGACCTCCCTAGAAAGGTTGAGATCCCTCAATATGAAAAGTATGATGGGAATGGAGATCCACATGATCACGTGCATTAATTCTATACCATGGGTTTTGAGTTCCATCAAGATGAATCATACCTCATGAGATTGTTCCCAAGGATTCTTAAGGGTCAAGCGATGGAATGGTTCACCAACATAACTCCCCCCGTTAAGACTTTCAAAGAGCTCGTATATAGATTTTTCCAACACTTTGCATACAACCTTTCAAGATCTATCACCATGTTGGACTTATGCAACTTAAAGAAAAATCAAGGGGAATCCTTTTTAACTTTCTTGCAAAGGTGGAGATGACAATTCTCTCTCTACTCTAGGATCATCCCTAAAAATGAGAAGATTGACATCCTTGTTAGCAACTTGGTTCCTGAGATGCAGTATGAAGTTAGGAAGATGGTTTTTGATTCCTTTGACACCATGGTTGAAACTGCATGTAGGATTGAGGATGTTTTGAGAGAACAAGGAATTTTTACCAAACATGGAAACAACAACAACAACAATGGTCAAAATAACAACAACCCTAACGAGGATAAAGGAAAGAACTCACATTGGAATAGGAACAAACAAGCAGTCAATGATGGTGTTGTGGACTCCTCCAAACCCATAGATCAAGATGTTCTACACTTGTCTAGTGCCATTCAAGCCATGAAACTCAATGCATCTAATCAACAAGAGAACACACCAAGATACCAAGATAAGCCTAAGAAAGAGAGATGTCAATTTTCAAAACTTGGTGATTCATATGAGGATGTTTTGAAAACACTCATTTCCAATGACCTTGTGCATCCTCAAGATCCCGCAAAGCATTATATACCTGATGTTAAGCCACATTGGTGGGATGAGAAAGCCTTTTGCAAGTTTCACAATGGCATTGGACATGATATTGAAAAATGCTGGAAACTCAAACATATCATCAAGGATCTCATTGAGAATGGAAAAATTAAGGTAGATGGATTGAACACAAACATCGATCATAAGGCATTCAAAGAATCTTTGCCCAAGTATGAGAAGGGGAAAATCTCTAAACCTAAGAATGGCAAGGCTGAGGTCAATTATACTTACACAGATGCGGAGAATGTTGTCAATATGCTTGAAGTTGTAGAAGAGAATGTCAACATGATGGGGGGTAAATATCCTTATGGTTATGATCTAGACATGGACTCTCCTCCTATCTTTGATGAAGAACCTATCCTGGTACTAAGGGGTCCTAACTCCAGACTGTCATTTCAAACTCTCAATGCTTTCACATGAAGTCAAGACCACATTGTCATTAGAGGACCCAGTTAGAATCAAGCAAGTAAACCAAAGAAATTGGCATCCAAGAATGTCACCTCAAAACCAATAGTTAATCCTAAGTCAAGCTATAATCTTGTTGATCAGTTGCAAAGAACCCCAACTCATATTTTGATCTTTGAGCTCTTAGAGTTGTCCTTGAGACACAAGCAAGTCCTTGAGGATGCCTTGCGCATAGTGAATGTCCCCAACAATTTAGATGTTGATCAATTCCAAAACATGGTTAACCATATTGCTAGCCCTCATTACCTTACCTTTTTCAGAGGATGATAAATATTTGAGCCACCCACACAATCTTGCTCTTCATATTGAGGTCATGATCCACAAAACCCTTGTTAGGCACGTGGTGATAGATGGGGGTGTCGGGCTTAATATTTGTTCCTTGAGTCTTTTGAAGACGTTGTGTTATTCTGAACAAGTCATAGATACCCAAAAAAAGATCACTATCAAAGCCTACGATGAGGCGGAAAGAAGTTCCAAGGGGTTGGCCGTCCTTCATGTTAGGATTGGCCCTATTGAAAAGATGTTTTATTCCAAATAGTTGACACTGGCCCACTTGCGTACAATATCTTACTCGGCAGATCGTGGATTCATGATATGCAAGCAGTGCCATCTACCTATAATTATTGTGTTAAGTTCCCTTAAAATGGAGTAGAAATTTGTATACTTGGGGATAACACTTTATCTGTTAACTTAGTTTCAACGAGTACTCATGTTCCCCTCAATAGAGAAGTAGAAGACTTCAATGCAATCTTAGTTGAATGTAAAGAAAAGTTCAAGTCAATAGACCTTGGCATGGGGGGGTATCAACTCAACTCCCTCACAGCACTACTAGTTTCACCCAGGTCTTATGGAAATCCTTCACAAGAAATGAAACCTTCCTCTTCAGCTATGACTTTATTTGGCACATTTGTAGGGTCCTCAGTGCCTATTCAGGATGAGAAAGAAGAGATGGTTGTTAAAGACTAGATTTATAGGGAAGAGAAATACATGCACAATGAGAACTTCTCTCCCTCTCCTAAGGCTTATGGAAGAGGGTATACTTTTTCAAATAGATGGGCTATCTTAGACATGGCCCTCTTAGTCATAGATTGGATGCTAGAGCCAAACCCCTTGATCATGATCTTTTTGGATGTAAGTCTAAGGAGACGGTTGGTCTAGGATTTATGAATCACAACAAGAACACTACTCCTATCCTTGATGAGTCGGATAGTGAAGATGAACCAGAATACATACCTAATTTGACAAATTAGCAAGATATGTGTGAAGATTAAGTCCCTTCCACTAATCTCCTTTGGGGATAATCAGATAGTCCAGTCACTCATGAGACAGTTGCAACCTTAGAACAAGATGAATCAGATGTAGAAGATCCTATCAGAGAATGTCAATGAAAGAATCTTGTCCATTTGATGGAAAGAGATAGTGTTACCCTTGATGACATTAGAACTTCCACATCAAGACATCCCAAACCTTCATGCTGTAAACATCCTAGTCAAAATTTAGAAACAAGTTCATATGAGTATGAATGGGACTCCTTCTCAGAGCCTTCCATAGTTGACATGGATGTTTATGTGATCCACACTTATAGTTCTCAACCCGAGGTAGTTGACGGGTCACATGTAGGATTAGAGGATTTGAACCCACATGTTGCCTTAGTGGATGATTCTTCACTTGTTAGGACAAATATTGATTTGGGTAGCTTAGAAGGATACTCGACGGACTCTGACTCTTCGATCACCAGAGATGATATCCTTCACATTCACAAACTTGAACCAGTCATTGAATTACCTCTTGTTCATCCTAACCTCATGGATTGGTCCTGACACTATCAAGAACCTGAGCTCTTAACATTTCAAAATGATTATGAGATAGCCTGTTACTTGAATGCCATTGAACCCATAGTCTCTTCCACCAGTGAACCAGCTACAAGCATGACATAGCTAGACATCAAGTACCTTAGTCACAAAATAAAAAGAAAAGAAAATCAAAAGAATAGGAAACTGATGGAAAAAACCATTGTGGCTGTTTCAGAACCAAAAAAAGTAAAAAGAAATGATGTATCCAAGGGTGAAAACCTCTCTAAGGTGCCTAAGGATGAGGTACTTGATCGTCTCCCTAGCTACTTTCAAGATAGATCTTTAGTGCTTATCCAACCAACACAAACAATCAATTTGGGTTCATATGAGGCTCCACAAATAGTACACTTGACTTAGTCCTTGTCACCACAAGTAAAAGAAGCTTACACTAAGTTCTTAGAGAAAAAGAAGATCAACTTTGCATGGACTTATTCAGATATGCCAGGGTTGGACACTAATCTTATCATGCATCACTTGTCCATAGCTCTGGGTGTCAAATTGATTAAACAAAAATTGAGAAAGATGCATCCTCACATAGCTCTCCTAGTCAAAGTAGAATTAGAGAAACTCCTTGGTGCAGGATTCATAAGAGCTATTGACTATGCTGAATGGATATCAAACATTGTACCAGTTTCTAAAAATGGTAAATCCATTCGAATTTGCATAGATTTTTGAGATGTCTATAGAGCATGCCCAAAGGATGACTTTCCACTTCCCAATATAGACATGATAGTGGATATGACTGTAGGTTATGAGATTTATTCCTCAATGGATGGTTTTTCCAGATACAATCAGATTAAGATATCTCCTGAAGATCAAGAAAAGACTGCATTCACTTGTGTATGGGGTACCTATTGTTGGAAGGTTATGCACTTTGGATTAAAAAATGTAGGAGCCACCTATCAACGAGCTATGAAAACCATTTTTCATGAAACGATGAATAAAAACATGGAAGATTATGTGGATGAAACCTTGGCCAAGTCTAAGAAAAGAGACACACACTTAGATGATTTAGAAGTCATTCTAGATCGCATGGAATGCTTTCAACTAAGGTTAAATCCTAAAAAAGTGTGCATTTGGTGTCACGTCTTGGAAACTGCTAGGATTCATCATTTTAGCAAAAGAAATAGAGATAGACCCTGAAAAAGTCCAAGCAATCATAGATATGCCACCTCCTAGAAACATTAGTCAAATGTGGAGTCTTCAAGGATGTCTTCAATCCATAAGGATATTCATTTCACAATTGGCAGATAGAGCTCAACCTTTCAACAAGAACTTACATAAAGGAGTCAAATGTGTTTGGAATGAGGATTGCCAAAAGAGCATGGATCAAATCAAGAAATACTTGGCAAATCCTCTCATTTTAATGCCTCCTATCCCAAGGAAACCACTTATTCTATAAATTTCTGTGACAAAATCTTCCTTGGGGGCATTACTAGCTCACCTTGATCAACATGAGAAAGAAAGAGCAATATACTACATTAGCCGTACTCTTGTTTCGTATGAGGTTAACTACACCAGCATTGAGAAAGCTTTCCTTGCAGTTGTGTTTGCTTCCCAAAATTTGTGACATTAAATGCTTACGCACACTATACACCTCATAGAAAAAATAGATTCACTCAAGTATTTACTAGGTAAGTCTTCCCTCATAGGTAGACTTGCTAAATGGATGGTGATCCTTTCAGAGTTTGACATAGAGTACATTGAGCATAAAGCAATCAAAGGACAAGCCATAGAAGATCAATTGGCTGATTTCCCACTACAAGATAATGCACCTATTCAAGCTAACTTCCTAGATGAACACCTCATGTATATGATTGAAAGAACATGGAAGATGTTCTTTGATGGATCCTTTATGAAAAACGGTTCAGGAGCTAGTGTGTTTTTGGTTTCTCCTCATGGGTACATGATTCATAAGTCTTAAAATTTATGGTTCCCATGTACAAACAACATTGCCGAGTATGAAGCTTTAACAAATGGACTTAAGATGGCCATACAATGGAGAATCATAGAGTTACACATCTACGGGGATTCACAGCTGATAATCAACCAAGTCAATGATGAATATCAAACAAAGAATGAGAAACTGTTACCTTACAAGAAAATGGTTGATTCCTTGAAATGATACTTCACAGTTATCACATTTTAGAAAATCTCTAGAGCAGAAAACAAAGCAACTGATGCTATGGCCACACTTACTTCACTCCTTTAGTTAGAGCAACATGAATCCAGATTTGAATTCTTGGTGGAAGAGATACATCACCCTATCTATGACTCCCAAGAAAGTCATGTCATTTGTACTCTTGTTAGTCATGAGTCATCCCGTTATGGTGTCGTTTACTCATACCTTCGTGATGGTATTATACCTGAAACCTTTAACTGATTTGAATGTAGAAACCTTACCTAAAACACCTCTCATGATTCCCTTATCTCTGGTGATTTGTATAGGAGGGGTCTAGATAGAACATTTCTTAGATGCTTAGAAAAGGAAGAATCTGACAAAGCGTTAGTTGACATCCACGAGGGCATTTGTGGGGGACATTCCAATGGTCTTTCCATGGCCCAAAGGTTACATAGGGTGGGGCACTATTGGTCTATGATGAAAATGGATGTAGTATCTTTAGCGAAGTCATGTGAAAATTGTCAAAAACTGATGCAGGAGCATCCTGGGTGTAAGAGCAATCTTGCATCACCCAAAAATATTTTTGTTTGCTTTTCAATAAGGGCTATCTTGTGCAGAGCTGCTATTTATGGAAACTTACTATTTTTAGTAAGTTGGTCATATGATCTCAGAATGTTTTGATTTCACAGTTGGAGGTTCATCCTAGTCATTTCAACCTACCAGTTGATTTTCATTGCCACATCATCAGTATTGGTGAAGTCATTGAGATTTTTGGGTATGAAATATTTCAGGTCAATTTTGAAGGCCTTAGAGGCTCCGGATTGCGATCAACCCCCGGTTGACTGGCGCTAGCACGTGGTAGGCACTGTAAATCTCGTCATGGCATTTTCAAAAAGTGGTTACAATAGAAAAATAGACTTACGGTTAAAAATTCATGGCCTCCAGAATTTGGGTTACCTAAAATCATATTTTGTTATTTCTTTTGAGCCGACCCTATTGTAATAATTGTGAAAAATAAATAATTCTATGTCTAGTCGGCCTAAAGGGCTAAATTTATGGAACCTTCTCGGGCGATGGAAATTGCCTATATAAGAAAGGTCTGTAGTGTTGTCTTAGGCAGTTGGGGATAGTTCTGGGTGGTAGATCTGGGTAACAATTCGAGGCTTTGTCCTACAAAATATTGTAAGGAAATGCCCATGTGGCTTTGCATATTGTAATTCTGAAAGTTTTTAATTCCACATTTGTGGAGATAATAAGAAGCCAATTTTCTATTCTTGCATATCTTTGTTGTTTCTCTGTTTCTGTTATGTGTTTTTGGTATTAAGGGGAGCACCTTTCATCAAGTGGTATTAGAGCGAGAGTGA
Source organism: Chamaecyparis obtusa (assembly GCA_027943335.1). Lineage (NCBI taxonomy): Eukaryota > Viridiplantae > Streptophyta > Pinopsida > Cupressales > Cupressaceae > Chamaecyparis > Chamaecyparis obtusa. The sequence goes on from BSBK01001974.1 coordinate 181,412, forward strand.
GTGTGTAAACAGATCACTGATTGTGAGGCAGTTTGCACCAGGACCGTGGGTTAGGGTTTCTGTGTAAACAAATAACCGACTGTGAGGCAAGTTGCAAGTTGCACCAAGACCGTGGTTAGGGTTTCAGCGTGCATCGTGAAAATGCCTCCACGAAGGGAATGTGGCAAAAAAGCTAGTGTTGTAACACTTGAGGTTAGAGTGCTCCAGAGACAAGTGCAAGCATTGCAAGAAGAGATTCATAGAGGAATGAATCTTAATGTCAGAGATGAAAGTGAGGATGAAGCCGAAGAAGGAAATGATGATCAAGAAGAAGAAGAAGGCAAAATTTTGAATCGATTAGAAGAAAGGCTTTTCCAGGCCATTTCCAAGATCAAAAAAGACCTAAGATCGAGGTTCCTGCATTTTCAAGAAATCTTAACCTAGAAGAATTGATGAACTAGATCAATGAATGTGAAGAATATTTTGAGTATGAAGATATTGAGGATCCTGATAGGGTCAAATTCACGAAGGCCAGACTGAAAGGTCATGCGAAGATCTGGTGGCAAGAGATTCAATTGGAGCAAAATAGAAGAGGGAAAGATAAAATCACAAGATGGGATCGAATGGTGGATAAATTGAAGCGACAATTCATTCCTGTTGATTATGAGCTTGACCTACTCAAGAAAATGCAAAGTTTGAAGCAGGTAGGAAGATCTGTTTAGGAGTATACAGAAGAGTTCTATTGAATCCTCATCAGAATAGGCCATGCAGAAGCTGACAAGGAGAAATTTTCTCATTACCTTAATGGGTTAAGGCCGAGCATTCAGGAGGAGCTGAATCTGGTTTGAATGAACAATATTGAAGAGGCATACTAGTTTGCCCTAAAAGTAGAGAAAAATTTGAACAAGAAGTTCGAGAGCAGACAAAATGGAAGAGGTTGCGGTGGATGATCTGGTGGATGGTCATATGGAGGCCAAAATGAAGATCTAAAAAAGAAGGATGAGGCCATTAGTAGTCAAAATCAGAGAGGAAACAATTCCAATCATTTCCAAGATCAGAACAATAGAGATCAGAGAGGAAGAGGAAGAGGACAAGGTACAAGAAGAGGAGGCTTCCATGGAATATGTTTTCACTGTGGAGAAGAAGGTAATAGGGCATTTGAATGTCCTCAATGCCAATGAAGGATGGATAGGAGAAATGAAGGCCATGCTAGAGTTGCATATGTAGATGAAGATGCCAGATCATCACATTTTGAAGATGCTAAAAGAGGAGAAATGCTGATTAACATAAGAGTCATGTTGAGTGGTGAAAATGAACCTGAGCAAAGAAGGAGATTGTTTCGCACCAGGTGCAAGTGTGAGGGTAAGTGTTGTGATGTGATTATTGATAGTGGTAGTATTGATAATTTGGTGTCAGAAGAGACGGTGATAAAGTTGAATCTCAAGAGACAGAAACAACCACATCCATATCGGATTGCCTGGGTGCAGGATGACCACAAGGTCATGATCAGTGAACAGTGCCTAGTAAAGTTCAAGATCAGTGGGTACCAAGATGAGGAACTATGTGATATCATATATATGGATGCATGTCATATGTTATTGGGTAGACCTTGGTAGTTTGACAGATGTGTTGTACATGATGGTCGTGTGAATACCTATTCCCTGACAAAGGATGGAGTGCGACATAAGCTAAAACCATTGAAGGAAATAGAAGAAAAGTTATGTGGTAATGCAAGAATAACTTTTGTTGATAGAAAAAATTTCTCAGATGGTATGAGGCATGAGCATATGTGTTTTACCTTAATTCCAAAGGCTGGAAAAGAGGAAGTAGAAGATGTACCTGTAGAAAATGTAGAATTATTGAATGAGTTTCAAGATATTGTGCCTGATGGATTACCACCAGTAAGAAAGATCAGTGATCAGATGAATTTGATTCCAGGAGCCAATTTTCCAAATAAGGCATCACACAGAATGACACTAGTAGAAAGTGAAGAGTTGAAGATAGATTTGAAGTTTAGTTCATCACATCATCCACAGATTGTATATGGAAGTAGTCCCAGAAATGCATTTGAGTTGAGGAAGATAGATAAAGGAGAAATAAGTAGTGTTGAAGCTGAAGATTTTGCAGAACATTTGAAGAACATCCATGCAGAGGTGAGGAAGCACATTACCAAGATGAATGCATAGTATAAGGCTAAGGCAGATGAAAAAAGGAGGCATAAGGAATTTCAGGTTGGAGATGAAGTCATGGTTCATTTGCGGAAGGAGCGATTTCCAGTTGGTACATATAACAAATTGAAAATGAAGAAGTTTGGGCCATGTAAAATACTGAAGAAGCATGATTCAAGAAATGCATATGAAGTAGAATTGCTTACTAAGCTGAATATTTCACCAGTGTTTAACATTTCAGATCTGACAGAGTATCATGAGGGAGGTGTTGAAGATGAGATCACAACAACACAGTGGAGTATTCCAGCAACTAGTTCAGATACCCAAGAGATTGAGGATATACTGGATAGTCATGTTGGCAGAAGCACAAGGAATATGACATATGAAGAATATCTGGTCAAGTGGAAAGGATGATCTATTGAAGATTTATCATGGCTGACAAAGGAGGAGGTTAACCGCCTTGGTTTTCCTTTACACACCTGAGACGTGACGGGGTCACTTCTCAAATTACCCCGGGTGTCTGATGCAGGAGCATCCTGGGTGTAAGAGCAATCTTGCATCACCCAAAAATATTTTTGTTTTCTTTTCAATAAGGGCTATCTTGTGCAAAGCTGCTATTTATGGAAACTTACTATTTTTAGTAAGTTGGTCATATGATCTCAGAATGTTTTGATTTCATAGTTGGAGGTTCATCCTAGTCATTTTAGTCTACCAGTTGATTTTCATTGCCACATCATCAGTATTTGTGAAGTTATTGAGATTTTTGGGTACGAAATCTTTCAAGTCAATTTTGAAGGCCTTAAAGGCTCCGGATCATGATCGACCCCCGGCTGACTAGCGCTAGCGCATTTCAAGCACTGTAAATCTCATCATGGCATTTCCGAAAACTGGTTACAATAGAAAAATAGATTTACGGTTAAAAAGTTATGGCCTCCGAAAGTTGGGTTACCTAAAATCATATTTTGTTATTTCTTTTGAGCCGACCCTATTGTAATAATTGTGAAAAATAAATAATTCTATGTCTAGTTGGCCGAAAGGGCTAAATTTTTGGAACCTTCTCGGGCGGTGGAAATTGCCTATATAAGAAAGGTCTGTAGTGTTGTCTTAGGCAGTTGGGGATAGTTCTGGGTGGTAGATCTGGGTAATAATTCAAGGTTTTGTCCTACAGAATTTTGTAAGGAAATGCCCATGTGGCTTTGCATATTGTAATTCTGAAAGGTTGTAATTCCACATTTGTGGAGATAATAAGAAGCCAATTTTATGTTCTTGCATATTGTTGTTTTTTCTCTATTTCTGTTATGTGTTTTTGGTATCAAGGGGAGCAACGTTCATCAAGTGGTATTAGAGCGGGAGTTCCTGAGTGTGTAAATAGATCGCCGATTGTGAGGCAGTTAGCACTAGGATCGTGGGTTAGGGTTTTTACGTAAACAGATCACCGACTGTGAGACAGTTTGCACTAGGACCGTGGTTAGGGTTTCAGCGCACATCGCGATAATGCCTCCATGAAGGGAACGTGGTGGAAGAGCAGGTGTTGTAACACTTGAGGTTAGAGCACTCTAGAGACAAGTGCGAGCATTGCAAGAAGAGATTCGTAGAGGAATGAATCTTAATGTCAGAGATGAAAGTGAGGATGAAGCTGAAGAAGGAAATGATGATCAAGAAAAAAAAGAAGGCGAAATTTTGAATCAAGAATAAGAAAGGCTTTTTTGGGCCATTTCCAAGATCAAAAAAAGACCTAAGATCGAGGTTCCTGCATTTTTAGGAAATCTTAACCCAGAAGAATTGATCGACGGGATCAATGAATGTGAAGAATATTTTGAGTATGAAGATATTGAGGATCCTGATAGGGTCAAATTCATGAAGGCCAGATTGAAAGGTCATCCAAAGATCTAGTGGGAAGAGATTCAATTGGAGTGAAATAGAAGAGGGAAAGATAAAATCACAAGATGGGATCGAATGGTGGATAAATTGAAGCGGCAGTTCAATCCTGTTGATTATGAGCTCGACCTACTGAAGAAGATGTAAAGTTTGAAGCAGGCAGGAAGATCTGTTCAGGAGTATACAGAGGAGTTCTATCAAATCCTCATCAGAACAGGCCATGCAGAAGCTGACAATGAGATAGTTGCCTGTTACCTTAATGGGTTAAGGCCGAGCATTCAGGAGGAGTTGAATCTAGTTTGAATGAACAGTATTGAAGATGCATACCAGTTTGCCCTAAAAGTAGAGGAAAAGCTGAACAAGAAGTTCGAGAGCAGACAAAATGGAAGAGGTCACGGTGGATGATCTGCTGGACGGTCATATGGAGGCCGAAATGAAGATCCGAAAAAGAAGGATGAGGCCAGTAATAGTCAAAATCAGAGAGGAAACAATTCCAATCATTTCCAAGATCAGAACAATAGAGATTAGAGAGGAAGAGGGAGAGGACAAGGTTCAGGAAGAGGAGGCTTCCTTGGAACATGTTTTGACTGTGGAGAAGAAGGTCATAGGGCATTTAAATGTCCTCAATGCCAAGGAAGGATGGATAGGAGAAATGAAGGCCATGCTAGAGTTGCATATGTAGATGAAGATGCCAAATCATCACATTCTGAAGATGCTGAAAGAGGAGAAACACTGATTAACAGAAGAGTCCTGTTGAGTGGTGAAAATTAACCTGAGCAAAGGAGACTATTTCGCACTAGGTGCAAGTGTGAGGGTAAGTGTTGTGATGTGATTATTGATAGTGGTAGTACTGATAATTGTAATACCCCAAAAATGGGCTATAAGTTCATTAATCTCCTACATCTTCAATTCGAACGAAATCGACATCAAAGTCCTAATCTAAGGCACATCTAAACATCATCGAATCATAATTGATTATCTTAAATTCTACATCGAGGAATATTCCTAATTATTATAATTATCTTTAATTTTATAATTATTTGGCAATAAATCACATTTATCCTAAAATTTGATTAATTAAATATTTTGCATATTGAATTAATTAGATTTAATATTTGTCACTTAATTGTTTAATTAAATTTAATTCTATCTATTATTAATTGTATTATTTAATTTTGACAATAAATCAAAATTCTTATGAATAATTGATTAAATTCTTATTTAATTAATTAAAGCATGTTGTCATTATTTAATAATATAATTTTTAATAAAAGTTTGGTAAAATAGTTAATTAACCCATAAATTAATTATTTTATTTCAAAAAGCAGTTAAGTTGAGAATAAATCACTTTATTTATTTATTAAATCATAATTATCCATGTGCACATTCAAGGACCAATTAAACTCAAAATTGGAAAATCAATGCAAGTTGTTAGCTTTTTGAAACTCAACATCTTTTTGAGTTTTAAAGTGGATCTAAACTTCTAATTCGAGTTGAACTGTGCTTTTGCATGATTTTTGTGACTTAATTATCTATTATTTAAAAATAACTCAAAAATCAACCTGAGTTATTTGAGTGATTTATGGCTTTCTTTCACAACCTCCAAAGCCTTGGATTTCTATAAAAACAAGGCTCAGCTCTTCATAATTCATATCTCAAATTTGCATCCAAGCATCTCATATTTTTGCACAATCACGTTGGAGAATTGGAATTGGGAGAATCAAAGCTTATTGTGAATCAAGGCTATTGTGAGATCAATTTTTTTTTTTTTTTTAACATTCATTTAGATTTTTTTTCATATCATTGTTAGATCATTTTAGCATATCAATTTCCATATTAGCATAGATTCATATCAGTTTTTCATTATTATTGCATAGAAAATTAAAAAAATATAGATTAATTGCATTCAATTCATATCTAGATCAATTGCATTCAAATCCTTCGTTTAGGTGTCGTCTAGGTCATTGATCTCGATAACAATCTGAGAACATTAATCTCGCACCTACTAGAAGGCAGTAAATCGCTTGGTTAAATTAGATTTTAATTTTGCATGATTTTGATTATAGCTAACCTGTAATATTTTACTGAAGTGTTGTGTCTACAAATCAGGTATAATTTTCACACATGCATTTCTGGCGCCCACCGTGGGGCAACCCACCTTTGCATGCCGGTTTTGATTTTTTTTGGGAGCTAAAACCCCAAAGTTTCAAAGATTTAATTTTATCTTCCAAACAGCTTTGTGTTTTGGTCTGAAATTTTTTTGACAAGTTGGCAACATATCAAGGAATCTACAGTAAAAAATTTAAAATTTTCTGAGATGTTTTGAATTTTTAATAATTTTTTCTTGAAATTATGGAAAAAATTAATATCTGACGCAAATCATTATATTTTTTGGCAATTTTTATATTTTGGGAAAGCTCTTTAAATTATACAGGGGGTCCATTCTTTGTGTTTTAAATTTGGACATGATATAGTAGCTCAAATAGTCAATTTACAAAAATTGATCTATTTTGATAAAACGGGTCTCTAGGGCACAAATGAAAAGATTTTTCTAAAATTTTTGCATTTTTGGAAAGATCTCTATTTTTTAGTAGGGGTCTCTATTCTGAATTTCTATTTTTGTGGCCAAAATCATATCAAAAAAATTAGATCTTGTTGACTAGGTCAAATGCAGTGCAAAAAAATTAAAATTTTGTTATGGGTATACACTTATTTTTCATATGATTCAATGCATGATATGAGTTGACATTTGGATTAATTTTTGATTATTATTGCTTCTAACAATTGATTTTTAGATCTAACCCTAGGGTTTTCATAAGTTGAATATACCTTGCATATCTTGTTTGCTTGTTGGAGAGTTCGTAGCTTGCTTGCATAGTAAAGCTCAACAAAAATTGCTAAAAATTAGGTAAAATCTACTAAGCACGTTGCAAGGATCCCAGGTATTCTCCTTCATCTAATGACTTTTCAATTTAGACTTAAAATAAATCTCTTATGTGTCAAGTTTGTGTGCATCTTTTCATGCTTTTGATCTATTTTTACACACTTGCATAATTGATACTAGGTTAAGACCCCTTAAGGATTCATTAAGTAGTCTTAGAATACTTGTGATTGATCTTGATTGCTATCTTGGGTTATTGGACTCGCTAATCCACCGGCCCCTCATTTTCGCCCCGTGGTTGCAGTCTCAGCGCCATAAAGGGGAGGGGTCAACAGGACAGAAGCGTTAAGTGTTCCACTCGGCAACCCTTTTGTGCTTTTAGGAACTCACTTGTTTTCTAAGTTGGGGACTTGTTTTCAATTTGTGTGAGGTGTTAAGTGTTCCACCTTGTGGACTCATCTCATATTCTTTTTAAGCGTTGAGTGTTCCTCTTTCTACTTTTTGGGTACTTTTGGTAGATTTGCTTTCGGGAATATATCTGTGCTCACATAGTAATTAGGCCCTATGAACACTATTCATGATTCTTGAGAGATTGGATTCCTCAAGAAATCTTTCTTGACGATAGAATCCTTGTAGGTAGGGAGGATACTTAGTGCGTTTCACATTCAACTTGGTTAGTGCATCTTCTCTTATTGATCGATACATTCTCTCCCAGGAGAGGTTGATAGATCACGTGGGGTTGACATCATGAGCTTTGGTGAATCAAAATTGGTTAGTTCGCCTTCTCTTATTGATTGATACATTCTCTCCCAGGAGAGGTTGATAGATCACGTGGAGTTGGCATCATAGACCTTGGTGAAGCAAAACTTTGTCTTAGCGTGTCGGATTAATCTGCTTGCTTTGTTTGGGTTAAAAGTGAAAAGGTGTCAAAAACCTTGGATCTGGAGCCAAGTCCCCTTGTGGTATACTATTGTGAGTCATCTTTAGAGAGGGTTAACCGTAGCAGACAATCCCTTCACAGGGCAAACTGCATTGACGGAACCTCAAGCGGTCATAGCCATTTTCACCGTGGTAGTGACAGCCACTATATAAATGTCCTTGTGGAAAAAATCTCCATGGGTATGGTTCATTGTTGGGTTGTCAGATCTCCCTAGCAGCTCTTGAAGATTAAGTTCTCGGACTGTGTCAAAACCTCGGTGCACCGGAATTGGAGTTCACCCTTTTGGATCATAAAAGTTGCAGAGTCAAACCATTACTAAAAACCCTAGCGAGGCCAAATTTTCATTTTATAGGGTATATGTGCGTTATTGCAAAACATTTTTGGAACATACACAATTAGCGCTTTTGAGGATTAGAACGAATAAGTCACTTGATTGTTCATGCGCAAGGTTGCTATTGCCCTTGTTCATTATTTTTAGACATGCTTGAAATCACTTGCTTTCTATTTTGCGTGTTTGTTTATCTATTTGGTTACTAAAAATGAACAAATCTGTTACAATCTTCAAATCTAGACATTGAAATTTGCAAACAATCCAAATCTAAAAACTCAAAATTTGCAAAATCTGAAGTCAAATTCTTTTCTGGAGTCAAAAATCATTTCAGGAAGTCAAAAAGTCATACGAGTTTCCATCAAGTGTCATTTCATTGCATACCCACTGTCGTACGAGCTTTTGCAACTATCGTATGAGTTGTGCAACTATCATTTCATAGCTCACCCACTGTCATACAAGTTTTTCAGAGTGTCGTTTGAGAAATTTTTGAAAGTTGTCAGAAAATTGTCAGGATTGCCAGATATTTAGCTCTTTCAGCCTAGTTTCAGAATCTATCGAGCAGATCATTGTGTCAGGAATAGAGCAGTAGCTATTAAGAGTCCAATCATTTTCTTAAAGTGGCCTTTTGAATCTGATTCAACCTTCTGTCTAATTAATTTGAGTCCTTATCATCTCCTGTCAAAACTTTATCATGACTATCAATCTTCAATCAATCAATCATCAAAACAACTAAGTGTTGTGATATCTTGTCCGCTATCTTTTGGGAACCTACCCATACATCCAGGGCACAGTATTCTTCATCCACGTCTAATAAAATCTTCAAATCAATCAAACCTTGACAAGGTTGCGTCATCTAATCATCTTGATTCAATTCATTCTTCAGTTATCTGAATCTTATTCTTTTGTTTCACTCAAAGTTGATGGTGGAGACTAGAGCTTCCTCTCACAAGAAATCTATTACCACTATCCAAAATCCAACTTTTGAGCAACTCATCAATTTTGGTCTTTACAAGGACGACGGTCTTGGAAACTATCGATTGAAATCTGGTTACGTACCCCCTCCATCGACTCACGGAGGTACTCAACATACCCCTCATCAATCTAATCCAGGGAGTCCACAAACTCCTACCATGTCTCAAGTAGGGACAAATTTTGGCTCTCAAAGAGCTCAATCTCAACATGGTGCAGATCAGGAACCCACACCTGAAGAAATTGCTCGCTACCAAAATGACGATGAATTTAACAAGATGATGAGACATTTCTTGAAAGAAAATAGAGAAGCCTACTTTTTAGAACTAGCTCATCAAGGAGCTAAACTTCCTCCCAAATTTAATGTTGAAGATATCATTATGCATGAGGAAGAAACTCCACTCATAGCTATGATGAAACAGATACATGCTTTACAAGTCAAATTTAATAATCTTGAGAAAGAAAAGGAACACAAAGAGTTCTCCATGGAAGCTCTATGCCCTTTTCCTTTTGACAAAAACTTGTATATGCCACCATTTCCAAAAAGAGTGGAGATGCCAAAGTATGATAAGTATGATGGACACTCTGATCTTCAAGATCATGTCAGAGAGTTCTGTACGCAATCCATGGAATTCATGCATGAATCGACCTATCTGATGCATCTTTTTCCTAGATCTCTGGGCGGAGCATCCATTCAGTGGTTTTCAAGATTGCCTCCTACGATCAAAACATTTGAGGAATTGATTAAATTATTTTATCAAAAATATTCCTACAATATTCAGCATTCGGTCACCATGATTGATATTTTTAATCTCAAGCAATATCCAAGAGAATCATTCCTAACTTTCCTCAAAAGGTGGTGAAAGAAGTTCTCTCTATATGCTAGACCAATTCCCGAAATGGAGAAACTTGAAATCTTTATCAATAACCTTGTTCCAAAGCTCAATTATCCCTTACAAATGCAAGATCATACATCTTTTGACAAAATGGTGGATAATGCTATCAAAATTGAAAAAGTGCTTGTAAAAAAAGGAGAAATCACACTCCAAAAAGACAAGTACGAATCTGGATCTAGTTCCAAAGACAAGAACAAAAATTGGAACAAGAACAAAGGCATCATCGTAGATGGCATTATTGACACTGTCCGTGCCCCATCAAAGGCACCAGCCTATAATCTCACTCTTGGCACTCAAGCCATTAAAGCTTCCGAGCAAAAGTCTTCTCAACCATCTCAAAGGAAGCCAAAATTCAAAAAATGGGATAAACATAAAAAATTTACTCCTCTAGGAGAGTCTTTAGAATCGGCTATGAAAACTCTACTAGCTGATAACATTATCTCTTTACCACCAATCCGACCGAATGCTCAGGACCCCAAACTGATATGGTGGAAGGATAATGAATTCTATGATTTCCATCGGAGTAAAGGTCACAAAACTAGTAGTTGCTACCACTTGAAGCATACCATTCAAGATTTGATCGATAGTGGAGACATCACAATTGAAAATCCCATGAGCAATAACGATCATACAACATTCACAGAACCATTTCCAAAACATGGTCAAAAAGTTTCAATTTCTCAGCCTAATATGGGGGCAAAAGTCAACTATGCTTACCCTGGAAATAACACTGTCATCAATATGGTTGAACCATGCCTCTCTAAAAGTTGCATTGTCATCAAAATCATACGAAGGGACAGAGATCATTCCTCAGATAACATAGTTACTCGATTTCAAGCTCAAACACATCTGAATGGACAAATCCCAAATTCATCAAATGTCCCAAAGGTGCCCTTCAATCTTTCATCTGCTTCTAAACAGAAGGCTGCTTCCAAATCTTCCAATCCAAAGGATACAAGGCCTATGTCTTATAGCATTGTTCAACAACTCCAGCACACTAATGTGAAAATCTCCATGTTTGAGTTGCTTCGAATATCTCCAGCTCATAGAGCCATTCTCGATAAAGCTTTGCTCGGTTCCAATGTTCCTGATGACCTTGATTTAGACAGGTTCCAGACTATGGTTGGACATCTTACATCTCCACAATATATCTCCTTTTTAGAGGAAGATGACAACTCCTTGAGTCACCCACATAATCAGCCTTTGCATATAGAAGTCTTGATCCAGAACCGTAGAGTCAAACATGTGTTGATAGATGGGGGTGCTGGCCTAAACATTTCTTCTTACAGCTTGATCACACAATTGGGATTTTCAGAATTGGCTATTGATCCTAGAAAGAAAATAACTATCAAGGCCTATGATGAATAAGAAAGATCTTCTAAAGGCACCATTATCTTACCTATCAAAGTGGGTCCAGTTATCAAAGATACCATCTGTCAAGTGCTTGATTTACCTTTGGCCTACAATGTCCTTCTAGGGAGACTGTGGATACATGAAATGCAAGCCATTCCTTCTACATACCATCAATGTTTGAATTTTCCTTATGAAGGAGTCGAGGTTACTATCCCAGCAGATCTGAATACAACTTGCAACACCTTGAAGGAAAGTGCCAATAAGCTTGTACCTAATAACAGAGAATCTCCCATAGAGCCAACTAAAGAAGCATCCACATCTAAAATGGAAGATCTTGCCAAAGAGGTTAATATCAAAGAAAATAGTATGGGAGAATACACTATCGAGCCAATCTTATCTTTGACATCTCTCCCTATCTCGCCTAAGTCTTATGGGCAATCTTTGAAACAATCCAAGCCCAAACCTCAGGAACCTCTTGAGGCATATAAATTTTTTTTTTGTAGCAGAACAAGTATCCAAGCAAGAATTTGAAGAGGATGAAGCTGTGCTATCATGGTTATACAAAGATGAATCTGATTCTCAAGTTGTTCAAACTGGTAACTCTGCTGTATCCAAACTCCCTTCCAAGTCATATGGTCTAGGAGGTAAATTAATAGCTAAGATGGGATATTCAGGTTAAGGACCTCTAGGAATCAGAGGAAAAGGTCTTGAGGCACCCCTCCCACATACTGGTAGAGAAAATAAAAATAAAATTGGCTTAGGATTTAAGAAGAAACCCTATCACCTCAAAAGTAATTTCTCACATGTCATAGAGCATATCACACTAGGGGAACCTCTTCTTAAGAAAGAAGAAATGAAACCATCTAACAGTGATTCAGATAGTTCAGAACTCATCTCCTATGAAAAATTGCCTAAAGAGATCAAAGACCTTCTTGATGATAAAGATGATCCTATGAAAAGAATTAATGTAGTAGAAACACAAGAACCTACTACCAATCAAGAGATAGTTGCACCACAAGAACTAGCTAATCTCGAAAACAATCAAGAAGAGGGAAGTGGTAGTGATTCTGAGACAGATTCCCATGAGTATGAATTCAAATCAGAATTCGAGGGTAACCCTTCTTGGGGTATTCATCCTGACTTTACTCATGTTCTAAGATTTCCTAGAGATCTTGAATCAGAAGCTGAATCAAATGACTATGAATGGGGAGCCATTCTGGAACTAGATGAGCTTATCACAGAGAAACATGTTGGTGTTATTCACCAATATGCACCTCAACCCAATGTAAGTCTAGAGAGAAATGATGAACCTATCGAGTCTGATCCACCTATGGCTGAATTGGACTCCCATGATGACATTGAGCCTATTCATGAATTGGATGTCTTAAGTTGTAGTATCACCTTTGAACTCGCGCGTCAGGTTAGGACCAATGATGACAGATCAATATCTGTAAACACCATATCCCAAGCCTTTCCCGCTTTGACTATCCAACGCCCTGATCTTATCGACCAAACTTCCACAAACCCAAACCATGGTATTTATACCTTCCCGAATGACTATGCCCTTGCCTGCTACCTCAATGCAGTTGAGCCTATGAGTACTTCCATTAGTGAACCAAGCGTTAGCATGACCGAGTCGGACATCAAATATCTTAGTCAGAAAAATAAGAGTAAAAAGAAAAAAAAAAGAGTTCTAAGGGTGAAAACCACTTTGTGGCAGTCTCAGAATTGACAAAAGTAAAAATAAAAGACGTATCCAAAGGTGAAAACCTCTCTGAGGCACCTAAGGATGAGATATTTGATGTCCTTTCGAGTCATTTATAGGACAGGTCTCCAGTTCTAATTGAGCCCACCCAATCCATCAATTTGGGTACAACAAAGGAACCACAATTAGTACATGTCACACAATCCTTATTAGAAGAAGAGAAACAAAAATTTACTACATTCTTGACAGAAAAAAAAATCAACTTTGCATGGAAGTATTCAGACATGCCAGGGTTGGATCCAAATATTATCATGCACCATCTATCCATTGCTCCTGGAGTAAAATCGGTCAAGCAAAAATTGAGAAGGATGCATCCTCATGGTGCACTTTTAGTCAAAGCTGAATTAGAGAAACTCCTAAAAGCTAGATTCATCCATGTCATAGACTATGCTGAGTGGATCTCCAACAGTGTACCTATTTCTAAACTAGATGATTCAATCAGAGTGTGTACAGACTTTAGAGATGTGAACAGAGCATGCCCTAAGGATGATTTTCCACTGCCTAACATTGATATGATAGTGGACATGACTGCGGGCTATGAGATGTATTCCTTAATGGATGGCTTTTCTAGATACAACCAAATCAAAATTGCTCCAGAAGACCAAGAGAAAACTGCTTTCATATGTGCGTGGGGAACCTTCTGTTGGAATGTTCTACCATTCGGACTCAAAAATGCTGGAGCTACATATCAAAGAGTAATGACATCTATTTTTCATGATATGATGCATAGAACGATGGAGGACTATGTTGATGATACCTTGGCAAAATCAATGATCAGAACTGAACATCTAACTGACTTGAGGATGATCCTAGACAGAATGGAAAAGTTTAGTCTCCGACTAAATCCTAAGAAGTGTGCTTTTGGTGTCACTTTTGGAAAGCTCTTAGGATACATAGTTTCAAAGAAAGGCATTGAAGTTGATCCGGCTAAAGTCAAGGCTATAATAGAGATGCAACCTCCCACAAATATCAGTCAAATGAGGATGTTGCAAGGCAGAGTTCTCTATTAGAAGATTCATATCACAGCTAGCAGACATATCACAGCCTTTTACAAAAACATTACATAAAGGTGTGACCTTTGCATGGAATGAAGAATGCGAGAACAACTTTAACCATATCAAGAAGTATCTATCAAATCTGCCTATCTTGATGCCTCCTATTCATGGGAAGCCATTGATCTTGTATGTCTCTGCAACAACCACATCACTGGGGGCATTGCTAGCGCAACATGATGAAGACAAAAAGGAAAGAGCCATTTATTATATAAGCAGAACATTGGTGGCATATGAAAAGAACTATTCTATGATTGAGAAAGCTTGTCTCGCTGTGATCTTTGCATCACAGAAACTGAGACACTATATGCTAGCTCATACCATGCATCTAGTAGCAAAAATTGATCCACTGAAATACCTACTAAGCAAGGCTGCCCTCACCGGTAGACTGGCTAAATGGGTCATGCTTGTAAGTGAATTTGACATTGAATATGTTGAAAGAAAAGCTATAAAAGGTCAAGTTATTGCTGATCAACTAGCAGATGCACCCATGTTTGATGACACACCAATGCAAATGGAATTTCTAGACTCATCTATTATGCACCTATCTTCTAGAGAATGGCAATTATTCTTTGATGGCTCCTATACACAGAATGGATCTAGAGCAGGCATATTGTTCCTAACTCCCCAAGGATACTCAATCCCCAAAGCATTCTGATTAAAGTTTCCTTGCACAAACAATATTGCGGAATATGAAGCCCTTTTGAATGGTATGAAAATAGCAATTGAATGGAGAGTAATAGAGCTACACATTCATGGAGACTCTGAACTTGTTATTCATCAAGTCAATGATGTGTACCAAACTAAAGATGAAAAACTCATTCCTTACAAAAGAATGGTCGATGATCTTAAGAAATATTTCATCTCTATCACATTTGAGAAAATTCCTAGAACAGAGAACAAGGCTGCCGATGCAATGGCAACACTATCTACTTTATTACAGCAACCTGAACATGAGCTACGCTATGAGTTCTTGGTGGAAGCACTCTTTTATCCTACATATGAATCCCTTGAAACTCTCATGATTTGCACTATTGTAGGTCATGATTCATCCCGATATAAAAACCTATTTTCCTATCTCCAAGATCAAATCATTCCCGATACCTTCAACCATCACGAAAAGAGATACCTTATCCGTAATGCCTCCCGATATGTCATAATTGGTAATGATCTATACAAATGAGGTCTAGATGGTACGCTACTTAGATGTTTAGAATGGGAAGAGTCTCAACATGCATTAGAGGAAGTCCATGATGGTATTTGTGGGTCACACTCGAATGGTTTAACACTAGCTTGAAAACTTATTAGGGCTAGGTACTATTGGCCTGAAATGGAGAAAGAGGCTATCAAATTTGCTAAGAATTGTCAAAATTGTCAAGTACATGGCAACCTAATTCATGCTCCAAGGAGCGATCTAATCCCCTTTACAACACAATGGCCTTTCCATCAATGGGAATTTGATCTTATCGGGATGATTCATCCTCATTCTTCTAATGGACATACCCATATAATCACAGCCATAGATTATTTTACAAAATGGGTAGAAGCGGTCCCTTTGACACAAGCAACTAGAAAGTAGATATCGATGTTCATCTTGAACTATATCATATGTAGATATGGGATCCCTCATTCCATAATCACAGATAATGGTGGGCAATTTAGGAATAAAGACCTCGATGATCTATGTGCCAAATTTAAGATCACCCAACATTTGTCTTCTATCTACTATCCACAAGGGAATGGACAAGCAGAGGCTTCTAACAAAAATCTATTGAAGATCTTGCACAGAACAGTAAACAAAACTGGAAGAGACTGGCATTTCATGATTAATCTAGCTCTATGGGCCTATAGAACAAGTATCAGAACACCTACTGGGGCTACACCTTTCGCTTTAGTTTATGGGTCTGAAGCAGTATTACCTATTGAGGTTGAAATCCCATCACTCAAAATCAAAATGCATGGTCTAGTAACTGATGATGACTACAGAGTGTCTAGGTTACAAGAACTGGAACTAGTAGATGAGTGTAGACAAGTAGCATATGATCATCTCAGAGTATATAAGAAGAGAACTTCTAGAGGCTACAACAAGAAAGTCAGACACAGAGAATTTCAGGTTGGTGATCTAGTCTTGAGAGAAAATCCTAAAAATCAATCCCCATCGAGAACGCAAGGGGAAGTTTGAACCCAATTGGCTGGGTCCCTTTGTAATCACTACTACTTTTGGCTCTGGTGCCTATCAACTCTCAATGACTGAAGGAGAATAGCTCTGAGAACCAATCAACGTTCTCCATCTGAATAAATTCTATGCCTAAGGCATTCAGTCTATGGTTAAATATCCTGAAAAAAATCCTAAAAATAAAAAAAAGTCCTTAAAAAAATGAACATCTTGGTGAAAACCTAGCAATAGGCACCTTGATGATTTGCAAAAAAATCAGAAAATATCAAAAAATTAAAAAAAAATTGAAAAATGAAAAAAAAAGAAAAAAGAAAAAAAAAGCGCCTTTGTGAAAGCCTGGAAACAGGCGCCTTGGTAGCAAAAATAGAATCTCTGCCAAGATGGTGAAAACCTGGCAAACGGGTGCCACTTGTTCAAAATGCTCCATCTATCAGTTCAATCTTGGTCTTTCCCAACTTTCAGTCTTGCTTTAGTTTGTACATATCTCCCGGTTTGTTTCTGCATTTCTAGTTTTTAATAAGTTGGTCTGTACACCAACCAGCTCAAGCGTCTATATCCTATCAATGTTTAACACTTGGGAGCAATCAATGTCATATCCTATGGTCTCCCATGTATCTTAGATGGATCATATCTAGTCAAAGTCCTTTGAAGCTTCATGTGAGTCAGTCAGTCAGTCTTGTCTCCAGAAAGGATTTTGCATCTACAACAACGCAATCAAACATCAAAACTCAATTGAAAACAATCTATGCTTTTTACATGCTTTTATCTTACTGATTCGCATTGAGATTTTTGCATATTGTGTCCCTTCAAGCTCTTTGATGATGTCCTTTATAGGATTTAGAGAGTGATGACTGGGGGCATAATCTTTTCTTTATCTTCTGCTTGTATGTGAAAATCTAACAACTTTGGAAATTCTGGATTGAAATGGTGTCTGACTATAAGAGCCTCTATCTCGAATTGGATGGCCATGCGTACCTCAACCATTGATACCCAGACAATTCAAGGAAGTTTGATCTAACTATTGTCTTTTTGAGTAAGTTCTTTCTCCTACTGTGGAATGCGATCTTGCCTAAGGATGTGAACGATAAAGGGTCACTACAGGTAATTCACATTGGATTTAGAATGATCTCTTGATTCTTTGATGTGTTTGCAACGCAAGGCGTATTTTGGTCATCACAACATTTATATTTTGATGCTTATACAAATTGCTATATCAAAATGGACATGATATTCAGGTCATCCTGGCGTTTGTGCCTTGGTGCTTATATCTACTCTTACATTCCGAAAATAAAATCAATATTCATATGTCCATGGTTGTTTGACCAGTGGAGGTTGTATTGATTCTTGCGCATACAAATCAATATTCATATGTCTATGGTTTCATAGCTAGTGGGCATTGTATTGATTTATCTGGTTACCTAAAAGTTCAATGATGATAACAAATCGACACATGATCAGTGACTAGGTCATAGGTCTTAGGTTGTATTTCATTTTGCATGTCTCTTTGCATTTTGCATGTTGCATGATCTCACAATGGCTAAACGAACTTCAATGCTTAAACAATTCTCCACTCGCATCTTCAAATCTAACAAGAGCTGAATCTCAGATGAAGGTTCCTCCAACGAAACAGCAAGTAGAATCTTTTTTCGGGATCAAAATTCAAATTTGAGATCATTCATATTATTAACTGCTTGCATATTCAACCTTCGATCATCACAGAAATCTAGTATTCAACTTAACTGATTATCTAACATCAAACTATCAAAAATTCAACTTGGTCAACCATGGTCAACTCATGGTCAAACCTAGTCAAACTTGGTCTCTAGGACCTCTAAACAATGCAGAATGCATTCACCAGATGTGTTTAACCACTTCTCAAATCAATTAACATGCTTCTAAACTCTCAACGCTGACTTTTCTTGTCAGATTTCAATTTTAATCTCGAAGGGGGCATGGTATTGCATATCAGTCAAAGTCTGTAATCAAATTTGAAATCATATCTTTATGGAAATCAATATCTTTCCTTAGTAATCAAGACAACAACCACGTCTAGTTATTGATTCATCAAAAAACCTCATCGCTCAGGGCAAATCTATCATCACTTGGGGCATATCATATTCATCAAGATCCATATTAATCTGGTATTCTCCTAATCTTGTAAACTGTATCAGTTTTTGCAACCATCAGATCATAGTGTTCTTTCCTTGGTTCTTCGATGACTGAAGGGTTTGCATGTGATACCTGCTAGTTCTGCTAAGACAATCGAGTCTAGAACGGGTCACTCACTTCTTTGCAATCCTAAGGTTTGGAATCAGGCGTTTTGACACTTTTTCGCAATCATAGGTTCATTTGCTATTATAGTAAACATTATCTTTGGTCATTCAGAACCTATTATCTCCATATCAAATCAATATCAATCAGCTTCTGTCTCAATTTCAAACATCAGTTTCATATCTCTATCAAACACAGACTATCTTTGAACCACTGCGCTTCGCACAGTAATTCAAAGAGGGGCAAAATGTAATATCCCAAAAATGGGCTATAAGTTCATTAATCTCCTACATCTTCAATTTGAACGAAATCGACATCAAAGTCCTAATCTAAGGCACATCTAAACATCATCGAATCATAATTGATTATCTTAAATTCTACATCGGGGAATATTCCTAATCATCATAATTATCTTTAATTTTATAATTATTTGGCAATAAATCACATTTATCCTAAAATTTGATTAATTAAATATTTTGCATATTTAATCAATTAGATTTAATATTTGCCACTTAATTATTTAATTAAATTTAATTCTATCTATTATTAATTGTATTATTTAATTTTGACAATAAATCAAAATTTCTATGAATAATTGATTAAATTCTTATTTAATTAATTAAAGCATGTTGTCATTATTTAATAATATAATTTTTAATAAAAGTTTGGTAAAATAGTTAATTAACCCATAAATTAATTATTTTATTTCAAAAAGCAGTTAAGTTGAGAATAAATCACTTTATTTATTTATTAAATCATAATTATCCATGTGCACATTCAAGGACCAGTTAAACTCAAAATTGGAAAATCAACGCAAGTTGTTAGCTTTTTGAAACTCAACATCTTTTTGAGTTTTAAAGTGAATCTAAACTTCTAATTCGAGTTGAATTGTGCTTTTGCATGATTTTTGTGACTTAATTATCTGTTATTTAAAAATAACTCAAAAATCAACCTGAGTTATTTGAGTGATTTATGGCTTTCTTTCACAACCTCCAAAGCCTTGGATTTCTATAAAAACAAGGCTCAACTCTTCATAATTCATCTCTCAAATTTGCATCCAAGCATCTCATATTTTTGCACAATCACGCTGGAGAATTGGAATTGGGAGAATCAAAGCTTATTGTGAATCAAGGCTATTGTGAGATCAATTTGTTTTTTTTTTACATTCATTTAGATTTTTTTTCATATCATTGTTAGATCATTTTAGCATATCAATTTCCATATTAGCATAGATTCATATCAGTTTTTTATTATTATTGCATAGAAAATCAAAAAAATATAGATTAATTGCATTCAATTCATATCTAGATCAATTGCATTCAAATCTTTCGTTTAGGTGTCGTCTAGGTCACTGATCTTGATAACAATCTGAGAACATTAATCTCGCACCTACTAGAAGGCAGTAAATCACTTGGTTAAATTAGATTTCAATTTTGCATGATTTTGATTATAGCTAACCTCTAATATTTTACTGAAGTGTTGTGTCTACAGATCAGGTACAATTTTCACACACACAATAATTTGGTGTCAGAAGAGATGGTGACAAAGTTGAAGCCCAAGAGACAGAAACACCCACATCCATATTAGATTTCTTGGGTGCAGGATGACCACAAGGTCGTGATCAGTGAACAATGCCTAGTAAAGTTCAAGATCGGTGGGTACCACGATTAGGTACTATGTGATATCATATCTATGGATGCATGTCATATATTATTGGGTAGACCTTGGTAGTTTGACAGATGTGTTGTACATGATGGTCGTGTGAATACCTATTCCTTGACAAAGGATGGAGTGCGACATAAGCTAAAACCATTGAAGGAAGTAGAAGAAAAGGTATGTGGTAATGCAAGAATAACTTTTGTTGATAGAGAAAATTTTTTAGATGGTATGAGGCATGAGCATATGTGTTTTACCTTAATTCCAAAGGTTGGAAAAGAGGAAGTAGAAGATGTACCTGTAGAAGTTGTAGAATTATTAAATGAGTTTCAAGATATTGTGCCTGATGGATTACCACCAGTAAGAAAGATCAGTGATCAGATGGACTTGATTCCAGGAGCCAATTTTCCAAATAAGGCATCACACAGAATGACACTAGTAGAAAGTGAAGATTTGAATACAGATTTGAAGTTTAGTTCATCAAATCATCCACAGATTGTATATGGAAGTAGTCCCAGAAATGCATTTGAGTTGAGGAAGATAGATAAAGGAGAAATAAGTAGTGCTGAAGCTGAAGATTTTGCAGAACATTTGAAGAACATCCATGCAGAGGTGAGGAAGCACATTACCAAGATGAATGCATAGTATAAGGCTAAGGCAGATGAAAAAAGGAGGCATAAGGAATTTCAGGTTGGAGATAAAGTCATGGTTCATTTGCGGAAGGAGTAATTTCCAGTTGGTACATATAACAAATTGAAAATGAAGAAGTTTGGGCCATGTAAAATACTGAAGAAGCATGATTCAAGAAATGCATATGAATTAGAATTGCCTACTGAGCTGAATATTTCACCAGTGTTTAACATTTCAGATCTGACAGAGTATCATGAGGGAGGTGTTGAAGATGAGATCACAACAACATAGTGGAGTATTCCAGCAACTAGTTCAGATACCCAAGAGATTGAGGATATACTAGATAGTCGTGTTGGTAGAAGGACAAGGAACATGACATATGAAGAATATCTGGTCAAGTGGAAAGGATGACCTATTGAAGATTCATCATGGTTGACAAAGGAGGAGGTTAACCGCCTTGGTTTTTCTCTACACACGTGAGACATGACGGGGTCACTTCTCAAATTACCCCGGGTGTCTGATGTAGGAGCATCCTGGGTGTAAGAGCAATCTTGCATCACCCAAAAATATTTTTGTTTGCTTTTCAATAAGGGCTATCTTGTGTAGAGCTGCTATTTATGGAAACTTAGTATTTTTAGTAAGTTGGTCATATGATCTCAGAATGTTTTGATTTCATAGTTGGAGGTTCATCCTAGTCATTTCAGCCTACCAGTTGATTTTCATTGCCACATCATCAGTATTGGTGAAGTTATTGAGATTTTTGGGTATGAAATATTTTAGGTCAATTTTGAAGGCCTTAGAGGCTCTGGATCGCGATCGACCCCCGACTAACTGTTGCTAACGCGTGGCAAGCACTGTAAATCTCATCATGGCGTTTCTGAAAAGTGGTTACAATAGAAAAATAGACTTACAGTTAAAAAGTTATGGCCTCCAGAATTTGGGTTACCTAAAATCATATTTTGTTATTTCTTTTGAGCCGATCCTATTGTAATAATTGTGAAAAATAAATAATTCTATGTCTAGTCGGCCTAAAGGGCTAAATTTTTGAAACCTTCTTGGGTGGTGGAAATTGCCTATATAAGAAAGGTCTGTAGTGTTGTCTTAGGCAGTTGGGGATAGTTTTGGGTGGTAGATCTGGGTAATAATTCAAGGCTTTGTCCTACAGAATATTGTAAGGAAATGCCCATGTGGCTTTGCATATTTGAATTTTGAAAGTTTGTAATTCCACATTTGTGGAGATAATAAGAAGCCAATTTTCTGTTCTTGCATATTGTTGTTGTTTCTCTGTTTCTGTTATGTATTTTTGGTATTAAGGGGAGCACCCTTCATCAAAAACATGGTGACCTGATACATGCTCTAGGAAGGGAGGTCATTCCTTCTATATCTCATTAGCCATTTCAGTGCTGGGCCTTTGATCTTATTGGGTAGATTCATCCCAACTCATCAAGTGGACACAAGTTTATTATTAATTCTACTGATTATTTCACTAAACGGGTAGAAGTTGTCCCACTTTCTGTTGCCTCGGGAAAAATAGTGTCTCTATTCATTATGAACCATATCATCTGTCGATATGGAGTACCTTTTGAGATTATCACTGACAATGGAGCCCAGTTAAAAAATATGACCTTAAACAACTCTGCAAGAAATTCAAGATTAAATAACATTGGCCCTCCATTTACTTCCCACAAGGAAATGGTCAAGCAGAGGCATCGAACAAATCCCTTCTTAAAATCCTATATAGAACAGTTTGTAAGAATGGTAGAGATTGGAACTTACAGATAAATCCGGCTTTGTTGGCCTATAGAATGAGTATTCATACTACTACTGGAGCTACTCCTTTTGCCCTTACATATGGCACTGAAGCAGTGTTACCTTTAGAGGTTGAGATTTCTTCACTTAGAGTTTCCCTCAAGGGTCTAGTTATAGATGAAGACTACTATGCCATGAGGCTTCAAAAGTTAGAACTTCTAGATGAGAAACGTCAAGCATCATTTGACCATATGAGGGTTTATCAAAAGCGCATGTCCAAGGCATTTAACAAAAAGGTTTTCCCTAGAGAATTCCAAGTGGTAGATCTTGTCCTACATGAAAATCCTAAGAATCAACAACATAGAGATCAAAAGGGAAAATTTGAACCTAATTGTCTTGGACCTTACATCATTATGGATACTTTTGTGTTAGGTGCTTATTTATTATCTACAGTAGTAGGAGAGCAGCTCCCTGATCCTATCAATGTCTTGCACTTGAAGAAGTTCTATCCTTGATGCCCATTATGTCTGGAGGCATTCTTTGTACATAATTATTGATCTTGAAAAAATAAAAAAAAATGATATATTGTCAACAATTCTAAAAATCAGAGAATTTCCTGAAAAAATGATCATCTTAGTGAAAACCTAGCAATAGGCGCTTTTATGTATCTCAAAAAAAAAAAGTTGCAATAAAATGCAAGTGGTGAAAACCTAGAAACAAGCTGTACTTGAGGCCTTTGCACCCATATTTCTTAGCACGTGTCCTTGTCACAGCCTTTCTCCATCATGCCTTGTCCTTGTTGCCTTGGTTTGGAATTGGTCTTTTTCTTTGTCTAGAGGGCATAACTATGTTAGCTTTGGTCTTTTGGATGCGTTAGTCTTTAGGACACCTCACAAACAGTGTTTTTCAATGCCACCCCAACTGTGTTTTTCAACACAACCCCTGACATTGAGTGTTTTTCAACACTTATCAGTTTGGTCTTACCCTATTTTGTCATGTGATCTTACTTACAAGCATTCGATCCTTATCCTTGGAACTCCGTATCAGTTAACACACTAAAATTTTTAAACACAACACTTAATGCTTGAGCTATGTCATGATCTTTTCTTTGTGTGCTGACTGTTATTGATTTTTGTTGAGTGTCCTTGTCTAATAAGTCTCTCCGGTATGCATAGCTAGAGGATTTGGGGCATGGGGCATGTTTTTATTTTCTTTTTGCTTGTGGGTGCGGTCTTGAAACTCTAGAGTGTCTCTTGTTGTCCCCTTGAAACACTTGGGAGATTTGAGGCATCATTCTTGGCTTTTTTTATTTGCACAACCATTCTTATGGTCATCCTGACATCTATGCCTTGATGCGAGTGTGGTTTTGCTACATTAAATTGGGTAAGCTAACATCAAAGTCATCTTGAACTTTATGTCTTTGATGCTTATGTTATAATCTTTCCACATTTCGATCTGATATAAATCACACTCATATCTTCATAGTTGCGCTTGTGACTAGTGATGATTGTGTGATTTTTTGATGTCCGTTAATAATGGCCCAATGATGAAAATAAGTTCTTTAACATTCTCTAATGAATGATGAACACAAAATCCTATGTTACAGTTTCTCTATTGCAAGTACACCTTTGCATTTTCATGTAGCTTGCATTACTAGACTTCATGTTAATTTGCATTTTTAGGCTGCATTATGAGTTTGCGAGGGTTTTCCTTCATCTTTCTTTTGGACTTTTAATCAACTATGGTCACGTTGTGATCTTCATTTCCTTATCTTCTTTCGTGATCTCAATCGAAATTTTCTATCTTCAACAGTTGATTAATTTTATTTCTTAAAGAAAATTCTCTTTCTTCTCTCCATTTCTTTCCACCTCTTCCAAACTTCTATCTTCAACTCGCTTTCACCCCCCTTCTTTTCTTCTAATTGAACCTTGGGGCATAATATTTCATGCTTGATGATCTACCTTGGTTCTATGATCCTTATATCTTTCATCCTACATCAAGAACCTTATCTTTAGTTCAATTTGATCAAATGTATCAATTTATTGTTTCTCCTCTATCTCATTTCGATTTCGATCACGAGGGGGCAATACATATCAAACTTTAAATCCTTGATTCAGCTTTATCAATCCTATCAATTGCTCTTCTTAGGGAAACCTTGCTTAAGATTCTTATCTTGGACATGTCAATTACCTATTTATAGGGGTGTTGACCTTGTCTTTTTCAATCATCTTATCTTTGTCTTGATGTGTTCCCGTCCTTTGATCACACGTCTGGGTTGTTTTGTGATCATAAATTGATCTCACACTTCAACTGCATTTTTTGACTACATGCGTTCCCATAAAGATCACACATTAGTCAAAGAGGGGCAAATTTATGCACCCTAAAATGGTCGTCTAGACTATGGGTCCCCATTCTTCAATTTATCAATTTCTTGAATCAATGCCTTGCAATATTTTCAATTCAAATCAATTTTCTTGATCAAATCGTAATTAATTCAATTATTTAAATATTTCCTAAGGTTTGATCATTTTTATCATAAGCCTTATTTAATTAAAATAAAACTTCTCTTTGAATTAAATAAAATAATCTTATTAAAAGAAAATCCCTCTTTTAATAAAATCTCCACTTAAATCTCTCTTTGTGATGAAAAAAGGAAATAAATCAAATAAAAATTCCTTTTTTCTCTGCACTTTGAATGCACATATTTCTAAGTGGTGGGCCTTTTCCTCTTACTTTCCTTTTTAGGGATTTATCCCACATTGCCCTTGAGGATGCTTTCCTTTCCACACTTTCATTTATAAGGAGCCCTCTTATTCTCATTTTGGGATCTATATTTTTGGCTATTGTTATGCTATAGGTTTGGAGAATGATTTTGGGAGAAGAGTTTTGAGCACTTGAGCTTGAACATTGCAAATTCTCTTTTCTTGTCTTCTTCTCTCATCCTTTCATGGAAATCCATTTAGATTAATCTTGCACTTGCATGTTAGATTAGTTTCATATTTCATTTCATAGAATAATCTTGCATGCATATTTCCTTTTCATAGATTAGTTTGCTTTCGTGCATTGTTATCATATAGAATAGCTTCCATTTTCATTTGCATGCATATTTGATGATCATGGAGACTAGCACTCTTACTTTTCTTCTTTGAATCTCTCATTTTTGTTGGAAAGTTGACTATATTGTTAAATATGACCAAATATAGTGTTTTCATTATGGAAACAAAGTCATATAGAATTTTGGAGTTAGTGCACATTATCATAAGGTCATAATATGGCTAAGTATAGAAGACTGGATAGTTAGCAGAGCACTAGAAGATCAGAGTATCAAAACATGTGTGTATGACCAAGTTATGGTATGCGCCCTTGAATTTAAGCTGGTAAGTGCGTATTCATGCTAAGTCTAAGAGCACATGATCAGATGAGATAGTATGACAAAGATACCATCAGTTGAAGTGGTACAAACAATGAATGCCAGAACAGAACAAAGTATGCAACCGACTGTTAGTATTTTGATTAGTGGTTATAATAAGGTTTTGTAAAGGCTATGCACCTATTGTAATTAGGTTGTAGACATGTAAACATCTTTTTTTGTAAACACACTTGAGACAATTCACTTGGAAGAGTTGTATGTAATCAGTTATAGGCCAACCTAGTTAATTATTTTGTTAGCGCATATAAATATAAGATGCACCTTTGTAATAAAGTGCGGAAGTGGATATAGAGAGAAGATAAGTAGAGAAGAGACATGTGAAGTGAAGATAGAATAAGTTAGAGCTTTACAAGGGGCTAAAGCATCAATGCACAAAAGGAACCGATCAGACAAGTAGTATCACAACACCAGTTCATCCAGTAGATATAGTGTATATCTGAGATCAGAAGGTTGTAGCCTTCACCACTTGAGCAGTGAGCTCTAGGACAGTGTGTCTCCACCCCTAATAGGGTTATTGTAAAAAAATCCTAATAGGGTCTGACCTTTGACCAGGTCTCTGTACTAAAAGCATTGTAAAGAACAACTCCTAATAGGGTTACAGATCTTCTAACAAGGATCATAAAACACTAGTGTAGTTCTTAGTGGGTGTCAATTCCCACTGGGGTTTTTACCTATTTGGGTTTCCCCATAACCATATTGGTGTTATGTGTTGTGATTGTTTATCTTGTTTACATTGATGTTCATATCATTACTTAAGCAATCAAATTATGATTCAAGAGTCAAGAAAAAAGAAAGATATAGTGAACACTGATTCACCCTCCCTCTTCGTGTTCCCACTCCTAACAATTGGTATCAAAGCTTTGGTCTTTTGAAGAGAAGTTTAACCAATTGAGGAGATCAATGGGTTCGGAAGAAGAAAAACATCTAAAGAAGAATCTTATGGCAGCTCTTGAAGACCTTGACAGATCTGAGAAAGAGGTTGAAGAACTGAAATTGAAAATCAGTGGTGCACAAGTTTTCATCAAGAAGCTAAGAAAAGATTTGAAAGATTGTTCAAACAGTGATTTAGGGAAAATTGTTAAAAAGCTAAATGAAGAGAACACATCTCTAAAAGATCAGATTGAAGAATTAGATGAAAAGCTATGCAACAATCAAGAAGCCTATGATGAGTAGGTCAAAGAGAACAAACAACTGGATGAAGAGCTAAGGCAAGAAAACATGAAAATCTTGGAGTTATAAAACAACAAGAAAAAGGTAGAATCTGAATTGATTGAAGCCAAGAATCACATTGACAAATTACGCACAAGCAAGGATTTGATAGAATCTCAGTTATATGCACAAAAGCTAAAATGAGATACTAGCGGTATTGGATTCAATGAAGCACAAAATCAGATTGATGAGATGGGAGAAAAGATGAAAGCACAAAAATACACTACAAATGCTAAGGAGATTGGAAATCAAACTAAAGACAATGTTGAACCATCTAAGGATGAGCACTAGCTAGTAGACCAAACTTTTTATGCATGTAACAAGCATGGACATATTGCAAGGGATTGTAAAGAGGTAAGACCTTTCAATGGCTATTGTTATTCAAGCAATAAATTTGGTCATAAAGCTATGAATTATAGAGAAAGTCAAAAGAACAAGATTCAAAATAATCAGAGAAATTAGAATCAACCAAATGCAAGAAGTTCTCAGAGTATTAGATGTCAGATATGTAATTATAATGGTCACTCAGCTAGACAGTGTAAAATGGTAACCCATATCAATGTGCCGAGGAATTTAAGGCCTCCAGTTATTTGTCACTCTTGTAACAAGGCTGGACACATCTCAAAGTTTTGTAGATCAAGAACACAAAGTTAGGAAAGCCCTAAAAAGCCAGAAGTATCAATATTGGATATTGAAGGAGAAGTAAAGTTTGTGAAAGCTACAGAAGATGCAAGCTTGATTTTGAATAGAGGCAAAGAAGGATACAGTTGATGAGTATGTATTGGATGCATCTGTAATGGATGTACCCTCTACATCTAGATGAATGACCCTCATGGTCATAGGGGGAGCTAATTTAACTCTAGAGCCCTGCATAGCCGGTATACTCACCCTTAGAGTATGAGCCTTTGGATTTAACATTTTGGAGATTATTTGATGCTATGTGCAAGAGTGCACTGCCTGATCGATTGTAGGATGGAAGTTGGAAATTCTTAGTCAAATTCTAGTTTATGCGGCAAGCATTAATGGTAGAAATTTACTTTATAGTCTATAGATCACTGATTGGATTCAATTTTGAGAGATTTGAAACCACATGAGCCCTATCAGTTGGATTGTGAAGTGTTGTAGCTTGATTTGCCAATGAAGAAGTGTGATTGATTAGTTGCGAAGCCCTAGTCCAACACAACAATTCAAAAGTCTTTGGAATCTTATTTTGAGTGTTAACCAAGTATTTCATGGCTACACCTATTGTATTTGATGTCACGGAAATGAAGAGATATGTTTTTAAAAGGCACCCTTTTAAGTCAACCCTAGATGACCTAGAAGGTGCATTTTCAAGAACCCCCATGGGTGTAATGCATGTTGAAGACATTCGTGCATATATATACTGTAAGAAGGAACTAATTGGACTTGATAGGATAAGGTCACACCTTGAGTCCATGATGAAACCAGACAAAACATTCCTAGATGAGTTCACACATTTGGAAAACCATCCCATTGTTGATTATGCTACAACATATGAGTTTTATGAATCTGAGTGGATCAAGATATTAATAAGTAGGATTCATGATGACCTATTCTAGATAGGTGAAGTGCTAGTTAGAATCACATGAGAACTCATTCATGAAATGACAGGCGCCATTCTTCTAGTGGGCAAGGATGTGAGGAAATTTGTTGAACATGCATGTAAGTCTAGAAGTGATAGGTGTGGTATGAAAATTGAGCCTATTGAAGAGAAAGACATCAAATTGATGTCTATGATACTAGGTTACAGGTTTCAACACACCAACCGGGTGAATAGTGTGTCCGTAGCCACTATTCTTGTAGCAATTAGACTTGTTAGAGAAAATGGAGATTTTAATCTGTGTGAGATCTTGCGTAAATAATTGATTGATAACATTAGAGCCATCAAGCATGATAAGACCAAAATATTCAAGTTTGGGTCTCTAATCATTTACGTGTACTTCCATATACTTGGAAAGGTCTCAGATTTGTACTTAGATAAAATTATTCCTACAATGCCTCAAATATCTCTTAAGGCATCTATTGAGAGCACATTGAAGGATTACATGACACTAGAATTGAAGACATTCAGGATCAAAATGCAGATGAGGTACAGGATAGCAGAAAGTATTGTTGAGAAATACAAAGACAACATTTTTTTTATGGTAGAAACTGACATAACATGTATGGAAGAAGTTGAGCCTAGAACAAAGTGGATCCATCCACTTGGTTATGAGGTAGAACAACCAATCTTGGAAGCATATGCACAAGTATTACTATCAGCACCTAAGGACCCTAATGAACCTAGATGGGGAACTTATGAAGAAAAGACAAGGGAAGTTGATGCAGTTCTGAATAGTGCAGCAACTAAGAGGAAAGCCTCTAAGATTACATATGAGATACTCATAATTCATGGTGTAACATAGGAATATCTTGACAAAGCAAGAGAAGCAAAGATAGCCTTGGAGATTGAGAGCACATCCACAGTGGAAGCTAAGAAAGATGATCCTAAAATGAAGAAAATCAAGATTGAGAAGATTGATGATACAAAGGAAAATAAAAGTAAATCTAAAGATACCCCTCTTGAGACCAAAGAGACAATTGATATGGATACCACATCACCTCTAGAATGCAAAAGAATTCCAAACAGGAATAAGGAAACCAGCACAAGTCATCCATCCTCTGGGACTACTAGAAGTTTGAGGAAGAATGCTCAAGCACCTCGTGAGGTATGTTTCAGACCTAGTCTTCAAGTGTTGAAAACAAGGATTATTGAGGAAGGTAGAATTGATCAGATAGGAAAATTCTATGAGAAATAAAGTGAGATTGATAAATAAAAAATATGGAATGATAATTAAACACATGCTCAAGTTCAAGAAGACAATCTTAGAACTTAAGATAGTAATTCCAAAAAATGTGTGGAACATCTTGGAATTCTTGAAAAGACAGGCTATTGAGGAGGATCTAAGAATAAGAGAAAAGATTCTAGATGAAAGCCTTCATGTATGTTCTCTAGAAGATAAAACATTATTGTTAGATCTGGTGAAGCCGTACCTAAGAACTAAGACAAGAACTCTACACATAATGGATAAGAACTATGAGGTGGTAGCTAAAGAGACAGAGAAGGCTTTTGAGAAAGTCTTTCTGGATAGGCACATGTACCCACCTACTGCGCCCACAACTCAAGTGCCCTCTAAGGAAGAAAAAGAGTTAGAGACCACCAATGTACCAGTAACATGTCCTTAGGATTTGATTCCTACAGTGGTAACAAGTACAGAGACAATGAAGTTTGCGTCCATGACTGAGACACAAAAAGATGACACAATCTTTATTGATAATGTAGAGATAACAATGGCGGCCATGAATAAAGGCTTGGATAAATTTGAGGAATCCTTTGCGAGCACACAACAGGTTGAAATTCTATGTGGTGAAAATTCACCTAAGCTACAAGAAGAAGTGTTAATAGAGGATCTAACAGGTGAAGAAGAAGAAAAGGAGACAGAAAAAGAGATAGAAAAAGAAAAAGTAGAAGTGAACCAATAGATGAGCTATCTATTGAAATACCAATAAGAATAATGAAAGAAGTGATGGACAACACTCCTATCACTCCCATACCCTCATCATCATTATTGTCAAGTTTGACACCAGACACCACAAGCTTTGACTCTTGGGGAGGAGAAGACCAGATTAAGATCGGTGTCCTTGCTATGGAGAAAGAAAAAGAGAAGCAAGTGATGAGGAAACCTCTATTTGTTGAATCATTAAAAATTATAAACATCTTGCTACCTTCAGACAAGAAAGTGTCTAAGGTTCATTCAGTTGATGATGTTAGCACCATTCTTACAAAATTCAAGACAAGCTTTTCTATCTTGGAAGAATCTGCATCCTAAGTTGCAGAAGAGAAATATATGAAGAAGAGATTGAGTGAACTAGTTGGAAACTTTGCACTTGACCTCAGTTCATTAAAGGTTGGTCAAGCATCCTTGAAGGATTTTGCAGCTAAGGGAAGGAAGATCATAGCTGATTGTATGAACCAGGATAAGCTGACTACTGATCACTACAAGAAAATTCAGGAAGCAGAAGCAATGATAGACAAAATAAGGAAATAGGTGGAAGATCCCTCCACCGATGTGAACATGTGTAACAATGTGTACCAGGGGAAAATAGAAAAAATAGAAAAGGTTCAAAAAGAAATGTCTAAGATAAGGGCAAGACAAACACAACTCAGGAATGCTCTTGCATCCTCTCTAGATGTACTTAATCAGAACATCAAGGAGATCGATGCTGCTATGGTGACATATGATCAAGGTCTGAGTAAAGACTTGGAAAAGATGGAGAAGCTAACATATGCCTTATGTGCCCATCTACAGACTATCAATGCACAAGAGATCCAAAACTTGCAGATAGCATTTTGGAAACAAGAGATCCAAAACTTGCAGATAGCATATCTGGATGTACTTTCTTTGTAAGTACTTGTAGATACACTTTTTTGAGCACCTTTGTCATTAATGTCAAAGGGGTAGTATTGTATGTATAATATGGAGTATTATATATGATAAGAAGAAGTATAGTACATAGTATAAGGGAGATATAAGTTAGAGTATATATTAAAGAATTTTGTATAAGGGTACAGTTAGTAACCTCACCATATTCCTTTGTTGCCATTAATGACAAAGGGGGAGATTTTTGGCAAGTTGACTATACTATTGTATATGACTAGATATAGTGTTGTCATTATGGCAACAATGTCATATAGAGTTTTGGAGTCAGCGCACATTATCATAAGGTCAGAATATGGCTAAGTATAGAAGACTGGACAGTTAGTAGAGAACCAAAAGATCAGAGCATCAGTACATGTGTGTATGACCGAGTTATGGTATGCACCCTTGAATTTAAGCTGGTAAGTGGGTATTCATGCTAAGTCTAGGAATGCATGATTAGATGAGATAGTATGACAAAGATACAGTTAGTTGAAGTGGTATAGATAGTGAACGCCAGAACAGAACAAAGTATGCAACCGACTATTAGTATTTTGATTAGCAATTATAATAAAATTTTGTAAAGGCTATGCACCTATTGTAATTATGTTGTAGACATGTAAACATCTTTGTTTGTAAACATGCTTGAGCCAATTCACTTGGAAGCATTGTATGTAATCGGTTATAGGCCGACCTAGTTAATTGTTTTGTTAGTGTATATAAATATAAGATGAGCCTTTGTAATAAAGTATGGAAGTGGATATAGAGAGAAGATAAGCAGAGTAGAGACATGAAAAGTGAAGATAAAATAAGTTAGAGCTTGACAAGGGGATAAAGCATCAATGCATAAAAGGAATTGAAAAGACATGCAGTGTCACAATACTAGTTCATCCATCAGATATAGTGTGTATATGAGATCAGAAGGTTGTAGCCTTCACCACTTGAGCAGTGAGCTCTAGGACAGTGTGTCCCGACCAACCCTAACAGGGTTATTGTAAAAGAATCCTAATAGGGTCCGACCTTTGACCAGGTCTCTATACTAAAAGCATTGTAAAGAACAACTCCTAAAAGGGTTACAGATCTTCTAACAAGGATCATAAAACACTACTGTAGTTCTTAGTGGGTGTCAATTCCCACTGGGTTTTTTACCTATTTGGGTTTCCCCATAACCATATTGGTGTTATGTGTTGTGATTGTTTGTCTTGTTTACATTTATGTTCATATCAGTACTTAAGTAATCAAATTAAGATTCAAGAATCAAGAAAAAAGAAAGATATAGTGAACAATGATTCACCCCCCCCTCTCCATGTTGCCATTCCTAACAATTTTATGGTGTACTTGCATGGGCATAAACTAGGTCTAAACTGAGGGCCTCCATCACAAACCCTTTCACTCTATGAATAAAGAGCTATGAGTCACTATTTGAGACCTCATTCTTGAGCAATCTTGGATATAATTAATGACTCATAGAAGTCTGTCAACATTTTAGCATACATAGGGCTCTGGTTTTATCAATTTCTACATCAATGGTAGGTGGAAGTTTGTTCTTCGGATTGATTGGGTCAATATTCTCAACTACTATTGGCTTTTGTAATTTAGGTGCCATTGATTCTCAAAAGTATCTCAACAAGTTATAGGGTTCAAATGAAATAGCAAGTAGAATCTCTTAGTTTACCTTGGTGAACTCTAGAAATACCTTAGATGATCTTGAAAATGTACGTAATTCTTGATTGAATACTTAGAGATATCTCTTTGATCTTGTATCTATCATTGCTCAAATGTACTCACAAGAATGTAAAGCAAAAATGATGTATCTTTGCCTCTATTTATAGATTTTCCTGTAGGTTAGGGATTCCAATGGCTATAAATGCATTTAATGCTTCTTTACCTATCTTTATGTGATCATTTGACCGAACTATACTTTGCTTTACTGAATGTAACATAATAACTTAAACTCTTCACCAATCATCATATGAAACCATAACTTTACAATACTTATCCAAATACATCTTGATATGTTGATATGGAACTTAATAGTAAATCTAGGAACCAATTTAAGATAAAATTTATGTTATTAGCTCCTATTCATACCTTGATTGATTAAGTGAAGATAGGTGCACCTGATCCAGAGGATGTGGTGCAATCACTAGCTCCCAATTCTGTTCCATCATCTTGTGTCTTTCTTCTCCAAGTATTATTCATCCATTCTTAGATTTCATCAATGTTTACTAAAGTCTTTTCACTTGGTTGCTCCTCGATTGAATCCTTATTTTGGTACCTCCAATCCTTAGGTAGGTGACCAACTCTGTGACAATGTAAACAAGCCATTCTAGTGTTTCTCCATGACTCCCTATTATTAATTCCATGCATCCTAAAGAAATTTTTATCAATTTGACTGAATATTCCACATCCAGTACAAGTAATCCTTGTATTATAATCCCATGCTATTGTAGGACCTTATCGGTTGTTGTCAACATTCTGTCAGTTAGGGACCCATTTCTCATTTTTCCTTTTTGACCCACATTCTCCAGATTTGTGACCATATTTCTTGACGTTGTTACAATAACCATCAAACCTTGGTTTCCTTAGAGTGTTCACAACTCTTGATCTAAACTCAAATTCCTTATGTCCATAATTATTGCAATTATAACAATGACCTTTGAATTTAGGAGAATTTAGTGGATTACCTCTCTTTCTTCTGTAGATGTTAGTTGTATGTCTTGGTTTCCCACAATGATAATATGCAGGTTTTTTGGGCTTCGGTGGGGTATCAAATTTGTCTCAATTGGTTTCTTGTTTGGAGGACTCACCCTTCTCGGTAGTACTATTTGCATTGAAACTGAGTCCAAAGGTGTCATTGTAATACCCCAAAAATGGGCTTCCGAACCATTGACCTCCTACATCAAAAAATTGATCAAAATTGACACCAAAGTCCAAACCAAAGGCACATCAGTGCATAAAATCATCGAAACCCTAATCGATCTAATTTTAATTCTGCATCGGGGAATATTCCTAAAAGATTCTAATTTCTCCTAATTACTTCTAATTAAACATTATTTGGTGATAAATATGTTCTATTTATCCTAGGTACGATTAATTGAATATGTTGAATATTTGATTAATTAAACTTAATTCTACCACTTAATTAATTTAATTAGATTTAATTAAATTTATTCCTAATTAATATATTTTTAATTTGACAAAAAAATCAAATTCCTAAGAATAATAAATTAAATGTTCATTTAATTGATTAAATTGAGTTGTCAAATTTAATGATATAGTTATGGGATAATGTTTGATTAAATAATTGATTAACCCATAAATCAATTGTTTTTATTAAAAAATTAGTTAAGTTGAGAATAATTCATTTGAATTATTAAGTAAATTCTTAACTATCCATGCACAATTAAAAGAGCAGTTAAATTTTGAATCAACAAATCAATTCAATTTGTTAACTTTTCCAACTCAACATGTGATTGTGAGTTGAAAAGCTGATCTGAACTCTTATTCGAGTTAAAAAGATGATTTTGTATGATTTTGTGAGTTAACTAATTCTAATTTCTTGATAAATCAACAATCAATTTGAGTTAATTAGGGAGAGACTATTGGATTTCCATGAGTTCTCACAGAACCCTATATTTCTATATAAATGAGGCTCAGTCCTTCTCAAACGATCCCGAACCATGAATTTGATCACGAATCCCGCGACTGCAAATTTGGAGAATTTGGCTTATGCTATCTGGCAATATTGTGGGATTGTTTCAATTCTTGAGATTCTTATTGTCATTCACTTTCATAGAATAGCATATCATTTATAGATCAATTTCGTTCATTTCAATTCTAGATCAAATTTCATATCAGTTTTCATACGCATTGCATAGAAAAATCCAAAAAGATAGATTAAGCTGCATTCAATTTTCATCCAATTTTCATCATTAAATCCTTCGTTTAGGTATTGCATTCTCACTGGTCTCGGTCCAATTATGAGAATATCAAAATCATACCTACTAGAAGGTAGTAAGTCGCCTAGTTAGCATAGTTTACTTTATTTGCAGATTTCTTGATTTGCTAACCTCTAATGTTTTTACTAGAGTTGTGTCCACAAATAGGTACAAACTTCACACACACATTTCTAGCACCCACAATGGGGCCTTGCAATGGGTTTCCATCTTGATTTGATCATTTTATGATATTTCATATTAAAAATGTGATTTTTAATTTTCTGGTCTGTACAATCTCGTACGACATTCTACAAATTGTTGTATTGGGTGATCCTATCTATCATACGACAAAAGATGATCTAAAGAGTTGTATCTGTTGTATGGGCATTGTCGTATGAGAGCTATATTTTTGTATGAGGACTAACCCATTGTCGTATCATTTCTACAAAGTCGTATGAAAATTGACATAGTGTCGTACGAGTTTTGATGCCAGTATTGCATAGTCGTATCTTAAATTTTGGCAATTTTTGGAGATTTGAGATTCAGATTTCTACTAACAGCTGACCCTAACAATTGGTGCATACTATTTTTTATCATTTTGGCAGCCTAACAAAACTATGCAGGATGAAAGATGAAGATTGAGCATAAAAACCCATTCTTTGGCCTTTCTTGTCTTTACTTCTGAGCCTATCTTTTGCAGATAACCCTTTGGAGAATTTGTTGATCAAAGAGGCTCTACAAAAAAAACTTCTGATAGGTGGTTTTGCAGGTTGCGTACTATTCAAGAAAATATAGTGTTTGGTTAAATTTTAACTCCATTTTCATAGGCACTTAGCTAAATAGGTACATGCGTCTATTTCCATTGGGGAAAATACTCAGGGGATTATGCTCTTCTCCTTCTTAGGAGAACCAGAAACCCAAAAGGTGTCTTCCTTGATGCTAGTTTGTGTACTATCTCTGGATTTATCTGCTTGACATGTCTTGGATAGGGAAAAGGACAAGGTTAGGGGATTATGCTCTTCTCTTTTAGAGAACCAAAAACCCAGACCCTGTAGTCCCCAACCTCACATTTTCTTTAATCCTTTAGAGAGAATGCCAAAGAGGTAAAACATTCCTAAGACAACCCAAGTGGTGACAAGTCTTACGCCAACTCTTCCAACCCACTATAAAATTTTACACTTTTGAGGTTACAGCCTTGGGAGATATAGATGTGCTTGTTCCTTGGACTTGTGCCATGAACATGCTTTGATACAGTGTAGAGTGGAGCCGCTTAAATCTTACTTGTGAGACTACACTTGTCAGAGTTCTCATAGGGTTAACAACCTAAATCCTTCTTGTGGGACTATGGGACGCAGTTGTGAGTGGATGCCTTGATTAAAAGATTAAGCTAGTTTTCCACTGATTCACCCCCAAAGAATTTGTAGTGCTTGTGTGAGGTGAATAGTAATCACCCCAAGAAACTCATCATATCGAGCCCTCTTCAATGTTTGAACTTGGCTAATATGGGCTTCAACATCCAGTATGTGTTGTTGGACCTGCATATTCTAAGGAGTCCATGAGTGTGTTTCTAAGTCAATGAGCAAGTAATACATTTCTTCTCTTAGCTAGGGTAAGATAGGTGTGATTGATTCATCTAGTTAGTTCACTCTATTTTTTGTGATTGTGAGCCTATTTCTATGTTAAATAACCTGAGACAAACCAATACACAGATCTTCAAAACTTGGGTAGAAAAACTTGTGAAGAAATTGATACCAAAAATATCCAACAATCTAAAAAACTTGCAAAATTTGAAGAAAAATCCTTTTCTGGTGTAAACCATCATCCTAGAAATTCAAAAGTCATACGAGTTTTTCCAATTGTTGTATCAGAACCCCCAGAAAGTCATACGGGGAACCCTACAATGTCGTACAATGTTGTCACAAAATCCTAAGCAAAATTGAATCTTGGAGTCATTTGTCATACGAGTTTTTGCAATTGTTGTGCCAGACCTGATTCTATGTCGTACGAGCTTGGATAATGTCATATGAGAGTTGACCCAAAATTTCTAGAAAAGCCCTATTTTGCCAGCATTTCATCATTTGCAGCCACTATCCAGAATTTGTCATGAAATCCCATGTGTCAAGAACATAACACAGTTAATAGAGAATTCATTCATTTTCCAAAATTGGTCATTTTAGCTTGATTTTGTCTTCCAATTTATCGATTTGAATCCCATCTGATCTTATGTCAGAAACCTTGTCAAAATAATCTCAAAATCTACCACAAAATGGCTAAGTGTTGTGAGCTCATGTCCATCATCTTTTGGGCATCTACCCATGCACCTAGGGAACAATATCCTACAATTATGTCCAATCAATCTGTTATCAAATCGATCTTGACAAGGTTGAGTCATTAGATTAGTCCTAAATCAGATCATCAATCAATTACCTTATCTCTCTCTCTTTTGATTCACTTGAAGTTAATGGTGGAAACTAGAGCTTCCTCATAGAGAAAATAGAGAGAAGAACCAAGAACCTCTCCTTCATCTTCTATTTTGGCTCAAACATTTCATTAGTCTTACGAAACCAATCTATACAAAGAGGATGCTCTTGGAAGTTTGCACTTGAAAAGTGGTTTCATAACCCCTCCAACATTAATCCTAGGGCCACATCTAAGCACCAATATGTCTCAAGGAGGAGAAAACCAAGGCTCCCAGGGTCATCAATCTGAACATGGTGGGGATCAAGAGCCCACACCCACTAAAATTTCCCATTATCAGAATGATGATGTCTTCAATCAAATGATGAAACACTTCTTGTGTAAAGACAAAGAAGCATATTTCCTTGAATTAGCCCAACAGGGGGCTAAAATTCCTCCAAGCTTTAACATTAGCAATATCGTCACCCCTAAGGAAGAAACACCCATCACCGCTATGATAAAACAAATTCATGCAATGCAAGTTAAGCTAAACCAGTTGGAAAAGGAGAAAGAACCTAAGGAATTCTCCATGGACACTCTATGTCCTTTCCCATTCAATCGTAGCTTGTATATGCCACTATTCCCTAAAGGTGTAGAACTCCCCAAATATGAAAAATATGATAGAAATTCTGATCCTCAAGATCACGTTAGAGAGTTCTGTACCTTGTCCATGGAATTCATGCATGAACCTACATTCTTAATGTGTCTCTTCTCCTGATATTTGGGAGGAAATGCCATCAGTTGGTTCTCTAAGATGCCCCCCACAATCAAAACTTTGGAGGAGCTAATCAAACTATTCTATCAACAATACTCATACAATATCCAACATTTGGTCACTATGATCGATATTTGCAATCTAAAAAAAAACTTAAGAGAGCCCTTCCTGACCTTCCTCAAATGCTGGAGGAAGAAGTTTGCACTCTATGCTCGACCTATCCCAAAAAATGAAAACCTCAAGATATTTATCAACAATTTGATTCTAGAAATCAATTATCATTTGCAAATGAAAAATCATACATCCTTTGATAAAATGGTAGAAAATGCCATCAAAATTGAAAATGTGCTTGTTCAAAAAGGATACATATCACTTCATAAAGAAAAAAAGTACGAATCAGGATCTAGCTCCAACAAAGATAAAGGCAAAATTTGGAACAAAAAACAAGAACATTGTCACAGACGGTGTTGTTGATCATATTAGTGCTCCACCTAAAGCACCTTCTTTTAATCTCACCATTGGCACCCAAGCCATCAAAGCTTCAGAGGTAAAAGCAACTGAATCAACTAACAAGTCAACTGACTATAAACCTTGGGCTACAAAACCAAAGCGCGAGTTTACTCCTCTAGGATAGTCCATAGAATCTTCCATGAAAACTCTTCAGGAAAATAATATCATCACATTACCTAAGATCAAACCATATGATCCTGAAGTTAAACCTAAATGGTAGAAAGAGACTAATTAATGTGACTTCCATAGGAACAAGGGTCATGAAACTAACAATTGCATGTGCCTGAAACATCTCATTCAAGAAAATTGATGCTAGAGAAATTATGATTGACAACCATAAGTCCAACAATTATCACACAACATTCATAGAACCCTTTTCGAGACATATTCGAGGAGATTTGTCTTCTAAACCTAACATGGGTGCTAAAGTCAATTACACTTACTCTGGTAATAATGAGGTTATCAACATGGTTTAACCATGCCTGTTTGAACACTTTAATGCCATCAGTATTGTCAGAAAGGACAGAGATAACAAAACCACTAATGTAGTTATTCAGTCTCAAGCTCAGACAGTTATTCAAGGACAAAACTTCAGTTCATCAAATGCTCAAAAGGTTCCATTCAATTTTGCATCTGCATCTAAACAAAGGACTACTTCCAAATCTTCCAATTCTAAAGATTCCAAAGAGGTATCATACAACATCATACAACAACTACAACATACTAATGCTAAAATCTCCATGTTTGAGTTGCTTCACATCTCTCCTACTCATCCAGAAATTATGGACAAAGCTCTAGTTGGTTCTAATGTTCTTGAAGACCTTGATCTTGACAGATTTGAAACAAGGGTGGGTAACTTAATGTACCCTTAGTACATATCCTTTTCAGAAGAAGATGACAACTCATTGGGTCACCCACATAACCAGCCCTTGCATATTGAAGTCTTAATCCAAAACCATCATGTCTGACGTAGACCAAGGCAAGGATGATCCAATTAAGGACAATCCAACCTTGTAGCTTTAGAATTACATAGCCAAAAACTCAACACAATAGATGTTCTAACTCAATTTTCATTAACATGCCCGACTGTTAGGCCTTCCAAGTTAGAGCCAATTACAATAAGAAGTAATTCTGCAAGATCAACATAGATCCAATACAATCTTAGCTAGTTCAGCTATGAAACAATCAACAACTGATGGAAACCCCAAGGCAGATCTAAACTTGAGCTCGCAAGCCTCCAAGAAATCTCATTGTCTCTAAGTGTGCAAACCACTAGCTCTGCAACTAAAAACTATCAGATAACAATCTGATCTGCAAGATCATGCAAGATCTTTTCCACAACTTCACCAACTCTAGCTTCAACACATCCAAATGATGTCTGATATGATGATCTAGATCCTCCTCCTCCTCTCCTAAACAACTACCCAAACACCCCTTAAATGCTAATCATCAGCCACAAGTCGGCTGGATGAAACCATTAACTCCTCTTAACAATTATTAAATACAATACAAGTCAGCTTCAAAATAGCCTTACAATAATAAAATCCAACATGTCAGCCTATAGCAATAGCTACCAACAATAAATGCATGAGGTCGGCCCAAAAAATAACATAGAACTCTAGTCGGTAAACCAGAATTACTGAGCACACCAAGCATCACTGAGCACCAATGTTGACCGAGTACCACAGGCATCGCTGACTAACACTTTCACCGAGTGCCAGAGATTATTGAGTTCTCTTCAGTGACTGAGCTTCCTTCAATGAATGAGACCGTTGGTCAAGGCTGCAACTGAGTAACACTGGCCAAACAACACACCTCCATGTAGATCCACCGAGTACCCTAGAATGCCCCTACACCAGACACCCTAGGTTTGAAAAATGTTCATATGTGAGAAGAACATCTTTTGAGATTCAAAACATAAACCCCAAACTAGTTCTTGACATACAAGTCCTCCACCTTTTCAGTTTGCATACTCTTCCACTTCAGCTTTCTCTGTC
Organism: Chamaecyparis obtusa; assembly: GCA_027943335.1. Lineage (NCBI taxonomy): Eukaryota > Viridiplantae > Streptophyta > Pinopsida > Cupressales > Cupressaceae > Chamaecyparis > Chamaecyparis obtusa. The sequence continues at coordinate 222,843 of BSBK01001974.1, forward strand.
TCTTCAAGTCTTTCCTCAACAACATACATGTCTATCCTTCACACTGATCAGCCATACCTTTAGGATCCACCAACTCAACTCGGCTACCAATAGTTAGGCTTCTCCTACCGAGCATTGTATCCAGCAAAGGCATCAGGGAAAACTTCTTGTCATCCTTCTCAATAGTGAACACATTTCTGACACAACCATACATAGCTCTGCAATCATATTTCCAAGGTCTACCAAGAAATATATCACAACTATTCATCTTCACAATGTCACATACCACAAGATCCTTATACTGGTCAATCTGAACATCAATAAAGTGTTGGAATCATTTGCCGTTGCACCAAAAGCTTGAACTATCAATGCTCAATACAAATGCTAGATTTAACTCGATCCATGGGAGGTGGTTAAACCATGTCACAAATCTCCAAGGAGGTGCTGACCACCAAGTCAACAATCTCCCCCTCAGCACCGACTGAGCCTTTAGCACCCACTGAAGGGAGACTCGAACCCGTGACCCAAGGATCTGATACCAATTGTTGGAATCATTTTCCATTGCACCAAAAGCTCAAACTATCAATGCTAGATTTAACCCGATCCATGGGAGGTGGTTAAGCCATGTCATGAATCTCCAAGGAGGTGCTGACCACCGAGTCAACAAAAAGTATTGTTCTCTTACTTCTAAAGCATGAACATCTTGCAACCAGCCAATACTATAAGGAGAAGGATGCTTCATTCTATTCAACCCAAGTTTTTGAACCATGTCATCAACAACAAGGTTATCAGTACTACCACTATCAATGATAACATCACAGATTTTACCTCCAGACTTGCATCGGGTCCTAAACAAATTACTCCTTTGACAAGGTTCCTCCTTTGTATCGAGAAATGTTCACCGAAGCAACAAGTTCTCAGATTATGGTTCATTCTCATTCACCATAGTAGTTCATTGGTCACCAAGCTTCTTCTATGTGCACTCAAAGTAATGGTGTCCTTCCTCTCCACAGTTATAGAAAGTACCCTTAAAGATAACTCTTCTTGTCTTCTTCTTCGGTTCCATAGGTTTCTGTTCATCTTCTACATCAGTCGGTTTATCCTTCACCAAGTGATCGATCTTCTCCTTCCCTTGGGAGTTACTATGTTGTTTCCTCTTCAACTTATCTTCTACCTTCGGAGCATACTGATAAGAATCTTCAATAGAATCAATCTTCAACATACCAAGCTCATCCTGAATATTGAATCTCAAACCATTCACATACTGAGCTACCTTTTCCTTACTGAGCTCTTAGTGTCTAGACCAAATAGTAAGTTTGTAGAACTCCTTAGTATGATCTTCAATAGATAAATCCTTCTATTTTAGATTCTGCAACTTCTTAAACAAGTCAAGCTCATAGTCAGAAGGTATGAACTTAGCTTTCAATTTTGTCACCATCAACCTCCACCAATTGATCTTTATTTCACCTTCATCTTCTCTATCCCTTTGTAGTTCTTTCCAACAAAGAGCAACGTGTCCTTTCAACTTAGTTTGTGCCAATCCCACCCGAAGGGGATCTTCAATTTCTCCTAGCTCAAAGAAATCTTCAAGTTCACCAATCCAATCAATCAATTTCTTAGGTTTCAAAGTACTAGAGAAAGTAGAAAATTCCATGTCATTCTTCATCAACTCTATCTTAGATCTGACATTCAATTTGACTTTCTTAGAAATATTTGAATCCACATCATGACAAAGATCTGCAATAGCTCTAGGGTCCAATCTTCTCGAAGGAATATTTAAAGATAATAAAAACCCTCTGCAAAAAATAATACACCGACCACCTTGTGGTAATCTCCAAGTTGTAGGCAATTCAGATCATAATCTACCACCTTACACAAACAACTAGGGCAAGATCCACAAGTTTAGTGCCACAGATCCACAACTTAGATCATGCGATCTCTTCACCAACAAGATCAACTTTGCAAGATCAGCCTTGCTAGGTCAACCTTCACTCCATAAGATCACCTCTAATCTAATACCACCTGACACAGACCAAGGCAGAGGGGATCCAATTAAGGACAATTTAGCCTTGCAGCTTTAGAATTACATAGCCCAAAAATCAACATAATAGATGTTCTAACTCAATTTTCATTAACATGCCTAGCTGTATGGCCTTCCGAGTTAGGGTTAGTTACAATTAGAAGTAATTCTGCAAGATCAACATAGATCCAATACAATATTAGCTAGTTTAGCTCTGAAACAATCAGCAATTGATGGAAACCCTAAGGCATATCTAAACTTGAGCTCACAAGCCTCCAAGAAATCTCCTTGTCTCCAAGTGTGCAAACCACTAGGTCTACAACTACAAACTATCAGATAACAATCTGATCTACAATATCATGCAAGATCATTTCCACAACTTCACCAACTCTAGCTTTAGTACATCCAACTGATGTCCAATTTGATGATCATGATCCTCCTCCTCTCCTAAACAACTACCCAAATACCCCTTAAATACTAATCATCAGCCACAAGTTGACTGGATGAAACTATTAACTCCTCCTAAAAATTATTAAATGCAATACAAGTCAGCTTCAAAATAGCCTTACAATAATAAAATCCAACATGTCAACATGTAACAACAACTACCAACAATAAATGCACCAAGTCGGCCCAACAAATCACACATAACTCCAATCAGTAAACTAGAACTACCGAGCATTAGTGAAATAATTAAACACGTCAAGCATCACCGAGCACCAGTGTCGACCAAGTACCACATACATCACCGAGTAACACTTTCCCCAAGTGCCAGAGATTACCGAGTTCTCTTCAGCGGCCAAGCTTCCTTCAATGAGGGAGACCATTGGTCAAGACTATAACCGAGTAACACCAGCCAAACAACACACCTCCATGCAAATCCACCAAGTACCCTAGAATGCCCCTGCATCAGTGTCAAACATGTATTAATAGATGGAGGTGTTGGTCTGAATATCTGGTCCTACAAATTGGTTACACAACTGGGATTTTCAAAAGATGCTATTGATCCTAAAAAGAAGATAACCATAAAAGAATATGATGAACAAGAGAGAAACTCCAAAGGAGTCATTGTGTTACCTATCAAAATTGGACCTGTTATTAGAGATATCACTTGTCAAGTACTAGATCTTCCATTGGCCTATATAATTCTTCTAGGAAGGCTTTGGATACATGAAAAGAAAGCTATCCCCTCAATGTACTATCAATGTCTATAATTTCCTTTGAGGGAGTAGAGGTCACTATACCTGCAGACACATCAGCATCTTACAACGCCTTGAAAGAAAGTGCAGATGAACTTGTTCCACATAACATAGACTCTTCCACTACACAAATAGACATAGCATCTTCATCCAAAATGAAAGACCTTTCAAAAGGAGTGAAAACCAAAGATATAGGAATGGGGGATACACAATGGAACAAGTCCTATCTCTCACATCTCTCCTAGTTTCACCAAAGTCATATGGAAAACCTTCTAAGAAAGAAAAATCGTCAACAAAAGAACCTTAGATTATCTTTAATGGAAGCTTTATCACAAAAAAAGTGTCAAAACAAGAAATAGAGGAAGAGGAAGCTGTGCTGGCCTGGTTATTCAAAGATGAGTCCAAATCACAAACAGTTAAAAAATGTGACTCTCAAACAAAGAAAGTTCCTTCAAAATCATATGGACCAAGAAAAAAATTGATGACTAAAATGGGATATCCTAGAAAAGGACCTTTAGGAACACAAGGTAAAGGTCTCATGTCACCCATTGCACACAATGGCCAGACAAAAAAAGATTCTACAGGTCTAGGCTATCGAAAGAAACCTTTCCATCTCAAGGGAAACTCTTCTCATGTGATAGAACAAATAGAACAAAAATAGACAACAATGAGGAAGAGGAAGTACAACCAATTGATAGTGATGATCTAGATGATACAGATGTTTTCCCCTATGAATGATTTCCTCAAAACATCTTAGACATTCTCAAGGAGGAAAATGAACCTAAACGAATCAATGTAGTAGAAATACAAGAACCTGCTGCTAAAAAAGTGACAGTCACCACACAAGAACCGACTGATCCTGAAATCAAACAAGAGGAACAAATTGAACCTATCATGATAGCTAAACATTTGGGACACACCAGTGATTTTGAGATAGAATCCCATGACAATGAATTTTGTTCAAACACTGAAGGAAACCCTGATTGGGGAATCCATCCTGATTTCATACATATTCTAGATTTTCCCAGGGATGCATATGATTAATCTAATGAATGTGAATGGGGAATTGTTCTGGAAGAAGATGAGTTTATCACAGAGAGACACATATATGCCATTCATAGATACACACCTACGCTTGATGCAAGTCTAGAGTGAAGTGAAGAATCTTGTGATTTTGATTCACTTATCACCAACGATGGGTCCAATAATGACGTTGGGACTCCTAATGAACTGAATATCTTGAGTAGTAATATCACCTTCGAATTCATGAGTCAGATCATAACTAATGATGACAATACTATATGTGTAAACACGATCAACCAATCCTTTCTAGAACTTACAATCCAACATTCCGAGCTTATTGACCAAACATCCAAAGATCCAAACCAAGACATCCATACTTTCCGAACGGACTCTACTCTCGCATGTTACCTCAATGTAGTAGAACCTATGATGACTTCCATAAGTGAAACTAGTGTTAGCATGATAGAGTCAGATATCAAGTATCTTAGTCAAAAGAAAAAAAGAAAAAAGAAAAGGAGTTCTGAGGGTGAAAACCACTATGTGACAGTCTTAGAACCTAAAATAGTAAAAAAGAAAGACATATCTGAAGGTGAAAACCTCTCTAAGGTGCCTAAGGATGAGATATTTGATGTCCTTTTGAGTCATTTATAGGATAGATCTCCAGTGTTGATAGAACCAACTCAGTCTATCAATTTGGGTACAATAGAAGAACCGTAGTTAATTCATGTATCTCAATCTTTGTCAGAAGAAGAAAAGAAAGCATTTACAAAATTCTTAACAAAGAAGAAGATCAAATTTTCTTGGAAATACTTTGATATGCTAGGGTTAGATCCCGATCTCATCATGCATCATCTATCTATAGCTCCAGGAGTCAAACCTATTAAACAAAAGATGTGAAAAATGCATCCACATGTTGTACTCCTAGTCAAAGCTGAGCTTGAAAAGTTACTAAAAGCCAGATTTATCTGAGTTATAGATTATGTAGAGTGGATCTCAAACATGGTTCCTATTTTAAAACTTGAAAAATCTATCAGAGTATGCGCATATTTCAGAGATGTAAACAAAGCATGCTCTAAGGATTACTTTCCACTACCAAACATCGATATGATAGTGGACATGACTGCAGGCTTTGAAATGTACTCTTTAATGGATAGATTTTCTGGATACAACCAAATCAAGATACCTCCAGAAGATCAAGAGAAAACAACTTTTACTTGTGCATGGGGTACTTTCTGCTGGAACGTCATGCCATTTGGTCTTAAGAATGCTGGTGCTACATATCAATGAGCTGTGACATCTATCTTCCATGATATGATGCATCAAACTATGGAAGACTATGTTGATGAAACCTTAGCAAAATCAATGAAGAGATCAAAACATCCAATAGACTTGAGTAAAATACTGGATTGAATGGAAAAGTTTAATCTCTAATTGAAACCTAAGAAATGTGCCTTTGGTGTCACTTCAAGAAAACTTCTAGGTTATATTGTTTCAAAGAAAGGAATTGAAGTAGATCTAGTAAAAGTCAAAGCAATCATGAAAATGCAACCTCCTAAGAATATCAGTCAAATGAGGACCTTACAAGGAAGGGTACAATCAATTAGGATCTTTATATCCCAGCTAGCAGACATATCACAACCTTTCACAAAAACATTACATAATGGTGTGACCTTCTCATGGAGTGAGGAATGTGAAAAGAACTTCAACCATATTAAGAAATATTTGGAAAATCCTCATATTTTGATGCTTCCTATTCAAGGGAATCCATTGATACTATATGTCTCCACCATAGATACAACACTGGGGACATTACTAGCACAACATGATAAAAGAAAGGAGAGAGCTATCTACTACATCAACAGAACATTGGTAGCTTATGAAAAGAACTATTGCATGATAGAAAAATCATGGATGGCTGTCATCTTTGCATCACAGAAGATAAGACACTACATGTTAGCTCATACTATATAATTAATAGCAAATATTGATCCACTGAAGTACTTATTGAGCAAAGTTGCCCTCATAGGTAGACTACCAAAATGGGTAATGCTATTGAGAAAATTTGACATAGAATATGTTGAGAGAAAAGCTATCAAAGGACAAGTCATTGCAGATCAGTTAGCTGAAGCACCACTGTTCGATGATCAACCAATGTAAATGTAATTCCTTGATTCCTCTATTATGCACTTGTCTTCTAGAACATGGCAATTATTCTTTGACAGATCCTACACATAGAATGGATTTGGAGCTGGTATACTATTCATCACACCTCAAGGTTACTCAATTCCAAAAGCATTCAGAATAAAATTCCCTTATATCAATAGCATAGCTGAGTATGAAGCTTTACTAAATGGTATGAAGATAGCACTAGAATGGAGAGTCAAAGAGCTACACATTCACAGAGACTTGCAACTAGTCATACACCAAGTCAATAATGTGTATCAAACAAAAGATGAGAAAATAATTCCATACAAACACATGGTAGATGACTTAAAGAAATACTTCATGTGTATCACGTTTGAATAGATTCCTAGAATGGAGAACAAGGCTACTGACACTATGGAAATGCTATCAACTTTACTACAGAAGCCTGAACATGAGCTACATTACAAGTTCCTGGTGGAAGCACGGTCATTCCCTGCCTAAGATTATCCAGAAACCCAAATGATCTGCACCGTTGTAGGTCATGATTCCTCCCGATACCAACACCTATATTCCTACCTTCAAGACCAAATCATTCCTAATTCCTTTAACTGACATGAGAAATGTTACCTTATTCAAAATGCATCATGGTATGTCATCATTGGTAATGATCTATACAAATAGAGTCTAGATGGTACACTTCTTAGATTTTTAGAATGTGAAGATTCCCAACACACATTAGAGGAAGTCCATGAAGGTATTTGTGGATCACATTCCAATGGGTTAACACTAGCTTGAAAACTCATTAGGGTTGGGCACTATTGGCTAGACATTGAAAAAGAGGCCATCAAATGTGCGAAGAACTTTTAGAAGTGCCAGGTCCATGGTAACTTGATACATGCACTAGGGAGAGAGTTGATTCCCTTTACAACATAATGGCCTTTTCAAAAATGGGAATTTGATCTCATAGGAGCTATCTATCCACATTCATCAAATAGTCATACCTATATTATCACAACAATAGATTACTTCACAAAATGGGTGGAAGTAGTGCCTTTGACACAAGCAACCGAAAAAAAAATCTCAATGTTCATCCTGAACTACATAATTTTTTGGTATGGTATCCCGTACTCCATCATCACAGATAATGGAGGACAATTCAAAACAAGGATCTAGACTCCTTATGCTCTAAATTCAAGATCAGTCAACATTGGTCATCCATTTACTATCCTCAAGAGAACGGACAAGCTGAAGCATCCAATAAGAACTTACTGAAAATCCTTCATCACATAGTCAATAAGATAGGAAGAGAGTGGCACCTGATGATAAATCCAGCTCTTTGGGCCTACATAACAAGTATTAGAATTCCCATTGGGGCTACTCCCTTTGCTTTAGTATATGGGGCTCAAGCGGTACTACCTATTAAGGTTGAAATCCCATCACTATGAATCAGAATGCATGGTCTCATAACGGATGATGATTAAAGAGTGTCTAGGTTACAAGAACTTGAACTACTAGATGAGCACAGACAAGCTGCGAATGATAATATCAGAGTATATCAGAAAAGAATGTCTAGAGGATAGAACAAGAAAGTCAGACAAAAATAATTTTAGGTTGGCGATCTAGTCTTGAGAGAGATTAATAAAAATCAATCCCATCAAGAATGCAAGGGGAAGTTTGAACCCAACTGGCTAGGCCCCTTTGTTGTCACTGCTAGTTTTGGCTCTTGAGCCTATCAACTCTCAATGACTGAAGGAGAATAGCTCAAAGAACCAATCAATGTTCTCCATCTGAAGAAATTCTATGCCTAAGGGATTCAGTCTATGGTAAAATATCCTGAAAAAGCATAAAAATTAGAAAACTACAAAAGTAAAATAAAAATAAAAATGGAAAAGATAAAAAATACAAAAGAAGAAGAAAAAGAAAAAGTGCCTTGGTGAAAACCTGGTAAATAGGCACCTTGGTAGTAAAAATAGAATCTCTACCAAGATGGTGAAAACTCGACAAATGGGCTCCACTTGTATCAGAATGCTCCATCTATCAATGCAATCTTGGTATTTCCCAGCTTTAAGTCCTACTTTAGTTTGTACATATCTCCTATTTTCAATAAAGTTGATCTGAGCACAATCCAACAAAAGTGTCATTATCCTATCAAAGTTTCAACTTGGGGGAAACCAGTGTCATATCCTATGGTCCTCAGTATCTTCAAACAAGTCATATCTAGTCAAGGTCCTTCCTGAGCTACGTTTGAGTTAGTCAGTTAGTCTCCTCACTAGGAAAGGATTTTGCACCTTACAAAAAACAAATCACAACAAAAAACTGGAAATAATCTCTAAGTAATGCTTAAATCTTCTTGTATGCTAACTAATTCACATTGAGATTTCTGCATATTTTGTCCCTTGGAGCTCCTTGATGATATCCTTCATGAGATTCAGAGAGTGATGACTGGGGGCATAATCTTTTATTTGCCTTCTGCTGGTAAGTAAAATCTAATAAGTTTGGAAATTTTGGATTGAATTGGTGTCCACTATAAGTGCCTCTATCATGATTGGATGACCATGTGTACCTTGACCATTGATACCTAGATGCTTCAAGGAATTTTGATCTAACTTTTGTCTTTTCGAATGATTTTTTTAATCCTACTATGAAACAACTACTATCCAAGGATGTGAACAATAAAGGGTGACTGTAGGTAATTCAAATTGGAAACATAATGAATTCTGCAACTGATTGGTGTGTTTTTTTTGCAAGGCATATTCAGGTCATCACAACGTTTATGTTCTGATGCTTATACAAATTGCTATATGAAAATGGACATGATATTCAGGTCATCCTGGCTTTTTTGCCTTGATGCTTATATCTAAATCCGACATAACAAAACAAAAATCAATATTCATATGTTCATGGTTACCTAACTAGTGGACATTGTATCAATTTAACCAGTGTTACCTAAATAAAATATTCAATGATGATAGAAGACCGACATATGATCTGTGACTAAGTCCTAGGTCTTGCATTTCATTCTACATTTTTCACTTTGCATGGTTACATTTCTCATGATTTACATACCAATCACTGCTTGAATTCTACAAATTTGCACTAAAAACTCAAAACAAGGACTGAGCTTCGTATGAAGGTCCCCTCTAAACTAAGTCAGCAAGCAGTCACTATCCTGGGGTACACATCCATTTTTACAATGACTGAGAACTTTTATTCTTCATGTACCTACAAAAACATATCATGTGTATCATTGCATTTACATTACATTTTCATTTCATTCATCCATTGCGTACATACATGTGCATCCAAAGAAACATACATTTGCATTTATTCATCACTATCTATCATTGCATTGCATATTCATACATTTGAAAGGAAACATTCATTGCATAATCCATACATTTCACAAATGAAATAAGCATTTCATACATTTGCATCACATGATATTACATCATAAAACAAAAATGACAAGTGCATATTGGAATGTCAGAATAGTAAAAGGGGGTGCACTAATGGCACTGTATACAAAAGAATCAGCTGCAATGAGCTATCAGATATGAGCAAAAAGACAAAAATAGAGAAAAAAAATAGATCAACTATCTTCTTGGTCCTCTGCATAAGGTGCTACTCCTCCTATAGGTGGATGTAGAGGTGGGTTAGCATGAGGAGCCCTAGCTCCCTCAGAATTAATCATGTAATGGGAGTAGGAAGTCATCCTCTTCCCAAGTGGAACAATAGAAGAGTAAGTATATACATAATAAGCATCTTGGCTTGTTTGGTGGATGACCTCTTCCTGCAAGCATCTAACATTTGCCTCCCACTCTCTCAGCTACCTCTCACGATCTCTCAGTTGTACTTGTAGGGTAGTGCTACATAATATGTGGTCCCACAAGTACTACCTAAGTCATTTGATAACATCTTGAGATGTCTATCTCAATCTAGGATCTGCCTCAGTAGCTACAGTCTCTGCCTCCTCCATAAGTTGATCAACACTAGCCTCTATCTATGCCTTGTGGTGAGAAACCTCTACACCTAGGTCAAAATCAGGTCAAAATTAGGAGCGTCTTGTGCATCTTCCATTAGAGCATCCTGCTGTGCTCCCAGGACCTCATCAACACTACCCACACTACCAAGCTACCCACCCTTGCCTCTAGTGTATCTCCTTTGTAAAAATACATACCTACTTGCTGCAAAACTCTGAGGGCGAGGAGGTCTCATCTATCCTAATGGCCTTGGTGGGTTCATCACTACTTTGGGACGGGGTGGCATTAGATGTACAACTAATATCTGCACCTCTTTGCACCTCTGGCCTTTGCCCATAGGGGCATCTATCACATCCTCAACATCCTCCATAGTGGGAATAAGCTTGGTAGGATTTGAGAAAAACTTGATCAAATTCTCTGTAAGATAAGAAATAAAAGCATCTATCACACTAGCATCGGCCACCTGCGGCCTATAGTCCCAGTCTCTGCTAACCAAGCTCCTATACTCCAGACTGCACTCTACATATGATAGCTTGGCAGACCATCCTAACTCAAGCTCATGGATTAAATGAGCATATGTGACAAACTCCTAAGGGGCATCTTGAATAATGCCAACTTGTTGCCACAAAGGAGTAATGATGAATCTCTCTAATATGGTGGTAGACCGCCCTATAAGGATCCTGCTCTGGCAGAAGTAACTGAACTGAACATGAGAAGCTGATCACACCTCTATCTGTAAGTACAACCTCTAGGCGATGAAGGTCATATCATGAAGAACACACCTCTAGTACTCTATCTGGCCCATCCAGACCTGTGTGACATACCCTGAATATCTATAAATGAGCTGCTCTTGTGACTATCGCTTATCCTGACATACTAGCTGACATATCATGATGTGCTCCCAAGCCTAGATTTGAAGAAGTAAAGCTCCTAATGCAAACCTCTTCACCTCATGATAGATGATCTCATGCATCTCTGAATACATATGTGCCCAGAGGCACTGATCCCATATGAGCTCTGTAGGAGTAGCCATTAGACGTGCTACCATAGGGGCCCAACCCTTCAGAAGACCATTTTACTGACGGTCAGACATAATAATACCTCCAACCATTCTTTCTATAATGCACTCAAGATGGTGAGTGTGGTTGTATCTCTGTACTAAGACCTCTCAGGAGATCTGCTGAAGAATCTGCTCATCTGCACCGAATAATGTCCTAAATGCCTACAATCCTGTGTTGCCTGCACCAGTGTAATCTGGGTGTGGGCCATGAAAAGGTATCTAAAGTATCCTCTAAATGTCCTCCAGATTCATAGTGATATCTCTAGTAGGCAGATGGAAGGTCTGGGTCTTAGAGTGAAACCCTCTCCATGAACACAATCAATAATCCATGGTTCACCCAAATATCAGGCAACTAAATCAAGAACTCAAAGCCACAAGAAGCAAGATATACTCTCGTAGGGTCTGAAAGTGCCCGACACAACCTCTGAGTAGCCGAGTGTCAAATACAAATTGGACATCTGGGTAATGAACCTACACAACATAAAAATGGGGAAACCTATCAGTAACTAGGTAAAAATTAGGTTATAAGCATTCAAAATGAGAAAGTCAATACTTCAGAAGGTGCATAAAAGACCAAGGAAAACAACCATGATAAAAAAATTGACCTAAGGACCTAAAAAATGGTCACTATTTTCCATACGACAAATCAAACTGGCATCAATTGTCATACAACAATATACAAGGTCCCATACAACACTTCATGGTCATATGACATTGTGCAAGCTCTTGCATGACATATGAGGGACCCGATGAAATGTCATACAATAGATTGGCCCCTCTCATATGAGTTGCACATATGTCCCACATGAAACTTGAAATGGACTTGAAAACTTGTACGAGTCCAAGCAGACTGTTGTATGAGTTCTCGTGAAGTAAAAAAATAAAAAAGTTGAAAAATATATAAAAAATCCTAGAAAGCATGAAATGAAGAAAAATTTGAATTCAAAGAGAGGCATATAGGTCCACTTACAGGATTCCCATACTGGGGTGGTCATTGGTATTGACGATGCACTTGAAATGGTGTGAGGGGACTGGAACCTTCATTTTCGCTCAGAGGGCTCCACAAAGGTTTCTAAAGTCAAATGGTTGAAATGATTTGAAAATGACCCTTTTGGGCCTTATATAGGTTTTGACCCACAATTTCAAAGTGCATCATTTTGTGTGAAAATTGCACCCCTAGCTAATTTCGACATTCTAAACCCATTTTTGGGATCAAAATCAAAATTTGAGATAGTTACTTTGTCAAAATTATGATTTAAATTTTTTGGACCCAGGATGACTGACTGCTTGCAAAATTAACCTTCAAAATGTCAATGAAATCCAATATTTAGCTTAACTGATTATCATACATCAAACTCTTTGAATTTCAACTTGGTCAACCATGGTCAAACCTAGTCAAACTTGGTCAATAGGACCTCCAAACGATGCAGAACGCATCCCCGGATGTGCATAACCACTTCTTAAATTGATTACATCACTGCTAAACCATATAACACTAGATTTCTTGCCAGATTTCAATTTTCATCTTGAATGGGGCATGGTATTACACATCTTTAATCAAATCGGTCATCTAAATTTCTTTCAGTAATCAAGACAACAACCACGTCTAGTTGTTGATTCATCAAATGTCCTCGTCGCTTGGGGCACATCGCTTGGGGCATATCAGATTCATCAAGATCCATATCAATCTGGTGTTCTCTCACAACTTGTAAACTGTATCAGCTTTTCCTAACCATCGGTTCATTAGTGTTATTTCCTTGGTTCTTCGTAACTGAAGGGTTCATATTTGGCATCCTTTTGATTCCTTTGGAAAATCAGGTCTGGAGTCAAGATAGTCACTTCTTCATAATCATAAGGTTCAGAATTAGGCATTTTGACACTTTTTCATAATCACCAGTTTATTGTTGCTACTGCTAACATCATCTTGATTCTTTGGTCAATCAGGAATTGAATCAACATCTTCAAATTAATCAATTGGTTTCTATCTCAGAATCGGTTAATCTTTCATGATCAATTTCTCCACCACATAACTTAGTCCACATCAACATCAAAAATAGATTAATCTTTGAACCACTGCGCTTCGCATAGTAATTCAAATAGGGGCAAAATGTAATACCCCAAAAATGGGCTTCAAAACCATTGACCTCCTACATCAATAAATCGATCGAAATCGACACAAAAGTCCTAACCAAAGACACATTGACGCATCAAATCATTGAAACCCTAATCAATCTAATTTTAATTCTGCATCAGGGAATATTCCTAAAAGATTCCTAATTTCTCCTAATTACTTCTAACTAAACATTATTTGGTGATACATATGTTCTATTTATCCTAGGTATGATTAATTGAATATGTTGAATTTTTGATTAATTAAACTTAATTCTTCCACTTAATTAATTTAATTACATTTATTCCTAATTAATATTGTTTTAATTTGAGAAAAAAATCAAATTCCTAAGAATAATTGATTAAATATTCATTTAATTGATTAAATCGAGTTGTCAAATTAATGATATAGTTTTGGGATAAAGTTTGATTAAATAATTGATTAACCCATAAATCAATTATTTTTATTCAAAAATTAGTTAAGTTGAGAATAATTCATTTGAATTATTAATTAAATTCATAATTATCCATGCACAATTAAAAGAGCAGTTAAACTCTGAATCAACAAATCAATTCAATTTGTTAACTTTTCCAACTCAACATGTGATTGTGAGTTGAAAAGCTGATTGAAATTCCGATTCGAGTTAAAAAGCTAATTTTGCATGATTTTGTGAGTCAACTAATTCTGATTTCTTGATAACTCAAAAATCAATCTAAGTTATTCAGGGAGAGACTTTTGGATTTCCACGAGTTCTAACAGAACCCTAGATTTCTATATAAACGAGGCTCAGTCCTTCTCAAATGATCCTGAACCATGAATTTGATCACAAATCCTGTGACTGCGAATTTGGAGAATTTGGCTTATGCGATCTGGCGATATTGTGAGATTATTTCAATTCTTGAGATTCTTATTGTCATTCACTTTCATAGCATAATATATCATTTATAGATCAATTGCATTCATTTCAATTCTAGATCAAATTTCATATCAGTTTTCATACGTATTGCATAGAAAAATCCAAAAAGATAGATTAAGCTGCATTCAATTTTCATCCATTTGTCATCATTAAATCCTTCATTTAGGTATTGCATATTCACTTGTCTCGGTCAATTCTAAGAATATCAAACTCATACCTACTAGAAGGCAGTAAATTTCTTGGTTAGCATAGTTTAGTACTTTATTTGCAGATTTCTTGATTTTCTAACCTCTAATGTTTTACTGAAGTGTTGTGTCCACAACTAGGTAAAAAATTCACACACACAATCATTAGGTTGCCTTTGATTTTTCATTTGTTCATCTTGAATGTTCCATTATTCTTCATTCCTTTTCATGATTTTATTAGCATCTCTCTCAACTTTCAAATCATTCTTTAAATGTTGATTCTCAGATCTCAATTCTACAATCTCACCACCTTTCCTAGTAACATCCCGATTTGCCATAACAATTTGATTTGTCAAGTTATAGTGAGTTTGTGTCAACCTCATGATTTATCTATTTTTCTCATCTAATCTTGTATTCATTTGTCTTCTTTCTTCTTCTGCATTTCTTTTGGCATCCTTAACTTTTCCCTTTTGTTCCATGATCTCACACATCCTTACCGACTTTTCCTCTACATGATATTGAGTGTCCTCAAATTGTAGTGCAAGCTCTTTCCTTTTTCTGATTGAGTGTTTTAACTTTCTTCTTAGTTCTTCAATTTTCTCATTTTCCATCTTTAGCTTTGTTTCTATACTATCAATTATTGTTTTATACTTGTAGCTTTCCATCCTTCTAGATATTTCCTCTTAAGTGACTTAACTCCTTAATAAGAGACTGAGCTCTGATACCAATTGTTGGATCAAGTGTGGAAAGGTAAGTACTAAGAGGGGATGGGTGAATTAACACTTCAAATCACTTTTAATCTTTTCTAAACTTCCTTCACATTCATTTAATGATTACTTATCATTTGCATTCATCACATGAAAATAAATAAAACATGTACTAATCATTAACAGATAACACATGTATTTTGGTATCACAGAAATTCTTGTTGGAGGATAAAAAATGTGGTGGGGATGACACCCACAACACTTCACTACTGTAGGAATAAAGTTTCTTGGTTAGAGCTACAATGCTTAGATATTTATGATAGCTTACCCTGTTAAAGGTATTAACCCGGTTAAGAGTTCTAAGACTACTAAGTCTACTCTCTTAAGAGATTTCACAATTCTAATCTAAGAATTGTACTCAGTTAAAGGATTTGCAATTGAGATCTGTTAAGATCTTGATTAAGAGACTTATACAATTTTGATTAAATTTTAATCAAAAATAAAAAATCTATGTCAAATGTGCATCAACAAACACTTATCAGACTCTGTGTTGTCAATATCTCATTACCTCATACTGTGTAACCTTCACAAAAACAATTCAGTACTTGGTAGATCTGTTCTACAATACACTGTTACTAGGTGGATTTCTCTTCTTATTCATTCATATCACCATAGCCACATTCTCCATCATTCTAATCTTTACTTCTATGGTCTATTTATACAACTCTTGAAGCGGTGCTAGAAGTTCTAGAATCTTCTCCTTTAAGCGGTGCTAGCATTGGGTACAATTCTAATGCATATTCATCCATAATTATCGTTTGATAAATTCACCTTGTAGTCATGTGTAATAATTAGACTTAAATCTCCAATGTCTTATTTTATGATCTCCTCGAGATTGGTAAACCATTTTATGATCGATGTCCAGGTTCAATGTACTTAGATCTCATCTGGTGTCGAACTTCTCTGCTTGGTAATATGTTTTCTTTAACTTGGTAACTAAGTTATTTTCTCGGATAGGTTCTTGGTAGAACATGGTTCTTGGTGCTCGGTTTTGTCTCGCTTGGTGTCTTTCTTTCTCTTTACCAAAATTCCTTGTTAACTTATTCCTTTTGCCAAATTCTTTCTCTTCCTTACCAGCTCATCTTTTCTTCCTTACTGAATGACTTTGACAAGCATAATAACTTCCTTATAACTAATGACAAAAAAATTAACTCTTAGGGGTATCAAAGACACACCCAAATATACAACCTAGGTGAAGACTATATCTGGTATCTATTCACTAAAACACATACGCATCAAGTGCAATTGATCATAATATAAATAGTCAAAGCATAAATATGAATAATCAAAGTATGCCTAATGGATCGGTGCTGCTCTATTGATGTGATCATTCATATGTATTAAAATGTCACATCATTAGTCTTTCCATATTTAATCCTTTATATACATAATAATTAACTTTTTATTTAAATTTAAAATATTAAAATAATTATTTTATAACATATACATCACATAGTAGTGAAAATCCCAATGAAGTATCCATCAACAATAAAGGAACAATAATATAGGAAACCAATAATAATCATCATGATAATATAATTCAATGTTCTCAATTATAAAACATATTAGATATCATCATAAAGCATCATGTCACATCACGAAAGCATCATCATGTATATATGATCAAAATGGTAAGTAATAATATAGTCTAACATCTACGTCAACAAAGATATTGGTAAAGCCAAAATAGTGTATTGCAATCAAATGCATCACACGGTGCAAATATTTGATCACATCATGTAGATAGCCATAGAATAAAATAGTGTCTACCTTGGATTAAAATAACATATATAATGATCCTGGATTTAGATAACATCTAAACATGATCAACAACCATAGTCTGGTAACCAAAGGGACATACATCAGTGAAACCAAAAAATCATTATAAGCCATATAAACTAGATACCATCATAACCTCGATAGTAATCTCATAATGAACATAAGAATGAACTAAACCAAGTGCATCTCACAATGCTAGCATCCAATCATAGCATGAGAAAAATCACTGAATCTCCTAAAAAAATCAAGCTCCTATCTAGTCAACCAAGGCCCCCAATGAATCCACATAACTCAACATAGTCTCAAGTACTCTAGCATGCCAAATCAGGTATCTAACAAGTGAAAAAACAATGGTTTTTACAACTAGGCCTAGGTACATAAGCAACTTTCCAAAGAAATAGCACAATCCATATCTTAAAAAAAGGCTCCAATACATCATGGATCCAACATGATCATAGAATATAAGAATATATTCATCCAAGAATAAGGTAAGCTAACCAATCACATAAAGAAATAAGGAAAGTATCCTAAGCCAAAATAAGGTATCACAAGAGATCTCATCCATATGCAAAGAAGTACTAAAATGACATAATAGTGGAGCCACATCCATTAGGTCATCATGCAAAAATAAATTGGAAAAGACACTACATAACCCCCTAAAGAATAGGCTTACTCTTAAGTCATACAAACGAGCACATAAAGTGTGAGATCCGCAATCTAAGATAATAAAAAATTTCCTTTTTAATCCTTCACAAGTCTAGCCAAACTAAACCAACTCCTTACCATCTAGTCTCACAATTGCTGAAATGACCAACACATGTTGAAAAGAGCATGAAAACTCTTAAAATTCTACAAAGGGCATAATAACACGTGCTAGGAAAAATGTGTCTATCCATGATCTCTACCTAATGAGGCATAACACTTGTCACTTTATCTCATTATAAGGAATCTAGCCGTAAAACAATGCCCTCCACCAAGGATTCATGTGTGATTATTTAGGATTAGCAGAGAATCTTGCTACAAATCCAACCGCATGTGTAATATCTAGTCTACTATGCACAACAAACATCATTTTGTCAATCATAGATCTATACAAGGTTTGATTTACCTCAGTGGACTTGTCATCCTTTTTCAATTTTCATCCAATGACCATAGGTGTATCGACTGGTTTTGAATCTTCCATACTGAATGTCTTCAATACTTCTTTGATGTACTTTGATTGTGTGATGTATATTCCTTCCTTCTGTTGTAATATTTGCAAGCCAAGAAAAAAATTGATCTCACCAAATAGTGACATTTCAAATTCTTTCCTCATTTCATCAGCAAATGATTTGCATAACATCTATTTTGCATTTTTACATGTCTTAACATCTTCAAATTCAACATCTGATAAAGAAGAAGCAATCTCAATTATCATAGCATTGTGTTCATGTCTTTCTTTCATCTGATCAATAGTCAGAGGACCAGTGGGTAAGATAAATTCATTTTTCAAGTAGTGCAATGTAGAATCTCCAATCCCTGATAGATATAACTTCATCCTTCTTTTCTATGTCAAGAAGTTGTCTTCTTTCAGCTTTGGCAGCTCTCTCTTATACATCTTGTGATATTTTACTTAATTCCTTCAAAATTTTCTTTCAAGAACTCTATGCTCTAATACCAATTGTTAGATAAATGAGAGGGGGGTGAATCAGTTAAGCCCAGTTATCCTATAGTCCCAAATACTCCCTGATGTATAAAACAAATCTTTCAAACAATTTAATCGACTCGGTAAAACTTTAACTGTGCCTTTCTGTTCAATTACCAAATAGCAATAAATTAACTAGTGTATATACCAATCAAACCAATAATAGTAATGTATAAATTATAATAACAATTCATCACATCCTTACACATATAACACTTTGATTTTTAATGTGGAAACCCTATTAGGGGAAAAAACCACCTAGGACTGGTAACCCAAAATAATTTCACTCTTCTAAAGTGATCTCAGTTAAGAGCCAACCTTGTTAAAGGTTACAATAACACATTGTGAGGGGTGACCTAGTTAAAGGGTTCATCACTAACAGTTCTCCGTAACCAAACATTCACTATGGGGTCAACAAGAAAATAATCAAAATTCAGTGAATGTCATAATGAAATATAAAAGATCGTTAAGTCCCACTGAGTTAAGAGATTTATTTATAGAAATAGTTAGAATGCAATTGTAAATGATCTGATTCAAATACAACTTTCTTTTGCAAATTTTCAGATCTATGATAATCTCAAAATACCTCTGGCTAATAATCTCAATTCAATTCCTTTGTATCCTCTGACTATGTTCTGCTAGGTTAATTCCTTTTTCTTTGATGCTCAGTGTTGTCTATAGATTTGTTCGGTTCTGCCTTCAACCTATTTGACCAGCTTCACATGAATGCAATCTTCTCATGCACATTCTAGAATTCAATATGAATCTCTTGTCTCCTTTTATAGACATAATAAACCATTTTCTTTCCAGCCATAGATTTTGCCTCTTAATCTTCACCATTGATTTTGTGACTTTAACCTTCCTCAGAATTTGTGTCTCTAATATGTTTCATTCTCCATCATCCGATTATCCTTGAATTTTATCAATCATTTGATCATCATAAAAAACTTTACCTTTAACATCAAAATCATCCATAATTGTCCAGTTCATCATCTTTAGTTGGCAGTCATCTGTTCCATTCATTTCTTTCACTTGGTCAATACCATGATGTGTCAGTGACTACTTACTTGGTTAAAACTATACTTGGTATACACTACACTTTCTCAGTGTACTTTGTTTCAACTCAGTGTATACTAAGTTCTTCATTTACTGACCACATAAACTTGTTCATTCTTGATCTTCAATCCATAACAGAATTATGTAATACAATCAAATCACTAACATAATGCAATAGACTCATCAATAAGTTACCCAATGAATACCATATCCATATCTTTCTGATACATCTCATCTTCATGTTAATATCTCATTCCTTCATCATTATTTCCTTCTTCAGATGTTTGTAACTATCATGATAAATATAGTCAAAACTAGTTGACATCAATGAAAATATAATAACTAATTTAATGTGTCACATATATCTTAGTATCTCGGTAATCATCAATCAATGTCTTTTGAAGTATCCTATCAGTTTTCAAAATCTTCCTTAAGATATTCAATCATTTGTAGTCTATCATTGTTAATATTCAAGCATATCATATACCCATAACAAATGGATGTTTAGGAAGATTCCCTGAAATCCTTTGATTCTTCTCCTACATTGTCTCTAAGTAACACAATTTTTCCTTTGATGGTTTCTTGACTAGTACATCAATGCATGATGATTTGTATAGAATACAAATTGTGTAATTAATAGGGAATGCTTAATTTATTGAAGATCATATGTAATAATGAAGTTTCCCATTATTATAACAAAAGATTCCTTATGCCTCTAGGGTACATGGCTTGAGGAAATAGAACTCAATGAATGAAGATAAGTTACACAAGACATAGACAACATACAGATGGTGTGGAATTGAAATATCAATTATTTTCCAATAGTGAGGATGTGAATGAAATCAATCCATAACAAAAATAGATATATGCTAGGGGAGAGTTTATGATCCATATTCAAAACCCTACCTCCTATTTTTTTTTATTGATCTAGATGCACAAGTAAGATATTTATGAACACACCTTCCTTCTCCGTAGCTTTCATGTGATTAGCCATGAACAAGCAATAAGTTCCAACTACTAAAAATATGCCTAGAATGAAGATGAATCATTTAGCCCCTCTACTAAACCTCCTTCAACACGTGATACACCTACTACAATGTTCAACGTGGTGCTCCATCTCAGAGAAGCCAAGAACAATAAAAATGAAACCCTAGATCTTATTTCACGTGGACAACTTTTGGATCAATTGAAAACTCATTTTTTTCCCCTCTTCTCTCATTTCACTTTGGCGCCTCTTTTCTCATTTCACTTTGGTGCCTAAGAATATTAATACATTATATTATTATATTTTTGTTTTATATTTATCTTATCAAAAAGATAATATTTACATTGTTTAAATTTTATTATTTATTATGTTAATAAATTATTAATATTGTTAATTATATTTTTATTGGTTAATAAATTATTAATATTTTTTACTATATTTTTAACTATAAGTTATAAATTATTAATTCATTAACTATGTTTCTAATGTTTTTATATTTACATTCCTTAACTTTTAAATGGTTATTTATCTTTAATTTTTCAATTTTATGATACTTGATCATTTTTATATAGATCTAAATGGTCATTTATCTTTAATTTTTCAACTTCACTGTACTTGAGTATCAATAGAGCATTTTTTACACTTTTGAGTCCTAATAGCTCTTTCCAATTGATAGGTATGAGATATTAAAGATAAATAACCATTAAAAACATATACTATTGGCATAATTGATGCTAACTAATGTAGTGATGGTAAGTGATTTATGGAGTTCTAATGATATATATTTGACTGCATGATGATCAATTATTGAGTTTTCATTGATGTCAAGTATTGACCTAGTGTTGATAGTATGTTGTTGAGTATAAGGTTGATGATCAAGGTGTTACGATAAGTTTTAGTTGTAGCAATTCATATGAGAGACTTGGGGATGTCTCAGAATGGTTAATGCATGACTGCTACTATTGGTATTGATCAGTAAGGAATTTATGATCAGATGAATAATAATAGTGCAACTGCTAAAATAGTTAGTGACATACGATAGGTGATTTGAGTGGTTTGTCAAATCTTTGGTGTTTCTTGTAATGCGGTTATAGGATATAGTAGCTAACTATGTTTGGATTCTCTAGTTGCAATCACAACTGATTTGAGAAACCAGAGTGAAGGATGGATGATCGGTGACCTGAGTCAGAATTGTTAACGAATTGAAGTGTTTATGTTCTTAAGGAACAGTTGTTAAATCATTGATCGGTGATTGGTTTAGATGTTGTTGTGAATTCGGTTAAGTCAGTCATGATCTGGTGATGTGTTATGTTGATTAGAGGTGATGATTTGGCATCACATTGCTCCATGCTAGTGTGTGGAGAAGATTTAATAAAAAGAAAGTGTGTAGTCAAAATATGCTTGACCCCTTGATAAAAAATCCTATGTAAATCATTGTATTGGCCAATGTTGTGTAGGAAAATTGTTTTATGCATTGAGATATGTGTATTGATGCATTGGATTTGAGCGAGAAGATTGAAAGTTAAATTGTAAGTCATTTAGGGTAAGCCAAATGCATCGAAAAACTTAAGGGATTAATGAATACTATATATTGGATGAAGTTGAAAGTTTTTAGTGTTGATCGTGTATTGGGAAAGTACGGTGTGAAGTGAAAGTTGTGATCAAGCCAGAGAAGAGATAAGTGTGGTAAGAATATATTTTGTGCTTCAGTGGATCTGATCAAGCAGAGGTAGTTCTATTCTATAGATCATTATTTTTGTTGTTCCCTAATAGTTATAGTAGTCAAAATCCCTTAATTAGGTGGATCCTATCAAGTCCCTATTATAAATACTCTAACAAGGTGGTACATTAGTTTTTGTTTGAAGTCCTCTAACAAGGCTACTCTTAATAGGGTAAAGGTCCTAACAGGCCTAAAGGTAAATCCCTTAATCGGGTAGCACCTAACAGGGTTAAGCTCCTCACAAGGTGTACTTTAGAAGAGTACATCATTTAGTGGGTACTAATACCCACCGTTGATTTTTTTGAATTTGGTTTTCCATGAGATAAATATCCATGTCAAGTGTTTCAATATTTTTTTGATGTGTTTCTGGTTATGATTTTCATTTGTTGATATTAAAGTGAAGGCTACTGTAAAGATTAAGTGGTTGAAAATTTTGAATAATTGGTAGATCATTGATTCACCCGTCTCCTCTCACTAATCTAATCTTAGAATTAACAATTGGTATTATATCCCTGTTCCTCTTTTGTGATAAAAATTA
Source organism: Chamaecyparis obtusa (assembly GCA_027943335.1). Taxonomy (NCBI): domain Eukaryota; kingdom Viridiplantae; phylum Streptophyta; class Pinopsida; order Cupressales; family Cupressaceae; genus Chamaecyparis; species Chamaecyparis obtusa. The sequence continues at coordinate 245,989 of BSBK01001974.1, forward strand.
ATATCTTGAGGTAGAAATCCTAAGATGATGCAAAAGGAAGGTCCTAAATTCACAAGACAGAACTACTCCATATGGTGCGGTCAGATGAAGCTATATCTCAAAGGTATGGGTGATCAGTATTGGGATCATGTGATTACTAGATATACTGTCCCTTCAAGAGTCCTGAATGAAAAGTAGTTAAGGATAAGATAAGAATATACCGCTACTATGGAATGTATTGCAAGTACTATTTTAGATTCATAATTTATTGATTTCAAAGACTTGGATATTTATTATGAGATGTGGGATAGATTGAAGACTGTCTATGGTGGATATCCAAATGTCCAGAAGGAAAATCTTGATAGTTTGAGATGAAAATATGATGACATGAGGATGGAAGACAATGAGAACATTAAAAAATATAGTTAAAGAATCAAAGAGCTTTTTGTTTCTATCCGAGGTGTTGAAGGTAATCTTCTCAAGGAGGATGTGGTAAGAAAAGTATTGAAAATTATTTTGCCTTAGTATGTCATTAGAGTGTCAACTATACAAGAGCTCAGATCTCTAGGAACTATCATTGTTACTCTTGATGTATTAATAGGAAAGTTGATGACATTTGAATTAAGAAATTATGACAATAGTATGCCTAAAGTGGAAGCTTCTTTCAAGTCACCATTGACTATAGCACCATCTAATAAATGAAAGGATATATCTAATAGTTATTCAACATTTTATTCTAATGATTATGAATCTATCATGTTTGAAGAAAGAGTACAAGAAGAATTGGAAGCTTTATTTGCTAAAAGGCTTCCTAGAGGAAAAGGTAAATACAAGGGTAAGCTACCTTTGAAATGCTTTGCATGTAATAAGATTGAAAATATTTCCTCTAGATGTCTTGACAATGACATGAAGAATTGTATATGTGGAAAAGTGACATTTATGGAGCAAGGATAAACACTCAAATGTTAGTTATATAGGTGCACATTAAAGATCTTAAACTAACAAGAAAACTATGTTTAAACTCATTCCTACACCTACACAACCTCAGATGGGCATGAAGAAAGTGTACCCAAGACTTGCTTGATTTAAGCTCTTAGAGAGGTTGTGGGTGTGATCTCTCAACACAAGTATAAATCCCACTATTGAATGCAAACTATATTGAAGTACTCAAGGAGGAGCTATGGAAGCAACCCTCAAGTATTCAAAGTAGGAAGCCAAAGAGGCTCAAGGAGAAGCTATAGAAGCAACCCTCAAGCTCATATGGCATGAAAAATAAGAAAACAAATGAAGCTATTGTATTAACTATTAATAAAACTAAGCTCTAAATCTACAATGAAAGCTAGAAACTACCAAATGGTTAGTAAAAAACTACAACTACATGAAAGCATAAAATTCTAAAATGCAAGAATGAATGCAAAGACATTATGGATGATTTTCTTGAGGCAAGGGTCCTATTTATAGGATTTTGGAGGGTTGGGATGAGGTGGCATCTATGTGGCATCCACATAGGTGCCACCAAGGAGACACATATGCCATGCAAAGTTTAAGACTTTCTCATACATGTGTGAGAAACTTGGGATTTGAAGGGTCAATGTGTACTCCATGTACACATGTGTAATTGTGTGTAAGAGATGTGTAAGAGAAAGTCATTTTTCACACTTTTGGAAAGTGTAAAAGGTGTCATGAAAAAATGTAAGAAGCCTTGTTTAAGAATTTCTTGGCAGATTTTGAAAAGATGAATTTTAAATTATTTTCTCACACATGTGAGAAAATAATTAGGACTAACTTTTGTAGGAAGATGAAAATTAGCTTAATTAACCTTAGTTAATTAATAAATAGGCTCATTAGATAGAAAGTGATGTGTGTAGGATAGCATCTAGGTTATGTTTAAGATTAAATTAAATTATTGTTTAGTATAAATAAAGCATGTAGAGGAATAAATAAATTAAAAATTTCTTTAAAAGGGGAATATGGAGAAACATGTAAAAAATTAGATTTAATATATTAGGGGGGTAGTATTTAAATTTAATTTAAATACTATAGGTAGTGAATTTATTTAATTAAATAGATAGATGAATATAACAAATATAATTAATTAAAATTAACCATAATATTATTTGGGGTCATTAATTAAATTAAATTAATGTTAAGTGGAAAAATTTAGTTGTCTACATTTTGCCCCTCTTTGATGATGTGTCAAAAATAGCATTGCGTCAAAGAAAAGAAATTATAGATGCCCCAAAGGAAAAATGAGACCTAAGGGGTGCATAGAGGAAAAGTCGGTAGGAGAATACGCCCCCTCGGGAAAATAGGGAAAAATAAAAAAATTGGTCAATTTTCAAGAAAAAGGAGGGTAAGAGACTTTGCGTGACTTAAAAAAAGGAGGGTTGACCGACAGGAAATGGACAAGAGCAATCCAGTGAGTTTGAAAACCCACCTTTGGTTTGCTACAATTTGTTTAATTTCCTAATGTGTGTAGATTAAAAAAATCATTTTTTGTTTGGTTGTGTCGACAGGCTTGATGTGGCAAAAATACTCGTTCATAGGCGGTGGAGCCACCCATCTAAGGGCAATACCCAATAGAGGTAGAGCCTCCTGTCAGTAGACAATCATTTCCATTGGGGCAAATCCACCTATCCCTAGACAGGTGTCTCCGCCATAGATAGAGCTTCTCATCCCTAGATAGGTGTCTCCTCTTGAGGGAAGGACGAGGGCGGGAAGGAGCTTCCCATTCACCAGGGTGGAGCTGTCAAGTGGTAAGGACAGAGGAAAGGATCAAGATGAGAGGTTTTATTTGGATGAAAAAGGGAGGGGGAGGAGGAATAAATAGGACCCTTGTCTCAAACAAAAATGTAGAAAATAAACTAACTAATATGCAATTGAACTACCATGCAACCTGGCTACATGATTTAGTGGGATCACTTGTGTTTATGTCAGAGAGCACACCCTAGTTTGATTTTGAAAAGGGAGGTATGTATCTTGTGTTATAAAATCATAGATGGCATTGTTCCTTTGCGTGGACTAGATTCTCAGACACACTAGATAGCTTTAGGAACATAGATGTGGATTTCCTTGTTATGATGGAGCTAATGATATATATTTTTTGGAGAGGTCTGGGCACACCCAAACATTTAAAGGGACATAAGTGTTCTAACTTGTTGCCCCCACAAAGATACACATAATCATAACTTAGAAAATAATAAGAACTCTCTTAAAGTATCGACAAATAGATCATCCCGCAAATGACGAATGTGCAAAGTTTCACCATTCACAATATACCAAGATATGAAAGATCAAGGAAACCATGGGTAGGATCCATTGACATAAAAAGATAAAAAAAAAAGAAGAAGGCCTTATGACCAAGTAGTCATTCGGTCTACAGTCTTTGCCATGAAAAGGATAGGATTGATGGGTTTGATTTGAGCTGACCAAGGAAGGATGCATCCTATAGGGAAAAGATTGATTGACTGATAAAGATGGATATACGCTGGAAATAGATGTGAAAGGAACAATAAATCAGAGATTTGATCTTGATGTATAATTTGATAAGCACTTTTATGGTCACTATGTCTAGGAAAATCTCAGTGTAACGGGGTTAAGCTTAACTTGTTGGGATTTTTCTTGGATCTTTATTGTGATGTGAGGAACAAGGATTGGACTAGGATGAGGATAAGGGTGGATATGTACAGTGGGTGGGAGAAGACAATGGATCCAAATCTACTACCAAAGTGCCTGAAGTGGGTTTTTACCATGGTACTTTCCTAGAGTGCTTGTTTGCCAAGTTTTCACTGTTGGACAAGTTTATTTCTCCCCCCCTCCCCTTTTTTTCGCAAGGTGACTGTTTACCAAGTTTTCACCAAGATAATTATTTTTTCAAGAAATTTTTCTACTATTTAGGATTTTTCTATTTTTCTAATTTTTAGGCTTTTTCAGGATCATATGTATTGTTTTTTGAATTTTCTAACTTTCTGATGTTTTTAGGATTTTTTCAAGACTTTTTCTTTTTTTTAGGATTTTTTGTTGAATAAACATTGTACACGAACTAAATGCAAACCTATGCATAAAAGTTCTTTAGATGTAGAATATTTACAAGATTAGGGAGAGGATTTCCCTCGGGTGTTTCTATCTAATATGCCCATAACCCAACTTGGAAGTGACAACAAATGGACCCAACCAATTGGGTTTGAACTTTCCTTTCTTTTCTCGGCTCTAGAGATTCTTCATATTATGTTGCAGGCCCAAATCACCAACCTCAAACTTGTGAGGTTTTATCTTCTTGTTGAAATCTAAGTGCATACAATTTTGATACACACAAATTTGGTTAAGGGAATTGAGGCATCTCTCTTCAACGAGCTACAACTCTTGCTAGAGAGAAACTCGGTATTCTTCTTCAGACATTAGGTTCTTGAGACAAATCTCGAGGGAAGGGAGCTCAATTTTGATAGGAAGGACAACCTCAGAATCATAGACAAGGGAAAATGGTGTGGCGCCAGTGGGAGTATGAATGGAGGTGTGGAAGACCCAGAGGGAAGGATTGAGTTGCAGGTGCCAATCACGACCAACATCATCAATAATTTTCTTGAGGATTTTCAATATGGTTTTATTGTTAGCTTCAACTTGACCATTTCCCTATGGGAAGTATTTGGATGAGCAATGTTGGGTAATACCAAATTTCTTACAAAGATTTGTGACATATTTATTCTTGAAGAGTGATCCATTATTAGTATGGAGGTCTTTCGGGATGCCATAGCGATAAATGATATAGCTCAAGATGAACTTGTAAAATTATTTACTGACAGTGTAAGTGAGGGGGTTGCTTCAACCCACTTGGTAAATATTCTATGGAACCTAGAATGTACTTGTGGCCACTGGCAGATTTGGGGAATATATGATCCACCAGATCAAAACCCCAACAGGAGAAAGTCCATGGTGTGATGGTGGGTTGGAGAGATTGAGTGTGTGCATGTATCAAATCATTGTGTTTCTGGAAAGGAACACATTTATTTATATAGCGATAAGAATCCTACTCCATTGTTGGCCAATAGCATCTAGTGCATTCTTTTCTAAGGTGAGGCTAGTAGAATGTGCTCCACAGATTCCTTGATGTACCTCTTCCAAGGTTGTTTTTACTTCCTCTAAATTAAGACATCAAAGAAGAGTTCCATTAAAGTGTTTTTGAAATAGGGTATCTCCAAGGATTGTGTAATGGGATATGTGGTAGATGAAGGTTTTCTTTTGGTTAGGCGTAAGGGTGAGGCGAATGATCTTATCATGAAGGTAGGAAAATATTTCTTGGAACCATGGTGATTTAGGACCAACAATTTTACACACCATCTCAAAATCTAGTTGATTATAGGTAGGGGCAATGATATTCTTGACAATAAATTCACATCATGTACTCATCTTTGTCATGGATATCAAGGAACCAATGGTAGCCATGATGTCTACTACTTTATTGTTTTCTCTAGGGATCTATTGGAAAATGATATTTGTAAAATGTTTCTTGAGATCTTTGACCATGCAGTTGTAAGGAAGAAACTTATCATCCTTTGTGTGAAACTCATCAATTTCTTGATAACCTATTGGGAGTCACCAGAAACAAGAAAACTTGTGATCTTCCATTTGATAGCTTGGTGAAGCCCTGTGACAAAGGCCTCATATTATGATATGTTATTGGTATATGAAAATATCAATTTGTATGATTAGGGATCAAATCCCTTTATGGTGTAACAAATTGAATACCTTCCCTTGATCCTTTCTAAGTGAAAGATCCATCAAAGTAGAGCTTCCACTAAAATTTAGGGGTGATAGTCATGATGGTTTCATCTAGGAAATTAGTGATAATAGGATGATCTTCTGGAATGGGAACTTCTGCAAGTTGATTTTTGGTTTATTTCCCTTTTATTTCCTTGTGTTCTATGTACATGATATCAAACTCACTAAGTATCATGACCCATTTTGTTGTGCGGCCTAGCAGAGTGACTTTAGATAAAAAAATACTTGAGTGGGTCAATCTTTGCTATCAATTGTACTTTATGATTGAGCATGTAAAGGCATAGATTCTGTGTGCAAAAGACTCCATCAAAGAAATCTCTCTCAATAGTCATATAGTTAAGCTCATAACCCACTAAAGTTATACTGAGGTAGTAGATGGCACACTCCTTTCTATTTTCATCTAGCTGTGCTAGGAGAGCACTCAGTGCTACTGTAGTTGCTGAAATGTATAGGATTACAGATCAACCTGAAATAGGCAGGACCAACACTGGTGGATTAGCTAGATATTCCTTGACTTTTTCAAAGGCCTTTTGACACAAGAAATCCCAAATGAATTTGATATAATTTCTTATTAGGTGGGAGAAAGGATGCAATTTTTCTGCCAATTGTGACACAAATCTTTGGATGGACTAAAGGCTTCCTTGCAAGCTCCACAATTATTTTAGAGTCTTAGGAGGTGGCATCTCTAAGATGGATTTCACATTCTTAGGACCTACTTATTCCTTTGTGAGAGAGAATGTAGCCTAACAACTTGCCTGATTGTACACTAAAGGAATATTTCTTTAAAGGGTGAACCCACAATAGTGGGTTACACTTTTTTGCCTAAATGGACACTAAACTCTACATTTTGAGAATAAAAAAAAGATTCGAATGCATATTGTCGTTGAACCATTTGAAATCAGAGGATGAAGTAAATTAGAGTCTTTTAGGATTTTCTATCTAGATTCTAAATATTTTTTTATCTTTTTTTGAATTGATTTGAATAGTTTTTTCTCTCCCATGAAAATTGGTATAGTGCTAAAAATGTCATTTTCAAAGAGTAACATTTTTTTCATAGAGCATAACTTTTTTTCTAAAATAGATATGAATGTGATTCTTTTGAATTTAGTTTCGTAACATCCATACAAAGGGCATCCAATTGGTTTGATGATATTATCATGATTATTGCATATTTTATTAATGTTTCAAGTTGACTAAACTGTAATTTTGACACACCTTAACTACATAGCTTATAACTTGTGTATTTATCAAATTTCAAAAAAAAAATTGATAGAAAGTAGACTCGAAGATAGAGGGCACTGTTATTTTTCAAAAAAAAATTTCTCTTTTCTACTATTTTCATTGAACATCAAACTTAGAGGTTTATATTTGATAAAAAACCTACATTCGATTAACGTAAAAAACCATATACATAATAAATTAAAAAATTATCGAATCTATAACCGTTAGAAAGCTCATTATGAGTACTTGTGCTATGCAAAAGGATGTCTCCTTATTTTTCCATTTGATCCATGTGCTTGAGCCCCGAAGCCATAAAATTCTCACAATTTCTTCAAAATTTGCAAACAGGACCTAATTAGGTACTTTCAATCGAAACTTTTTACTTTCGATCGAAAGTACTATTTGATTTAGAGTCAATTTAACCCTTTACTAAATGACTTTCGATAGGTTGCTAAAGTTGAATTTTTATAGAAACTTATGTCGGCCTATTTGGTGTCGTTTTATGTTAATAATGATTACATATAAATAAATGTATGTTTTTCTCATCTCATTAATTCGAAAGCTGCAAAATAATTCACATTTTGGAGAAAGAAGACTTTTGAAATTGTAATTTTTTAAATTTTGTCAAAATTGGGTGGAACAATTTTACAACTTGTGATGGAAAATAAAAAGAGAAGGCTAAACAAGAGTACATGGCATCATTCGTAAGAGACTAAACAAAGACTACATGAAGAAGCATGCAAAAGATATCATCATAGGAAACAAGGTATGTCTCTCTCTCTCTGGATATTTTAAGTTGATGGTTAGGACTTGTCTTAATGAAACATGTAAGCATGATATTGAAATACCTAGTTAGACTTAATAAGACTAATTAGGACCAATTAGACCTAATTAGGACCTATTAGGATGTATTAGGACCAATTATACCTAACTAGACCTATTAGGACCAATTAGGACCAATTAGACCTAACTAGGACCTATTAGGACCAATTATACCGATTAGGACATATTAGCTTAACCAATTAGATCTATAAGGACCAATTAGGGCCTATTAGGACCTATTAGTCCACCTACTATGAACTATTATGACCTATTAGGGCCAATTAGAACCTATTATGACCTATTAGGACCAAGTAGACCTAGCTAGGACCTATTAGGACGTATTAGGACCAACTAGACCTATTAGGACCTATTAGCTTAACCAATCAGATGTATTAGGACCTATTAGGACCAATTAGACCTAACTAGACCTAAATAGAGCTATTAGGGCCTATTAGGACCTATTAATCCACCTATTAGGACCAATTAGACCTATTAGGGCCAATTAGAGGTCTAACTAGACCAATTAGACCTAACTAGACCTAACTAGGACCTATTAGGACCAATTAGACCTATTACTTGACCTATTAGGACCGATTAGAACTATTTAGACCTAGCTAGGACTTATTAGGACCTATTAGGACCAATTAGACCTATTAGGACCAATTAGAGCTCTAACTAGATTATTTAGACCTAACTAGACCTATTAGGACCTATAAGGACCAATTAGACCTAACTAGACCTATTAGGACCTATTAGGACTAGTTAGACCTAACTAGACCTAGAACTAGGACATATTAGGACCTATTACGACGAATTAGAGGTCCAACTAGACCAATTAGACCCAATTAGGACCTAATAGGACCTAATTAGACCCAATTAAGACCTAATTAGGACCTAATTAGACCTAATTAGACTTAATAAGACCTAATTAGACTTAATTAGACCTAATATGATCTATTAGGACCTATATAGACCTATTAGGACCTAATATGATATATTAAGACTTAATTAGACCCAATTAGACCTATTAGTCCACCAATTGGTTACACTTTGATGTTTAATTAGACCTAGTTAGACTAATTAGACATTATATGAACCTATTAGGACATATTTAGACCTATTAGGACCTAATTAAACTTATTTAGACCAATTAGTCCACCTAATTAAGACCTATTAGGACTAATTAGACTGAACTCTAGACCTATTAGGACCTATTTATACCTATTAGGACCTAATTAGACTTATTTAGACCAATTAGACCCAATTAGGATCTATTAGGATCCAATTAGACCTAATTAGGACCTAATTAGACTTAATTAGACCTAATATGATCTATTAGGACCTATTTAGACCTATTAGTCCGCCAATTGGTTACACTTTGATGCCTAATTAGACCTAGTTATACCAATTATACATCATTTGAACCTATTAGGACCTAATACAACCTATTAGGACCTATTTAGACTTATTTAGATCAATTAGGACCCAATTAGGACCTGTTAGGACTAATTAGACCTAACTCTGGACATATTTATACCTATTAGGACCTGATTAGACTTATTTAGACCAATTAGACCTAATTAGGACCTATTAGGAGCCAATTAGGACCTAATTAAACTTAATTAGACATAATAGGATCTATTAGGACCTATTTAGACCTATTAGGACCTAATATGACCTTATTAAGACTTAATTAGACCCAATTAGACTTATTAGTCCACCAATTGGTTACAATTTGATGCCTAATTAGACCTAGTTAGACCAATTAGACATCATATGTACCTAATAGGAGCTATTAGACCTAATAGGAGCTATTAGACCTAATAGGAGCTATTAGACCTAATATGACCTAATTAAGACCTAATTAGACTTAATTAGACCTAATATGATCTATTAGGACCTATTTAGACCTATTAGTCCTATTAGTCCACCAATTGGTTACACTTTGATGCCTAATTAGACCTAGTTAGACCATTTAGACATCATATGAACATAATAGGACGTAATATGATCTATTAGACCTAATAAGACCTATTAGGACCTATTTAGACCTATTAGGACCTAATTAGACTTATTTAGACCAATTAGGATCCAATTATGATTTATTAAGACCTATTAGGACTAATTAGACCTAACTCTAGACCTAATAGGACCTAATTAGACTTATTTAGACCAATTAGACCCAATTAGGATGTATTAGGACCTAATTAGGACATAATATGACCTATTAAGACTTAATTAGACAAAATTAGACCTATTAATCCACCAATTGGTTACACTTTGATGCCTAATTAGACCTAGTTAGACCAATTAGACATCATATGAACCTATTACGACCTTGTAAGAATTTGCCTAAGGCAAAGAGTAGAAACCAAGATCTAGAAGCTCAAGAGATAGCACAAACAAGAGAGACAAGACAATATGATCAAATGAAGAATTCAATAATGATCAAATGGTGGATAATAGATTGATTACATACAATGTAGAAATGCCTCAATATATAGGCAATTCATGATAACTAGAATTTATGCAAGTGATAAGATATCAACTAGACATGGTGGAATCACATGTCCACCAAAGGTGGATCATCCTCCATTTTACATGAAAGTATGTGCAACATGAGAGGATGATAATGTGATAAGAGCACTAAAGGTGGATCTCACACACAAAGAGGTATGTGATGAAAACTATCACACCTAAAGTGGAGATTCTCCTAACCATGTGCTAAAAAGAAATGCAAACTCCTAGGTGTCTCAAAGAAAACTAATTATGCAAATGCATTATCCTAAGTAAACTTAAGTAAAGTGTAATTAGTAAATAATTAATTACACCAACACCCCCCTTTAAGTGTAACTTAGGGGAATGCACTTAAGCTCATAATGCAAGATGGGTCCCGACTACTAGGCCATATTAGGTGCCCATGTAAAATATGCAAGAACAATGCAATCTCTCATAAAGCGGAGAAAGAGGGAAAACCTAATGGGAAAAACCCTCCCCCAAAAAGAGAGATGGAAACAATAATATAATATGAGAGAGAAGACCTCATATGAAGGAAATATCCCCCCCATAAGATAGAATAGAGAAGTCATGTGACCCCCCCTGATGGAATAGCCCGCACCCCTAAGAGAGCTCGCAACTAAAGAAACTTGCTCTCAGTGAAGGGTTTGGTGAAGATGTCTGCAACCTGCTCTGTTGTAGGACAATACTGCATCTCAATGACCTACTCCCATATCAAATCTCTAATGAAGTGCATATGAACCTCAATGTGTTTGGTTCGCTGATGTTGGACCAGATGTTTGGAGATTGCTATAGCACCCTGATTATCACAATGAATGACTGTAGGTCGTGGAATACTAAAACCAAACTCCATCAGGATATGATGAAGCCAAATAGCCTCTATAGCTATAGTAATAGCCCCTTGATACTCAGCCTCAGTCAAAGAAAGAGCAATGGCATGCTGCTTCTTACTCTGCCAACAAATGGGGCCTGAACCAAGATGAAACATGTAACCTGAAGTAGACTTGCGACCATCAAGATCGCCTGCCCAATCTGAGTCTGTATATCCAACAAACTAAAGTCCTATACCTACTACATAGTGAATCCCATGTGTATGTGTACCCTATATGTAGTGCAATATGCACTTGGCTACCTTCCAATGAAGCTCATGTGGCTCTTGCATGAAGTGAGAAACCATGCCAACTACAAATGATATGTCAGGGCATGCATGTGTCAAGTAGATGAGACTTCCAACAAGTTGTCTATACAAAGTATCATCAACAAGTGGTGTAGAACACTTAGCCTCTAACTTGACACCTGATAGAAATGGAGTGGGAGAAGCCTTAAAATCACTCATGTGAAATCGAGCAAGTAGATCAAGAGCATACTTGGGCTGAGAAAGTGTGATCCCTGCTAAGGATTGTATGATCTCAATACCAAGAAAATAGTGAAGTAAACCCAAGTCTTTCATAGAAAATCTATCCTACAAAGAAGACTTGACACTAGCAATGATGGATGAAGTACTCCCTGTAATGATCAAGTCATCAACATAAAGTACAATTTTCAAGTGTCAGTCATCCTATCGAAGAATGTAGACATTCGAATCTGAATGACACCTGGTGAATCCTGCTGAGAGAAGGAAGGAATCCATCTTGGCATACCAAGCCCTAGGATCCTGTTTGAGGCCATAGATAGACTTCCTTAACTTGCAAACCATAGTAGTATCCTGAATGAATCCTTGTGGTTGCTCCATATAAATCTCCTCATGAAGATCCCCATGTAGAAATGCACTCTTAACATCTATCTGATGTACAACCCAACCATGAGCTGCAACAATAGCAAGTGTCAAACGAAGTTCATCTTGGCTATAGGTGCAAAGGTCTCGGTGTAGTCAATACCAGGAACCTGAGAGAAACCTTTGGCAACAAGTCTTTCCTTATACTTATCCACACTTTTATCCACTGCAAACTTGGTCTGATAGATCCACTTACATCAAACCAATTTTCTTCCCTTAGGAAGAGGAACTAAGTCCCAAGTGTTATTTCTCATCAAAGAGTTATACTCATCCTCCATAGCTTTGTCCCACTCAGGAACTCCTGAAGCTTCCTTGAAAGATTGTGGATCAGAAGCAATTGTAATATAAGCATATGGAAATGAGTTGTGTTGTGACCTTGTCCTCCTAGTGTCTGATGGATTCCCCATAAGTGAACCTGCTGAATCAAGTGCTTGTTGTGCCCAACAAGGTCTAGTGGAGGAAGATGATGATGAAGGAATGTCCTCAACTATGTCTTGACCCTGCGAAGGTGGAAGCTTGCAAGTCAGGGTTGAAGGAGTTTCATCTTCCAAGTCACTATCATCACTATCATTATCCAAAATGGAGGAAGTAGGAGGAGTTGAAGAATCCAAGATAGGACAATTCTCTTCAAAGTGAACACTCCTCTCAAAGAAGATCTCATGTGTCTCAGGATCCATAAGCTTGTATGCCTTAAGAGTCTCAGGATAACCAAAAAATATGCAAGGCTTTCTTTGTGGTTCCAATGCCTTACATTTCTATGGAGGTATGTGTGCCCAAGCTGGACAACCAAAGACTCTAAAGTGTTTCACAACTGGTTTTCTTCCACACCAAGCCTCAAAAGGAGTAACTCGATCCAAGGCTTTATGAGGAGTTTTATTTTGTATGTGAGTGGCACAACATATAGCTTTATCCCAAAAGGCTTGATCAAGAGACTTAGAATGAATCATACAAGTGGCCATCTCCTTAAGGGTCCTATTCTTCCTTTCTGCCACACCATTCTGCTATGGAGTGTAGGCTACTAAATGTTGAAGATCAATACCCTCAAGTGTGCAAAAATCTATAAGCCTTGAGTTCACATATTCCCTTCCATTGTCTGTTCGAAGAATCTTGATGGCTTTACTTGATTGCTTCTCAACATGAGCCTTGAAGGTGAGAAATTTATCAAACACTTCACTCTTGTGACCAAGAAAGTAGACCCAAGTGTAGTGTGAAAAGTCATCAATGAAGGTGAGAACATAACGAGCCTTGCCAAATGATGGCACTAGAAATGGGCCCATTACATCACTATGAACTAACTCAAGAACAAATGTTTCTCTCCAAGACTTCCCCTTATCAAACTTCTCTTCAGGATGTTTGCCCATTTCACATCCTAAACATACACCCTCTCAATACTTGATTTGACGTAGACCTTTGACCATATCCTTGCTACTAAGCTGTTGAAGATATCTATAGTTGAGATGTCCAAATCTTTCATGCCAAAGTTTACTTTGTGAATTTGAGTGTGTCAACAAGGCATGAGAAGGATTCTTAGGTACAAAATTAGAAAATGAGTAAAGCCTTGTGTCATGATTCGCTTTTCCTATTGCCACCTGTTAGAAGTTGTAATCTTTCCTTGGTGTAGTTATAAACCAAGGTTAGACTTTTTTATTTTCTTATTCTAATATATTAGGATATAAGCCAAGGTATCCTAATATATTTCTTTTTGTCTTCTTTCTCCTACATTCTATTTTGTCCTCTAGTAGAATATGTGACAACAAATATTTATTTTGTAAATTAGTTTATTCCTCCTTATGAGGAATCTCACACTTGGCCTCACACATTTATGAATGGTGGCATTCATTCTCATGGGAGTTACATTTTGAACTCCTTCTCTTATCTCTACATATAGAGATATTTCTCCTCTCTTCATACAACACTTTCTTCTCTATTCTCTCTCTCATTCTTCAAAATATTGTATGAGCTAAAGCTCTCTCTCTCTCTCTCTCTCTCTGTGGCTATTTTTCCCATTCATAATTCACGGGGTTTTTTTTTATGCTTTTCCCCCTTCAAAACTTCTTGTCTCTGTTGTTTCTTTTTGGTGTATGCTCTAAGGATTAGCTTGATTCATGATAATCTTCTTTTTTCCTTACTCAATTGGATTAATTCATTCCTAGCTCGAATTTGATTTTCCATTTCAACATGGTATTAGAGCCAGGTTTAATTCATTTTTGAGTTCATGGTTTAAGCGGTTATCATATCTCGGAGCACTCCAAATTTAGAGACTCATTTTATTATTTTGAGAGAGTTTTTTAGTTCATATAATTTATTCTCTTAGAGTATCTTTATTTGGTTATTTATATTTATCAAAAGTTAAATTCAAAAAAATTAATTTCTATCTATATTCTTGGTTTATTTATATTTAATTAGAATAATAAAAATTTATTCTCTTAGATTTTATATTTATCAAAATTTATATATATCTCAAATCTTAATATAAAAATTAATATTATAGTATTAAAAACATTTCAATACTAAAAGTTTTTTAATAAACTTAAAAGTTTTTTTCTAATTTCCGTTCACACCTCTATTCAATATTTCATCCTTGTTGCTATTAATAATCTAGTTCAATATAGTATCTTTCTCTGCTAGTTAGCATTATTCCTTTCTTGCATGCATTGATTTTCAAAATATCATTATTCTCTGCATGCGTTATCTCTGTAATTTCTTGTAATTCTCTGCACTCCAATCATTCATTGCATGCATTATTTTGCAGTTCACTATTCTTTTCATTATCTTTTTTCATCTCTGGTGTTTTTTTTAAGCACAGAAGTTTGTTAATTCATAGTTTCATTATCTGTTTTGGAGCAACTGGTTTTTGTTACTTGCTGGTCGAATTGTGGTTTTTTGAGGGGTTTTCAAGAGTGAAAATCTCAGGGATTAAAATCACAGACGGGCATAATATAGCATAGTCTTTACCTAGTCCAACATTGTTTCCAGGATGAAACTTGGTTTCCTGTTGTCTGATAATTATTGATCCAACTTTTACAACTTGGTCTCTGTAGATTTTTTTTTTCACCTAACCTCTTACCTATTGAGTCTCATCCATTCTTTTATATCATTAATATTATCATTCATAACGTTTGTCTTAATATTTGCTTTGCATGTAAGTTTAATCAAGTTAATCTATTGCATGTAAGTTTAGTCATTTGCATGTAAATCAAATCTATTGCATGTTTCATTTTTAATGGTTTTATATCATTTCTTATGTTTTGCCAGTTAAGTTTTGCATATATATTTAGTTTGCAGGTTTTTTATACTAACAATTTTCTTCTTTGAAAATTTTGTGTGGATTTGTCTTTTAGTCCATAGCGTCTAATATTCTGCGCCAAGAGGCGGCATGAGAGCCCGTGCATTGCACGGAAACGGCAATAAAATATGCATTTTGAACTTGATCTTTCAGCTGTTCAACAATGTAGCTCTCAACTGCATCTTTGTTTTCTTTGACATGCAATATATGCATTATATGCATTGATTCAAACTGCATCAATCTGTGCATATACCTTTTTTATTGTAGCCAAGTCCGCCATTAATAATCTTCCTTTCGTTTCCTAAGTTTAGCCTATTTTAATATTGAAATTTTGCATGCTTTGATTTTTGATTAGTTAAGTCTAATTTGATTTATCTTTAGTTGTTTAGATTCTTTTTTCCCAGCTTTGCATGTGTTTGCGGCTGTAGCGTTATCAAGATAACTTTTTTTAACGTTTATTGGCTATCTATTTTATTGCTGTGGATGAACTTTGCATGCTTGTTATGATTGTTGTACGTGGAAGATATCATTCATTCCAGTTCTTTGTCTTTTGCTAGGTTAACATCTCTAATAATTAGTTAAAATTAGCTTTGGAGAACGGACTCTATTAGCACTCGTTTAAGGGATTCATATTCTTTCATGCATTTCAGTGTTATGTTCAAGGTGATGATAATTTTGGTTCTCATCTTTGTTTCTTTGCATAAATGCTTATAAATGCCATCATTGTATGCTTTTCACTGGTAATGGTTCAAGAGGCGCTTACTTTTGTTAACGTTTTTTGTTTTAGTAACATTTGTATTGGCTAAAATATAAATTTCTAATAGTGTTATCAAGTTAACCTTTTTTAATGTTTATTGGTTTTGTTCTTTTTTTGGGTATTGTTTTTTATTGGTATCATTTTTATTAGTTTACGTGGCCTTTTTTCTTCTTCATATATAAGACTTTCAAAAAGTCTTTGTAAATTTCAGCTTTTTCTTCCCAAGTCTTTGTGGTTTTTTTTTAAGGAAAACTCTAATTTAGATGAAGATTTTTTTCTTAAAGGTTTTAATATAGTTTTCTTTGATTTATGTTTTAATTTGTAAAAGGTTCTAAATTAAAAAGATCAAAAGCTTTTAATACTTTCTTAAATTAATTTCTTTCATTTCTAACTTTTAAATATTTAATTTCAAAATCAAGTTTTTTTAATTACTTTCCTTTGAGTTTTTATAATATAATTTCAAATAATAATAAGTTGCATATATAATTTCAATATCTTGTTAAAATAGTTTTTAAAAAATAATTTTAAGTTTTTATAATTATTTAATTTTTTTAAGGATAACTATTTGTATTAATAGATCGGTATTGGTTATAGTGTTTGCCTCTTTATTTATTGTTTGATTATTCCTTTCATTAACATTCTCTGTTGTGCAGGGATACTGTCTTTTTAGTATAATAAGGTTATTTATTTGGTTTGTTTATTATAATAACGTTCTCTACAGCTTTCCCATTATTCTAATATTTTTTTTGCAGGAGTATCTTCATCTTTCTGTGCAGGCTCTGCTATTTCATTATTTTTACTAACATTTTTTTTCTGCCCTTCTTGCAGCACTTTCATCGATTTCCTTTAATATAGTTTAGTTTCTAGATCTATTTTTTAAGTGTTCTGTTTAGCTTAAATTAGCATTAAGACTGTCAATTAATTCTATGTATTGATCATTTCCTCTTATTTTCCTTTGCATGCAAAGCGTTCTCATTGTTATTTGTTCACTCATAACAGATTAACCCAGATCTGCTCGCTTTCAATTTTTTTAATCCTAGTTCCTTTCTACCCTCTGTTCAAGTTTTTTTCCCGTTCTTGCTTCCCTATCCATTTTGCCTTATTCCTACATCCATCATGTCTACCCTAATGCTTGAGATCAAACTCACCAGCACCAACTATCATGCTTGGAAAACCCACATGACCTGGATATTCAGATTCCGCCATCTGTTAGACATTGCCTCTAATGCCAGCTCTAAACCCACTACCACTGCTTCTGACGTTGACCAAGATGCTTGGCAAGCTAAGAATGATGAAGCACTTGGTTTAATTGGCATATCCTTAAGCCCCAAATTATATTTCCTTATCTCATCCTATACAAAAGCCCATCAGGCTTGGGACATCCTGAAAAACACCTATGACAGTGCAGATGGGACCCGTAAAATCCAACTTCAAGACCAGCTTGAAGATCTCAGGTATACAGATTTTAATTTTGTTGATGATTTTTTACTTAAATTTGATTCTATTAGAGTTCTATTAAATGGTTTACAAGTTCCTCTTTCTGATTTAAGGATCATTCATATTATAATTCGTAAATGTTTACCTAGGCAGTTTCAGCAATTTATTACAAATATCTATTCTCAATTAGCTATTCCTTCTTTAGCAACTCAATTAACTTATCCTATTTTTCAAACTATGTTGCATCAAGAGGAGGCTAAACTAATTCAATTTGGTATATTGAAATCTCATGAACATGCTTATGTTTCTCAATCTCATAATAATAATAATAGAGCTAGTAATAATTCAAATAACAATCACAATAATCAGAGATCAAACAATCAAAATCATCAAAGACCTAACACTACTAATAACAACTATCAAAGACCTAATAACAACAACAACAACAACAACAAAAATAATAATAATAATCAAAATAATCCTTCAAATAGGCCTTACTGCACTTATTGTGGTAAAAATGGTCATCTAGTTCATAATTGTTTCAAGAAATAGAAAGATGATCAACGTAATTCTCAAAATAACTCTAATAATCAATCTCGTTCTGCTTTTACAGTTAGTTTTAATGCTTCTAAACCACTTGAATGGATTGTTGATAGTGGTACATCTCAACATGTTACTTCTCATAAAGAAGTTTTTGATTCTCTGCAACCTGATTCTTTGAATATTCCTATTTCTTTAGTTGATAATCACTGCTGTAAAGTTGAAGGAACTGGTAATGTTTCTATCCCTGCATGATGTTCTATATGTTCCTGATTTAAAAGCTAATCTTCTTTCTGTTCCTCAATTATGTCAAGATTATAAGATTGAATTTCATAAAAATAACTGTCATATAATTGATCCTAACACTGATAAAATAGTTGTTGATGCTAAGTTAGATGCTGATAATCTTTTTAAGTTTTACCAATTTTCCTCTCCTAGATAATCTTTTCTTACTACTGTTGATTTTCATATTTGGCATGAGAGGCTAGGACATTTAAATTCTGATTATATTTCATTAATGCAAAGGGAAAATATGGTAGAAGGACTACCTAAGTTTACTACTTTTAAATTAGATTGCAATGGATGTATGAGTGGTAAAATGCATAGAGACTCTTTTCCTCATCAATCATCTTGGAGAGCTAATAATAAGTTGGCCCTCATCCATAGTGATCTTCTAGGTCCTATGGAAAATACTTCACTTTCAAGATCTAAATATGCTCTAACATTTGTTGATGATTACTCTTGTAGAACATGGATTTATTTCTTACATAGAAAAGATCAAGTTCTTGATACTTTTGTTGAATTTCATGTTTTTGTAGAAAGACAAAGTGGCTATAAAATTCAGGTTCTTAGGACTGATAATGGTACATAATATGTTAATCATGCTTTTTATAACTATTTAAGATCTTTTGGTATCAAACATGAGCTTACTGTTCCTTATACACCAGAATAGAATGGTGTGGTAGAACATAAGCATAGAACAATAGTAGAAATGGCTAGATGTTTTTTGCATGCTAAGAATCTGGATTATAAATTTTGGGCTGAAGCCATGGCATGTGCCACTTATATTATTAATAGAACTCCTACTAAAGCCCTTCCAAATAAAACTCCTGAAGAAGTTTGGTCTGATAAAAAACCAAATCTATCTCATTTACATATTTTTGGATCCATTGCTTATGTTCACACACCTAAACAGAAAAGGCAAAAGTTAGATCCTAAATCCACACCTCACATTTTTGTTGGATATTTTGAAACTACTAAAGGTTATAGAGTTTATGATCCTCTTACTAATAAAGTTAAGATAGCTAGAGATGTTTGCATTGCTGAAAATGGTGTTCATGATTGCTCTCAAATTTTAGATTCTAACTTTGATCACAAGAATATTGTTCTTGTGGAGGACCAACCTCCATCTCTCAACCCTATTCCTAAAGTTTTTTCTCCTAATGTTTCTGTTCCTTCTGTTTCTATTTCTCACAATCAGGATACTAATAATGAGCATAAAGCTAGTAATACCACTCATAATGAGCATAAAGATAGTAATGATACTCCTCCTAATCCTTTTGTATCTACTAGTAGTAGTAGTAGTGATGATGATGATGATGGTAACAATTTATTTACTCCTCCTAGTAATATTTCTGTTAATTCTAGAAGAAATCCTAAATGGTTTAAAGATTTACTTAATGAAGGTGATGATTACATTGCTAGAATGGGTGGGCTTAAACCTAGAAGGATAAATTACTGCAATTATGCTCTTATGTATTCTTTATCTAATTTTAATGATCCTCAAACCTTTGCTCAAGCTAAAAATCAACCTCATTGGCAAACTGCTATGCAAGAAGAATATGATTCTTTAATTTCTAATAATACTTGGGATTTAGTTCCTTTACCTCCTAGTAAGAATTTAGTTTCTTGTAAATGGTTATATAAAACTAAATTAAACTCTAATAATGAAATTAGTAAATTTAAAGCTAGACTAGTTGCTAGATGGTTTTCTCAAATTGAAGGAATAGATTACAATGAAACATTTGCTCTTGTTGCTAAAATACCTACCATTAAAGTTGTTATTGCTTTAGCTGCTAAAATGAATTGGCCTATTCATCAAATGGAAGTTAAAAGTGCCTTTTTAAATGGTGATCTGCATGAAGAAATCTATATGTCTCAACCTCCTGGTTTTATTCAAGAAGGTAATGAACATTTAGTCTACAAATTAAGAAAGTCTATTTATGGTTTAAAACAATCTCCTAGAGAATGGTATGCTAAAATTAATGCCTTCTTTATTTCCCAAGGTTTTGAAAGAAGTAAAAATGATCCTAATTTATATATCAAACATAGTGAAGATAACATTATTATTATCATTTTGTATGTTGATGATTTAATCCTTACTTCCAGCTCTAACCATTTAATTTTTGATGTTAAATTTCAACTTAACCAAAAATTTCAAATGACAGACTTAGGATTATTACATTATTTCTTAGGAATGCAAATTTGGCAAACTTCTAATGGTATTTTTATATCTCAAAGTAAATATGCTAAAGATCTGTTAGATAGATTTCATATGACTGATGCTAATCCAGTTTCAATTCCCTATGACTTAGGAACTAAATTAATGGTAGATATGGAATCTCCTTATATTGATGCTACTCCCTATAGAGAACTAGTAGGTAGTTTGATTTCTTTAACACTCACTAGACCTGATTTATCTTTTAGTGTTGGTTTAGTTTCTAGATTTATGTCAAAACCTCAACAAACTCATTTTAAAATTGGTAAAAGAATATTACGTTATATTAAAGGTACTATTAACTTAGGTCTATTTTATGATGCTAATTCTGATTTCTCTTTAAAAGGTTTTACTGATTCAGATCTAGGTGGAGATCCCAATGATGGGAAATCTACTTTTGGATATTGTTTTTCTCTTGGTTCAGGTTCTATCTCTTGGAAAAGTAAAAAAGAAAAATCTGTGTCTTTATGTTCCACTGAAGCAGAATATAAAAGTTGTACTCATGCCTCTAAAGAAGCCCTATGGCTTAGAAGAATACTTGAAGATTTGGGCCTACCTCAATAAGAACCAACTCCTTTGTATTGTGATAATCAAAGTGCAATAGCATTGGCAAAGAATCCAGTTTACCATGCAAAGTCAAAGCACATTTCTCTCCACCACCACTTCATTAGAGAACACATTGCAAAAAATAGAATTTCCCTCATTCATTGCAAAGGAGAAGATCAAGTTGCTGATATTTTGACAAAGCCTCTTTCTAGGGAGAAATTTGAATTACATTGTAAAAATTTGGGATTAATATCCCTTGATGTTATAACCCCAAGTAAAGATTAAAGGGGGGTGTTAGAAGTTTTAATCTTTCCTTGGTGTAGTTATAAACCAAGGTTAGACTTTTTTATTTTCTTATTCTAATATATTAGGATATAAGCCAAGGTATCCTAATATATTTCTTTTTGTCTTCTTTCTCCTACATTCTATTTTGTCCTCTAGTAGAATATGTGAGGACAAATATTTATTTTGTAAATTAGTTTATTCCTCCTTATGAGGAATCTCACACTTGGCCTCACACACTTATGAATGGTGGCATTCATTCTCATGGGAGTTACATTTTGAACTCCTTCTCTTATCTCTACATATAGAGATATTTCTCCTCTCTTCATACAACACTTTCTTCTCTATTCTCTCTCTCATTCTTCAAAATATTGTATGAGCTAAAGATCTCTCTCTCTCTCTCTCTCTCTCTCTCTCTCTCTCTCTTTGGCTATTTTGCCCATTCATAATTCACGGGGGTTTTTTTATGCTTTTCCCCCTTCAAAACTTCTTGTCTCCTTTGTTGTTTCTTTTTGGTGTATGCTCTAAGGATTAACTTGATTCATGATAATCTTCCTTTTTCCTTACTCAATTGGATTAATTCGTTCCTAGCTCGAATTTGATTTTCCATTTCAACACCATCATAGAATCATCCTTAAGATTTTTGACTACAACTGAATCAGGTAGGAATTCAACTTTCTTTCCACCTCCATAGTGAGTGATTTGGTAAATTGAAAGGAGGTTTGTGCTAAGGTTTGGAACATAGAGAACATCTTTGAAAGCTCCATTTTCCATCTCAACTTCCCCTTTCCCTTCAACTTCCACTTGAGTATCATCTCCTACATAGATGTGAGGTACAATAGACGGCTTCAAGGAAAATTGCTCCTTGGTTGCACCCATATGATGTGTGGCTCCTGAATCAAAGATCCATTCCTCTGAATTAGTTGTACTTGCCACAAATGCTTTCCCTTTACCCTTTGAAGTGGAAGGTGATGAATCCTTTCCCTTGCAGGCATTTGGCAAATCAATGTGATGCTTCTTGATTATATTTGTCAACTCATCAATTTGTTTCTTGTGGCATTGATGCTCATCATGATTTGGCTTCTTGCAATATGCACAAATTTTCTTCTCCTTCTTAGAACTATCTCCCTTGTTTGTTGTTGTTGTTGTTGTTGGGAGAAGACTTTCCTTATTGTGAGGAGGAAGATTGTTGAGTGTTTGATTGTGATTTGGCCTTCCACTTCTTTTGCTTCTTGTTGGAACCTTTACCATCTTTATTCCCTTGATTCCCATTATTAGCCACCAATGCCTTAGAATTTGAAGACTTGAGAATCCCCATACTCATCAATTTTGTTTGTTCTAAGACCAACATTTCTAAAAATGACTCAAATGAAGGCTTAGTGAAGGCACTACCCATTGTTAACTTGTGAGTATTGTAACTGGAAACAAAAGCTGCATATTGAGGAGGAAGATGATTCAACAAGTGACTAACCAACTTCGCATCCTTGATGGGATTACCACAATCATCAAGTTATGCTCTATAGTCATTGAATTTGTTGAGATAATCTTGGATTGTGTCAAAGTTCCTGGGCTCTAATTTGAGGAGATCAATCTCAATTTTGAATCCCATGTCTTCATCTACTTTACCAAACAATTCTTCAAGTTTATCCCAAGCTTCTTTAGCATCTTTTATGGTTTTGATGTGATACATGATAGCTTGAGACATATTCTCCCTTAAGACTCCTAATGCTTTATAATTTTTGCTTGACCAAATTTGGCTGGCTGTAGTATCATCATCATCAGGTTTTTTAAATGTACCATCCACATAAGGATTTAAACCTTTAACCATTAACTTGCTCCATACATTATCTTTCCATGTAGCATAGTTATGTGGAGTTAATTTTGCAATAGAACCCATGATGCAAAATGAAAAGAGCACAAGATAGAGAGACACTAGCACACAAGACACCCCCCAATTCACTCAATCAAATAACCCCCCCCAAAATGATGATTTTGGCACTTTATAGCTAGTGCGTGTACAATTGCCACTTGACAAAATGGATCAAAGTGGACTTTTGATTTTGATGTTTACAACTAAAAATATGAAGCTACAAAAGACTCAAGAAGATAGGACAGAAGATCCCTTAAGGATCTAATCAATTACAAGTGCCACAATAGGCCAAAAAAGACCATATTATGAAAGTACTATGTCTACCCAAAATTTCTCCAAACTGATATCAGATCTGAAAAGTAGATGAAAAATTATGCACTTTCAAAAAAAATTTCACTTGAAAATATGTCCGTATGAGCTTGTACGAAGCCTCAGAAGTTGCCAAAACAAGGATCAGACAGGTACAGTCACCAAAAATTGCAAATTCTGCAAAATTCATGATCCAAAACTAGAAAATAATGCCACCACTAAAAAGTTCAGGAAATTTCAGCCAAAATCAAAAAAATTGCACTCAATTTGGAGTCCGGATGACCAAGTTATGGCCTCCCAAAGTTGGACTACCAAACCAAAAATGCAAATGGTGAGGGTTGGAAAATTTTGAAATCTACTGACGTCACCCGACTTACTATCTTAAATTTGACGGTTAAATGGCCGTCATGACAGTGTAAAAAAGCCCAATTTTGACGGTCAACCGGCCATCAAAATTAACCTCAAGAAATGATGATGCAAGCACTAGCTTAAAATTGATGTCTTACAGACCATCACAACAGAGCAAAAGCCAGCCCGAATGACGTCCGGATCGGCGTCAATTTTAACATAGGGAAAACTGCCAAAGTTTGAATTTTTTTATAGAAAATACCCATTTTTACTAGCGCCACTTGTCTGTTGGTGATTGGTTGCTATGCTGATGTCAGAGGTGGTCCGCATGGGTGGCCCACAGGAGAGGAGAGCAGCAGCGTTGTGGAGTTTGTGTGCCCACGTGGTGAGCAGAGGAAATCCACAAAGGAAACAGCCTGTGGTGGTGGTTTGGCGTGGGAGGCGCTTGGGAAACCAGTGGAGTAGAGCAGGAGGCGCTGGGGTCCTCAGAAGCTGGTTGAGCGGGAGGCGCACGTAGGTGGCAGTGGTGAGCCCGCGGGGAGGAGAGGAGCGGTGGCCCTTGCTGCGCTGGAGTCTGTGGTGGAAGGGTGAGGGCGATGTGGGCCAAAGTGGCGATGGTCTGGATAGGGTTGCGTGTCTCTGCCCGCATGAAGTAGTGGAGGTGGCGCTGAAGTAAGGGCACCAAGGGATGTAGTGAAGTAGTGGAGGTCTGGAGCATAGCAAGGCCACTGAGGGACACACGCAGAGGATTGGGAGCCCGCGTTGGGCGGATTGGAGGTGCTACCGAGTGGTGGGCACTACACAGGCAGTGAACAACCAAGTGGTGCACTAGCGGTGTGGGACTTTAGTCCCACATGCACAGAGAATGTGATCTTATAGTGGTTTATAACACAAGCCGCCCCACACAAGATATAAAATGCGCTCCGCTTTGTGGTATTAACCAAGCTCAGTTGGTCCGACTGCTGCGATAGGCTTGGGAATGCATGCCTTCAGTCGCTAACTTGTATTGCGATTGCAGGCCGAGTTGTCTAAATGTATCCTCTGTCTAAGACAAAAGCCGTATAGGCCAAATATTTTGCACAAAAATATATTTCCAGAAAAGGAAAATTTCTAGATCTAAAAATTTACCAAAAATGGAAAATTTTTCAGATCTAAAAATAGAAATAATTGCAAATCTGTAATGTTGATAGAAATGGAAATAAATGCAGATCTAAAAATAAAATTGGAAAATAATTACCCAATTTTGCAGATCGGGCCTTAGAGGTCCGATTTGCAAAAAAAAATTTCCTCAAATTTGACTTTTGCCCAAGGTAGGCAAATTTATAGTCAAAATTTATGGAAATAGCTATTCGGATGCAATGGTGAGGTCTGATCTTGCTCAAAATGCTCCCACAAAATGCTAATCCAAGATTTGGTTTGTGGCCCTCCAAAAGTTGAAGCAATCAATCACTCTCCAATGGCTATCCAATGAAGACTCCTTTGGCTCTGATACCATGTAAGAATTTGCCTAAGGAAAAGAGTAGAAACCAAGATCTAGAAGCTCAAGAGATAGCACAAACAAGAGAGACAAGACAATATGATCAAATGAAGAATTCAATAATGATCAAATGATGGATAATAGATTGATTACATACAATGTAGAAATGCCTCAATATATAGACAATGCATGATAACTAGAAGTTATGCAAGTGATAAGATATCAACTAGACATGGTGGAATCACATGTCCACCAAAGGTGGATCATCCTCCATTGTACATGAAAGTATGTGCAATATGAGAGGATGATAATGTGATAAGAGCACTAAAGGTGGATCTCACACACAAAGAGGTATGTGATGACAACTATCACACCTAAAGTGGAGATTCTCCTAACCATGTGCTAAAAAGAAATGCAAACTCCTAGGTGTCTCAAAGACAACTAATTATGCAAATGCATTATCCTAAGTAAACTTAAGTAAAGTGTAATTAGTAAATAATTAATTACACCAACAGACCTAATAGGACCTAATATGACCTATTAGGACCTAATTAGACCTAATATGATCTATTAGGACCTATTTAGACCTATTAGTCCTATTAGTCCACCAATTGGTTACACTTTGATGCCTAATTATACCTAGTGAGACCAATTAGATGTCATATGAACCTAGTAGGACCTAATATGAAGTATTAGACCTAATTAGACCTAATAGGACCTATTTAGACCCATTAGGACCTAATTAGACTTATTTAGAGCAATTAGGATCCAATTAGGACCTATTTATACCTATGAAGACCTAATTAGACTTATTTAGACCAATTAGACCCAATTAGGACCTATTAAGACCTAATTATGACCTAATTAGACCTAATTAAACCTAATTAGGACCTAATTAGACTTAATTAGACCTAATATGATCTATTAAAACCTATTTAGACCTATTAGTCCTATTAGTCCACCAATTGGTTATACCTTGATGCCTAATTAGACCTAGTTAGACCAATTAGACATCATATAAACCTATTAGGACTTAATATGACCTATTAGGACCTATTAGAACCTAATTAGACTTATTTAGACCAATTAGGACCCAATTAGGACCTATTAGGAGCTATTGAGACTAATTAGACCTAACTTTAGACCTATTATGACCTATTTATACCTATTAGGACCTAATTAGACTTATTTAGACAATTAGACCCAATTAGGACTTATTAGGACCAAATTAGGATCTAATTAGGAGCTAATTAGACCTAATTAGGACCTAATTAGACCTAATTAGGACCTACTTAGACCTAATTAGGACCTAATTAGACTTAATTAGACCTAATATGATCTATTAGGACCTAATATGACCTATTAAGACTTAATTAGACCCAATTAGACCTATTAGTCCACCAATTGCTTACATTTTGATGCCTAATTAGACCTAGTTAGGCCAATTAGACATCATATGAACCTATTAGGACCTAATAGGACCTATTAGACCTAATATAACCTATTAGGACCTAGTTAGACCTAATTAGACCTAATGAGGACATAATTAGATTTAATTAGACCTAATTTGATTTATTAGGACCCATTTAGACCTATTAGTCCTATTAGTCCACCAGTTGGTCACACTTTGATGCCTAATTAGACCTAGTTAGACCAATTAGACATCATATGAACCTATTAGGACCTAATAGGACCTATTAGACCTAATTAGACTTATTAGGACCTATTTAGACCTATTAGGACCTAAGTAGACTTATTTAGGCCAATTAGGACCCATGACCCTTTGAGTCATGCCCTAAGTCTTTTGGATCACTATTAATACACTCCTAACTTGATTTTTTCAAATGGATGAGGAATTCCACTAGTTTAAATGCAAGTTAGGGTTCCATTTGTCGAAAAGGGAATGCTTAGGACTTGTTCTTGAACTAGTTTTGGGAAATGAACTAGAACTCTTTCTATATAGAACCAATCAAACTAATACCAGTTGTTTTAGAAAGTAGAAACTTCAATGATTAATAACATGCAAACAATTGTACTCAATCCTCCATAAACAACCATACCAGTCAGAAATACTTAGGAAAACTCTTTATTTTTCATTGATTTTGCATCAGAATTGACATTACAACCTTCTCTCTTCTCCATCAACTCTCTCTTTTTTTATTTCCTAGAGGCCAAAAAAAGTTAAAATAGGTTCACATGAAAAGACCAACTTGTTCATATGAATTTATGACTGTTGGCATTCCAATTTGAACCGTTTCAAGCAAATTTGGAAAAGTTGCTCGAGCAAATTTTACATCTTTTACAACATTTTGCATTTTTGCTCACCTAAGACCAAAGGTTAAGATTTTAACCTTCAAATTTATTCAAACATGCCTAAAATGATTCAAGTTTATCGAAATCATGTCTAAAACATCAAAATCCCTAATTCACCTATTGCTTCAAACTCTATGATCCAAGTAGACTAAGGCATCCCAAGGCTTATAGGTGTGCCCGAGGGATCCGTGACCACACAAATGGATCCAAACCAAAAAGAGGATGATCTTCCAAAATCTATCCAATTATTACATAACACTCAAAACACAAAATTGTAAGGAACATCTAGGATGTTTCCTCAGGTGCCCTGCACCAATATGAACGTATTAGGACCTAATATGACCTATTAGGACCTATTTATACCTAATTAGGACCTAATTAGACCTAATTAGACTTCATTAAACCTAATATGATCTATTAGGACCTATTTAGATGTATTAGTCCACCAATTGGCTATACTTTGATGCCTAATTAGACCTAGTTAGACCA
This sequence comes from Chamaecyparis obtusa, assembly GCA_027943335.1. Classification (NCBI taxonomy): domain Eukaryota; kingdom Viridiplantae; phylum Streptophyta; class Pinopsida; order Cupressales; family Cupressaceae; genus Chamaecyparis; species Chamaecyparis obtusa. The sequence goes on from BSBK01001974.1 coordinate 274,228, forward strand.
ATTAGACATCATATGAACCTATTAGGACATAATAGGACCTATCAGACCTAATTTAGGACCTATTTAGACCTATTAGGACCTAATTAGACTTATTTAGACCAATTAGGACCCAATTAGAACCTATTAGGACCTATTAGGACTAATTAGACCTAACACTAGGCCTATTAGGACCTATTTATACCTATTAGCACCTAATTAGAGTTATTTAGAACAATTAGACCCAATTAGGACCTATTAGGACCAAATTAGGACCTATTATGACTTATTAAGAGTTAATTAGACCCAATTAGACCTATTAGTACACCAATTGGTTACACTTTGATGCCTAATTAGACCTAGTTAGACCAATTAGACATCATATGAACCTAGTAGGACCTAATATGACATATTAGACCTAATATTGTTGGATATTGCTAATGCATGGGTGGTGATTGAGACATTTAATATGTTTAATCACTACGTTACTAATGGGCACTCATACTATTGTCATCTATGTTTTGTCACTGATGTCAACATATGTTTCTGTGAGGAGATCAAGCTGGTTACCACAGTGTATAGACATTGTACGGATGCTTCAGATGCTGCAAAGTCAGATGAGAGTTCCTGAAGGTGTTGTGATCTTCTATCTAAGATCACATCATGTAATGTTGCATATTAGATGAGTTACAAATGTCTTGGTAAAGACTGGTCACTAGACAATGACAGTGAGAAATGCCAGAGTTAGTCTCTGTGTTTTTAGTATATCTTCCAGATGATACAGATTCAAGATATGTGAGCTTAAGGGATGAAAGAAAAGGTACTGGAGGATGTAGTGCAAGGTACAGTATGCTTGGTGACATCAACTATAGCATGTGTTCTGGAGGTGATCTATTTGAAAGCTGACTATAGAGATGTAGCATGTATAATGGATGACAAACTTGAATTAAGGATGTCGGACCTTAATTATTGTAATGTAATCATTGTATACTTTTTCTAGATACCGTGTGTATCAGAGCAAGGGTTTATGTAATTGTTTGTAACTAAGAAAAACTTATGGGTTGACCTATTCATGAGGATTGTAATAGGGTATAAATGAAGGATCTTTTCTTTGGAAAAGATATGGATGAGAAAAAGAAGGAAAAATAAAGATTTTGTGAAAGCTGCGAGCTTGTGTCTGTTGTATGTAGAGTAGAGGATTGTTGGTGGATCTCATTGGAACTGATCAAGCAAAGACAGTTGCTGGCAAATAGTTCAAAGGATTATGTATTTCCTCATATACAATTGTGTTGTGAACAGTGAGTTCTGAAGGTGGATTTAACCTTCTTTGGACACTATGCCTTGGGCAGTGAGCCCTCTCTTTCTTCTTGACTCCTAATAGGGTTTGTCCTCTAACAAGGCTATGTAGTGTAATGTTTCAATAAGATCCTAATAGGGCTATATCTTCTAACAAAAATAACTATACTCTTCGTACATCATTTGTGGGTGCTAATTACCACCAGGGTTTTTACCTTTAACAGGGTTTCCCCATGACCAAAATATTGTGTTATTGTGTTGGGACTTATTATGTTTATTGGATTTGATATTATTGTTGCTTAAAGTTTAAATTTTAATAATCTTCTATACAACTGATTCACCCCCCCTCTCAGTTGTATTGTGGATTGTTATTCCTAACCATTGGTATTAGAGCATTTGGTCCTTAGAGAGAAAGCTTAATATCTTGAGGTGATCTTGGAGATGGCATTCTATAGGAAGGATAGTCCAAAATTTGATCCTGAGAACTTTGACAGCTGGAAGAACATGATGAGGACTCACATGTTTTTTTTAGGCATTGACTATTGGTTAATCACAAGGAACAAGGTGGATATAAAGTTTGAAGATGAGCTACCTACAACTACTAAGGATGAAAAGAATATATTCTCACTTAAGATGATTGCAAGAGAAGAACTCATCAATGCACTCTCTGAAGGAGAGTTTACTGAAGTCAAAGACTTGGATTTGACATTCCTGATTTGGGAAAGACTAGAAGCACTATATGAGGGAGACAAATATACCAAACAAGAGAAGTTGCAAAACTGGAAGACAAAGATGGAGAAACTACAAATGAATGAGGATGAAAGCATTAGAGCTTATATTCAAAGGGTTACTGAAGCTATAATCAGAATCATTGACACCTGCTTATACAAGTTCAAGACTATGTCTATTCAGGAAACTATACCTCTAACTCCGAACTTTAATAGAGAGATGTTGATTGTAAAGCTAACTACCTTTGAAGCTGCAAAACTAGGAGAATCTGTACCTAAAGTTGAATCTTCATTTAAGGAATTTGCACATAAGAAAATGTCTACACTTCTGAGCACCAACAGTGAAGACCTAAAAGAAGAGCTTGGTGAATATGTTGAGAAATGGGAACATATAATGGCAGAAGAAAGAAAGATGGATGAACTTGTTGCATTAAATTATAGAAGAGAAAAGAGAGGTAAGGGAAAATTTGAAGGCAAGTTACCCTTGAAATGTTTTTCATGCAATAAGGTAGGTCATTTTGCATCTAGATGTCTTACAAGAGTTTCTAAGTACAAACCTAATTTTTCTAAGATTAGAAAGGATAAAGAATGTTACAATGCTAGTGAAGGAATTTATGATGATGATGATTTAGATGATGAAGAGATTGAATTTTTTGCTATTAGAGATGAGCCAGTGCATGAGGAAAAAGCTTTAGTATCTCATGTTGACAAGAAAACTAAATGGATAATAGACAATAGTTGTTCTCATCATATGACTAGAGATAAAAATAAATTTGTTAAGTTAGAAAGGTATGATGATGGTGTTGTAAGGTTTGGGGACAATCTTCCTAAATCTATCATAGGAAGATGATCTATTACTTTGGATGGAAAGAATAATACAGATAATGTACTACTTGTTGAAGGATTGAAACATAACTTGTTGAGTGTTGGACAATTAGTGGATAAAGAGTTTCAATTAAGCTTTGTCAATGGTAAATGTTTTATCAAGAGTAAGGAAGGCAAGCTGATTGCAACTGGTACTAAATCTAGAGGTAATGTATTTGAATTAAATACATCTAGAGCCTCTTGTTTTGTTGTGAAGGTTGATGATAGTTGGTTATGGCATAGGATATTTTGTCATGTTAATTTTGATAACATTGTAAAGGTGAGTATGACTAATGCAGTAAGAGATCTACCGAGGATTGTGAAACCATTTAACATTATTTATAGAGAGTGTGTCATTGGAAAATAGACCAGAAGCAGTCACAAAAAAAAGAATATACATCAAGAGAATAGTTGGAGCTGGTACACAGACCTATGTGGACCCACAAGGACAAAATCATACTATGGTGAAAGGTATTTCATATCTTTTTTGATGAATTCTCTAGAATGACGTGAGTTACCTATTTGAAGGAAAAATCAGAAGCATTTGATAAATTCAAGTTGTTCAAAGAAAAAGTAGAGAATGAATCAGGTTTAAAGATTAAATGTTTAAGGTCAGATAGAGGTGGAGAGTTTACTTCAGACTTATTCAATTCATATTGCAAAGAGCATGGAATATAGAGATAGACATTTGGTCCTATAACTCCACAACATAATGGGATAGTAGAGCGAAGGAACAAGACTATACTTGATGCTACTAGGACAATGTTTCTTGAAGGAAATGTAGCTTATGTACATTGGAGAGAGGTTGTTGGAACAACTGTGTACACATTAAACATTATACAAATAAGAGAAGGTACTAGTAAGATTCCTTATGAATTATGGTTTGATCATACTCCTACTATTAAATACTTTAGAATATTTGGTAGTAAGTGTTATATCAAGATAGATGATGAGATAGGAAATTTTGATGCTAGAAGTGATGAAGGAATATTTCTTGGTTACTCTATTAAGAGCAAGGCCTATAAATGTTTCAATCTAAGATTGAGGAAAATGATTGAGAGTAACAATGTAAGGATAGATGAAAATTTTTAGATACAAGAAAGAATATATGATAGTAATCAGATCCCAGAGATCAAAGGAGCTATTGCTGCTACAGAAGAAGAACTTGTTGAGATAGAATGTGAAAAAGAGACTTGTGGTGTTGACACAAGTGAGGCTAATGAGGTTCCTAAACCATCAAGGTTTTTAAAGAGTAACCATCCTAAAAATTAAATTATTGGCAATTCCAGTCAAGGAGTACTGACTAGATCAAAGGTTAGAGAAGAAATTTGTTTGATTTCTCAAGTTGAACCAAAAAATACAAATGAAGCATGTAGAGATGAATCTTGGATAAATGCTATGAAAGAAGAGTTAGATCAGATAAAGAAGAATAATACTTGGGAACTAGTTCCTAGGCCTAAAAACAAAATTGTAATAGGAAAAAAATGGGTTTTTAGAAACAAAATGAATGAAGAAGGAATTGTTGTAAGAAAAAAATCAAGACTAGTGTGTAAGGGATATTCATAGCAAGAAGGCATAGAATTTGAAGAAACATTTTCTTCCATTGCCAGAATAGAGGTAGTAAGATTGTTCTTGGCTTATACTGCACATAAAAATTTCAAGGTATATCAGATGGATGTGAAGTCTGCATTTCTGAATGGGGATCTTGAAGAAGACGTATATATAGAACAACCTGATAGATTTACTCTATGCAAAGATGAAGCAAGTTGAAGAAAACTCTATATGGGATGAAGCAAGCTCCGAGAGCCTGGTATGCTAGGCTAGACAAGTACCTACTTTGGCTTGGTTTCCAAAAAGGTAGTGTTGATAGTAATTTGTATTAAAGAACTAGTGAAGATGGAATCTTGATAATAGAAGTCTTTGTTGATGATATTATCTTTGGAGGTAATGAGGATCTATGTAAAAAAATTTCTAAGGAAATGGAAAGTGAATTTGAGATGTCCATGATAGGTGAAATGAAATTCTTTCTTCGACTGCAAATAACCCAGAATGAGAATGGTATCTTAATTTCTCAGACTAAGTATCTCAAAGAATTGCTAAAGAAGTTTGGAATGGAAGACTGTAAACTAGTAGGAACACCTATGGTGACTTTTAATAAGCTAAAAATTAATGATGAATCAAAGTGCATTTTTAGACCTTGTACAGATCAATGGTTGGAGGATTACAATCTCTGACCCACACCAGACCAGATATTGCTAATGCTGTTGGAATTGTGGCTAGATATCAAGCAGAACCCAAAGAGGCACATCTAGTTGTTGTGAAAAGGATATTGAGGTATTTGAGAGGAACCATAGACTATGGCCTATGGTATGAAAAAAATGATAGCTTTGAACTTCATGCTTATACTGACATTGATTAGGCAGGAAATATTGATGACAAAAAAAGTACTAGTGGTGGTGCATTTTTCCTTGGGAAAAAGTTGGTCTCTTGGCTAAGAAAGAAATAGGATTGTATAGCACAATCTACTGCTGAATCAGAGTATGTTGTTGCTGCCCTAAATTGCACTCAAATTGTTTGGATGAAACAAATGTTGACAGACATTGGAATAAATTTTGATGAACCCATGGTTATCCATTGTGACAACACCAATACAATGAATATGTCAAAGAATCCAGTGATGCACTCTAAAACTAGACATATTTCTATCAAGTATCACTTCTTGAGAGACAAGGTGGTAGAGAAGGAAATCAAACTAGAATATATTAGTAAAAAAGAGTAGATTGTAGACATCTTCACAAAGCCACTGCCAAAAGATACCTTTGAATATCTTAGAGGTATGCTTGGGGTTAAGGCCCCTCCTCACCAGAACTAAATGATGCAAAGATGCATTAGTCCAAAGGTTTTTAGAGCCTTATCATAATCTGGACTGGATGTAGGGATTTACTCCTCAGGAGAGTGATCGTGAAAAAAAAAAGTTGTTGAAATGGAGTTGATGACTCATGGCACCCTTTTCTATTGTTGTAAAAGGGGGAGTGTTTCTATGAGAAAATTGTATGGGGAGACTAGCTGTAGCATTGTTTGGCTGCAGAACTTTAAATTGATATAACTTTAGGATAATGGATTTTCCCATATGTTGACATCAATGCCAAAGGGGGAGATTGTTGGATATTGCTAATGCATGGGTGGTGATTGAGACATTTAATATGTTTAATCACTACGTTACTAATGGGCACTCATACTATTTTCATCTATGTTTTGTCATTGATGTCAACATATGTTTCTCTGAGGAGATCAGTCTGGTTACCACAGTGTACAAACACTGTACGAATGCTTCAGATGCTACAAAGTCAGATGAGAGTTCCTGAATGTTTTGTGATCTTCTATCTAAGATAGCATCATGTAATGTTTCATATTGGATGAGTTACAGATGTTTTGGTAAAGATTGGTCACTGGACTGTGACAATGAGAAATGCTAGAGTTAGTCTCTGTGTTTCTAGTATATCTTCCAGATGATATGGATTCAAGATATGCGAGCTTGAGGGATGACATAAAAGGTAATGAAGGATATTCACTAGTCAACGCAAGGTACGGTATGCTTGGTGACATCAGCTGTAGCATGTATTCTGGAGGTGATCTATTTGAAAGCTGACTACAAAGATGTAGCGTGTATAATGGATGGAAAACTTTAATTAAGGATGTCGGTCCTTAATTGTTGTAATGTAATCATTGTATACTTGTTCTAGATACCATGTGTATCTTAGCAAGAGTTTATGTAATTGTTCATAACTAGGAAAGCCTTATGGACCGACCTGTTCATGAGAATTGTAATAGGGTATAAATGAAAGATCTTTTCTTTGGAAAAGATATGGATGAAAAAAAAGAAGGAAAAATAAAGAATCTGTGAAAGATGTGAGCTTGTGTCTGCTGTATGTAGAGCAGAGGATTTTTGGTGGATTTCATTGGAACTGATCAAGCAAAGATAGTTGCTGGCAAACAGTTCAAAGAATTGTGTATTTCCTCATATACACTTGTGTTGTGAATAGTGAGTTTTGAAGGTGAATTTAACCTTCTTTGGGTAGTGTGCCTTGGGTAGTGAGCCCTCCCTTTCTTCTTGAGTCCTAATAGGGTCTTTCCTCTAACAAGGATTATGTACTACAATATTTCAATAAGCTCCTAATAGGGCTATATCTTCTAAAAAAGATAACTATACTCTCAGTACATCATTTGTAGGTGATGATTCCCACTGGGGTTTTTACCTTTAACAAGGTTTCCCCATGACCAAAATATTGTGTTATTGTGTTGGGACTTATTGTGTTCATTGGATTTGATATTACTATTGCTTAAACTTTAAAGTTTAATAATCTTCTATACAACTGATTCACCCCCCCTCTCAATTGTATTGTGGACTATTATTCCTAACAAATATGACCTATTAGGACCTAATTAGGACCTAATTAGACTTAATTAGACCTAATATGATCTATTAGGACCTATTTAGACCTATTAGTCCTATTAGTCCACCAATTGGTTACACTTTGATGCCTAATTAGACCTAGTTAGACCAATTAGACATCATATGAACCTATTAGACCTAATTAGACTTATTTAGACCAATTAGGACCCAATTAGGACCTATTTATACCTATGACCTAATTAGACTTATTTAGACCAATTATACCCAATTAGGACCTATTAGGACCCAATTAGGACCTAATATGACCTAATAAGACTTAATTAGACCCAATTAGACTTATTAGTCCACCAATTGGTCACACTTTGATGCATAATTAGACCTATTTAGACCAATTAGACATCATATGAACCTAATAGGACTTAATATGACCTATTAGACCTATTAGGACCTATTTAGACCTATTAAGACCCGATTAGACTTATTTAGACCAATTATGACCCAATTAGGACCTATTAGGACTAATTAGACCTAACTTTAGACCTATTAGGACCTATTTATACCTATTCAGACCTAATTAGACCAAGGTAATCTTTAAGAAACCCCCCTCTTAAGAAAGATATAAAATCTTGGCGAATCTTTCATTTTCTTGAAAAAATAAATTAATTTCTATTGGCGAATCCCTCAAAAAAAATAAAAAAAATTTATTCTTATTGGCGATTATTTTTGAATAACAATTTTTTTGTAGAAAATATTGGTGAATCTCAAATAATAAAAAGGAGTTAATTAATCACCATGGTGAATGCTTCTATTTCAAAAAAATAGAATTCTTATAGAAAATTATTAGGCTTAATGTGGAAATCTTTGATGGGCTTAATGAATAGACTCTGTAATAATTACTTGCTACCACTTATTTTAAATATAATCTAATAACCTCATTGTATTGTGTGAGACAAATGTATTGATATTTTAAAATACTAATGGGCCCCAAAATTTCTTGAAGACCATTGGTTTATATTGAGATCAACAATCCGAAAGAAATTTTAGCTCCCATAAGCATTACAAACCAAACAGTTACATTTTTACCTCATCGACTATAATGAGGGTCACTAGATTATACTTTAAGTTAGTAATGGAAACTAAAAGTTGGTGATAGATCCCTACAATAACTAATAATCATGATATATTACTGGAGAATTAATTTAAATTTCTACAATAACTTATAAAATTCTGGGGAATCAAATCTAATCATGTATTGAATATTGTGGTGAATTTTTGAGTTCAAGTTTTTTATAAAATAAATTATTTTGCGATTTAAGTATTTCTAAATCAAAATTTTGTAAAAATGTGGCGATTTAGGTTGCCTTAAATCTTGAATTATTAGCCAAATTTGGATTCTCAAATTTCCAAAATTAGCCAATTGGCGAATATTAGCCACTAAAAATTACTATGAATTAGACTCATTTAGACCAATTAGACCCAATTAGGACCTAATATGACCTATTGAGACTTAATTAGGCCCAATTAGACATATTATTCCACCAATTGGTTACACTTTGATGCCTAATTAGACCTAGTTAGATCAATTAGACATTATATGAACCTATTAGGACCTAATAGGACCTAATATGACCATTAGGACTATTTAGACCTATTATACTAATTAGACCCAATTAGGACCTATTAGCACCCAATTAGGACCTAATTTGACCTAATTAGACCTAATTAGGACTATGAGGGATATCGTAAAAAATAATTCTCATAATGTAGTTGAGTGGTGCAAGATGCATTGTATGGTGCCAAATCAGGATAACACATGATCATGATTAAATCGATTCATACCATTCTGATTATTCTGGGAGATATGAGGTATAAATTTACAACATCACTTTTTTTAGTTATAATTTATTTACATGCTTTAAATTTATTGATCATTGAAGATATTATGTACATTATATAGATCTATATATATGATTTTAACTTGTCTTCATTTTTTACATGTGTGTCTATATCAGGTGTTGATAGAAGATCAATCCATGGATGCAAGAGAGTAGACAAAACAAGATCCCTGCATTTTGTTATGAGTAGGGATAGTAATGTGTGGTCATTGTACACTAGAGATTACTCATGATTTTGTTATGAATGCATTTCTGAAAACTATGGTGAATGTATCAACCAAAAATGTGGATATGTTAGTGAATGGAAGTTGGTTCCACTAGATGTTACAAATGCAAATGATGAAGTTGAGGATGAAATATTTGACGATATTCCATTGATTTCTATCAATTATGACCATATTTCAGGTTTGATCAAAATTGGTACATATATATATATATATATATATATATATATATATATATATATAATAAAGTCTGTTTAATTTATATTTACAGACCTCAAATTAAATGTTCACTTTTTGCAAGACATATTTTTGCAGTAGTAGCAGAGCCTGGAAATGTGAAAGGTGTTAGTTATTATTTATTACGTTGCAATAAGGAGAGGATAAAGATATATATATATATATATATATATATATATATATATATATATATATATATAAAGGATTCATAAATTCAATTCATAAATAAAGTCTGTTTAATTTATATTTACAGACCTCAAATTAAATGTTCACTTTTTGCAAGACATATTTTTACAGTAGTAGCAGAGCCTGGAAATGTGAAAGGTGTTAGTTATTATTTATTACGTTGCAATAAGGAGAGGATAAAGATAACAAAGAATGAAACAAATGATGCAATTATGTTTCCCACAAGTTAGTAGTGTATTTATGTTTTACCTATTAAAATTGAGTGAGGTCCAACTTGCGATAAACTATATGTTTCTGTATATGGTTAATTTCACATCTATATATAAAATTGTTCAACTTGTCTGTGCAGGTTCAGTTGTTGTGCAAGGAAAATATTTGAAGCAAATAAAAATACTTTTGCATGGGATTAATTTTATTGATTATAAACCTAAAAATAGGGTTTATCAGTATAGCCATCTTGTAATTACCACTGTCTTATCTCTTCATCCAGTGACAAGATGTGGCATTCGTAAGTGGAGACTTGATACTGATGACCATGCAAGAATATTAAATGTTATGAGAGAGAGAGAGAGAGAGAGAGATGAACCAATTGATGTTGATTAAATGATGCATGAAATATTATTTGTACTAAATTTTTCACAGATGAGACCAGAGGTTTTCTTAGTTCCATTCTTTCCTACCAGTGCCCATAGTGAATGGAGCAATTTAAAAAAAATTATAATATATCTAAAAATGTCTTACTTGGATATGATTTATTACTAATCTACCTGAATATGAATATGTATTGAATGCATTTTGTAATTTACTTTATTAAATTATCTCTATGTTGATTAATCAGGTCATGTGGATACAAGTACTCTAACTTTGGAATATGAATTTGTACATTGAATTTGCATGTTGCAACTTACTTAATTAGGATACTTTATTTTTATAGTTGATTACATTAGGATACGTGTTTTAAATATAAAATATAGAAAATACATCAACATTAAATTAAAAGTACGTGCATATTATCGAATGTACAAATATAAGTAAGATGATCCAACATGTATATATATTTAACATAAAATTCATATATATATATACACTACTATATATATATTTAAACATAAAATTCATATATAATCCAACATGTACACATGTATAAATTAAACACATGTAATCTATTGAAAGTATTGAATTTACATTTATATATTAAAAACACATAGATTGAAGACTTATATAAAAATCACATGTTCATGTAGAATCAAACATGTACGTATAAATTAAAAATACATAGATTGAAAGTATGTAAGTTCATCACACATGCACACGTATAGAGTGAAAGTATATAACATGCATGAAACAACAATCATAGATCAATTACTATAAACATGAAACATATGAACCAATCATGTGTCAAACATTCTATCAAAAGGGCCTAAAAATCAAATAATATCAAAGTGTACAATACATATGTCAATCAACTCTAGAGTCTAGAAATAAAATATAACATTGAAAAAGTGAATATATATGTAATATGTCTAGATCAAATATGAAGTGCCTAAGACTCATCATGACGACTCCTTACTAAGTGGTCAGACCTTGAGTGACTATCATACTATGAAGGACGTTGAGATCCCTACAGAGAAAGAGATATAAATCAATATATAATTGTACACATATTTTTAAGTTTGATAAAATATTACAAGAAAACATTTTATAAAGTGTGTAAACACATAGTACATGTACATACATGAATAAATTAAAAACTCACCCATCCACTAGTGATGTCATCATCGAGTGAGTCCTGATGATGTACATGATCAATGCTCAAAGGAGTAACAAGAGGCATATACTGGTAGAGAAAAAATATATCATATATATATATATATATATATATATACATACATACATACATACATGTACATATATATATATCATGTATTGAAAATTTGAAATTTAAAAAAAAAGTAAATTTACATGCTAGATGAAATATTGCAAATAAATAAGCTAAATTGTAACATTAAATATATAATCTGATTTATACTTGTGAAGATGGTGGCACTTGATAGTATTCAGACTCCCTAACCTTGATCAAATCAACCAATATATCAAGATTTTGTTGTGTCTGGTCCAAGCTCAACTCTGCATCTGCAACAAGAGTAGACCACACACATCTCTCTAATGATGAATGCAACAGAATAACCAAATGAGATGGCATGGAAGTTGTATCATCATGTGTCAATAAATATAGGTAACCTATAGTGGTCATGCTGAAGTCAACATAGTCAAGGCAAACATCAGAGAATTGGTGCCCTACACTGACTGAAGGGTTTGTACATTGGGCCTCTCCCTCTACATCAATAGAGTTTTTAGTAGGTGGATCCTCATGAGCACTGCCACTATGGCCACGGTCTAGGTGAGAAGGATGTGGCTGAGTGTATCTGACAACACCCACATGTAATCTAACATCCAATATGGGGATATCATACTTTGCTTCTATAAATGCATATGCATACAACAAATCCTCAACCAAACTAATCAATCTGACCCGTGTCATCTCTCCTATAAGTACCTCTAGGCTGGAAAGTGAAGGGATGATTGTTGCACTATACATGTCATGTGCGGTCCTACTAGAGGATGCTCCACCTGACGATCTGGACTATCATCAAGACATCAAGTACTGACCAACTTGATCACTAGATATAGATGTGGAAGTTACTAGAATATTCCCCACACTATCAATCGCACCTCAAAGATGGGTGCTATGAATAACATCATCTACAATAGGACCCAATGAAGGAGCTATAGAAGGTGCCCTCTAACCAAAAATGGCCCTGTGTACTGGCCTCTGGCAATCAGCTTGACAAAAAGAATCTCTATCAGTAAGTCTTCAACGCCCCTATCCTAGATGTGTTGGAAAATTAGTGTAATTAATAGCCCTCCCTAAATGAACCTCAACAAAAATATGTTGTGCAAATTACAATGGAATCTAGTCATTATTTGGATAACAACCATGAGCAACTAGAAACTGTGGGTATATCAATGTTGATATAGCAAGATCCTAACACCTAGTAACCTAATATCCCTTCACATACTATAAGTCTACATAAGATGGGAAAACTTCCCTTTTTAGGGTCTCTTTAGGCACTAAAGCTTGTACCTCCTGTTGACACCTAAATTTGCAGTCTCAAATTTGACAAGGAAGTATTCTTTATGGCTAAAATACTTGATTAATTAGTAGTGTTTTTAAAGAAACTATACTCCTTATTTTTTTAATAAAATATGTTTACCCTTGTCACAAATGAAATCTATCATTAGGGTAAAATTTATTTTTCGAAAATGGAAATGCATATTCTTTTGAAAATATTAATAATTGTTTAGAGTAAATTTTAATATTGGAAGATTTCAAAATGCATACTCGAATAATTAAATATTCCCTATTTGAAAACAAAAAATAGTTTTAAATAAAAATATTTTTACAAAAGGGTGGGGAGAGGGAGTTGAACACTCAACCTCTCGACCCTACCCTCTTTTCTATCCTAACTACCCGTCCTACCCTAACCAATTGCTCTATTATATTCCTTGAAAATAATATTGTGTGTGATTAATTTACCCTAAAAAGTGAAATATATTTCTCATAGAATGGAATTGTAAAAGGATATTTTTATTTTAAAATATATTCTTTTCACCATATGATTATTCTTGAAAATATTTATTAAGGTAAATTGTATAATTTTAGGGTTACTTTTAGAGATATATTCTGTTTAATTATAATGCTTTTACCCTATAGTGAATGTTTTGAAAAGATTGATTACGAGAGTACATTTTTTATGATAAACATATATTTTAATTAAGTCTCACAAATATATATAAAGTATCCCTTAAAGAATTTGATTTAATTTTAAAAATGCCCTAAAGAGGATGATTGCCTTTGCCATATAATTAATAAATTTTTCAGGGCTATAATTTTTTTTTTACATTTTGTTATAATGTTTTTGGCTTATATTAGAAAATTGATTTCTAAGGAGCATTATGACTAATGTTGGATTAAATTTTTACAAAATAAATATCCAAATGATTAAATTGTTTTTAATAGAATCAAAGTTGGATATGTATTTACGTCTAATGTCATTATTTGTAAAAGGGGCATTTATTATACACTTTCAAATTAAATGTTTTTCCCTATGTTAATACCTGAAATATATCATTAGGGTAAAATTTATTGATTTCATATAAAATTTTGATAAGTTCTCACAAATATATCTCCTAGTGATATTATATGTTTTAAGAGAAATATTTTGGAAAATATGTAAAATTTGTATCATATTACTTTCCTAATAACCCTAGTATAGAATGAGGCTTTTATTTAAATATTTAATTAGTTAAATTCTATGCAGGAGCTTTTGAGTAATGATATGGATCATCACAGAGGATAATATTGCAAGAATTCTTATTTATCAGATATTTGATGACAAAATTACTTTACACACTAGTACATTTGACCTTATTTTTCTACAAAAATTATCGACCATTAATTAAAAAGGTTTAGGTTGGTCGGATTATAGAAGGAAAAAATTGTTTTTTTAAATCCATGCCCGTGTTGGTCAAAATTTTGACAAATACCATGTCGGTCGAAATATCGACAAACATGGCCATATAACTTAAAAAAAAACATTTCAATTCTCATTTCATTTTTACGGGCAAATTATATGAATGGTTGCAGCGCGTAAAGGATTTCCATCTTCTAAGCTACACACCAAGGGATATAGGAATAGAGCTTATTCCAGATCGTGAAGAGCCAGACCCTATGCTAGCAACATATCCAACACCCGAGGTTAATAGCATATTCCATCTTTTTCTATTATCAGCACGTTAATGAACAGAGGAGATTGGGCGGGAGACACAACAATAAAGTATTGGAAATTTTGAGTTTCTCTGTTCTGTTGGGTCAATGTACTGGTTTGCATAATTTTCACATTTCATCATTTATATAGAATTTTTTGTAATAAATTTGGAGTTTGAGGTATCTTCCATGTTTCCTATTGTTCATTACGTGGATTGTCATTTTCTTCTAGTCATCTCTGTTAGTAATATGCTGGTAGGCGATTGAATCAATAACCAAATGCAAGTAGTCTAACCTTGTCTGAAGGTTCTTTGCGCAAGTCATCTAAATATTTGTGGTTACCAATCTAGAACCCGAAGTGTAAGATCAGTCCTCCAAAATGCCGTGTGTCTTACATTCTCACCAATAAACTTGAACAAACCTATGCGGGATGTAAGCTTCTGTTAAGTAGTTTGAATGCAATGTTCCAAGCTGGTGACTGTGCACCTGCACAATGCAATTTGATGCCCTAGGCTAATTGCCATAGATGGATTTAGCTGGTAAGGAAGGGAATTGGGTAGCAAAGCCCGCAAATAGATTGATGGTATTGGATAAGTGATGGATCCACAACTTTTGGATTTAGAGAAGACCTTCCAAGACCTATTTTGATCACATGAACCCATTCTTGATCCTTTACATTTAACCCTGGTCTAAATCGACCATTTAGGCTAGAGAGTCTAGTGTGGGATTGAGGGTGTTGGAGTGTGGATTGGAACCAATTTTGGAGAAAACCGAAGAGAAGTGAGGAAAAAGGAGAATAGACCATTCATAGTTGATTAAGATTCCATCATTCGACAATTGTTTGTGGGCATAGACAACAGTTAGACTGAAAGGAGTTGGGGATTGATTTCCTAAAATGGTGTTGGTGTTTTTTGGAAGCTGATTTGAAAGGCACTCTTAGGTCACACCTAGCATATCCTAATTCTCGAGAATGAGTTAGGAACAATGAAGATTCATACTCCGTATTTGGTGGATTGCAGGGGAATTTGAAATCTAGGATGTTGAGTGGTCTAGGTTGCATAGACACTCATTTGGAGATTCAAGATCTTGTTGAGTAAACTTTGTTGTAGGGTTGAAGATACCTCACTACAGAAAACATCTTCACTCATTGTAAAATAGTAGGTTCACTTGTTTGAAGAGCAGATATTACTTGGAGTGTCCCATTTACTTGAATAAGCAGTGGGCTCACCCACACACACATCTTTGAGGCTCCTTGCTGTGAAGTAGAGTCACAAGTAGAGTCAATAGTCATGTATATGACTTTAGATTTATCTCTTTGTGCCCCATTTGTTAGAAATAAATCACCTCCCCATCTATGATTCAAAATTAATTTAGTGCCACTAAGTGAGCTAGTCTTGTTAAAGATCAAAAGATGAAGAACATAAAGGATGATAAATTAGCTACTTCAATGTCAAGTTCTCTCTTTGATGAGAAAAGAAAATATTTCATCATGGTTTCCTAAATTCCAAATAGAATAAACAAGCTTCAGGGATATATGCTTCCTGAAAATGATGATACCTATGCAGTTGGTATTGAACTCAAGTAGGCTAAACCTCATGACAAGGTGGAACTGATGGGAGAGTATAAAAAGGAAGTGACTTGTGATTATTTTAAACCCTCTCTTAAGATGGAAAAGAAAGAAAAAGATTTATAGGATGCTAGAGCCATAATGGATAGATTTAGGTCTCAATCCAAGTCCTATGAGTTAGAACGTTCTCATCTTATAAAGGAAATGGATGACAACTCTTCCATAGTTCTATAATTAGAAAGAGAAAATATTGCACAAATTCAAACTAGATTTAAGAACTCTTTATCACATTTGAAAGAAGAGAAAGAAGGCCTTGATAAAAAAACTACAATCAAAAGAACAACTTCTACAGACCCAAAAGTGTCTTGAAGATGCCTTAAGGAGTATAAAGATTTTAGAGAAAAAGGTAGGGCTTGAAAAGAATAAGCTCATTCAATGGATATTGGACATCCAAACATAGTTTTAAAAGAGGATGTAAAATAAAAGGAGATATTAGAGAAGAAATTATAGGGAACAATACAAGACTTTGATAAAATAGATAAGGAGCTTGTTTCTAATATAGTTCTGTAAGTGCCGATTTAACAAAAAATGCAAGATAAAGAAGTCTAGTTAGAGAGAGAAATACAAGTGGCCAAAACAAAATTAGAGCTAGAGAAATGGAATCATCAAATGAAAAAATATGCATTACAAGATAGGGAAAAGAAATTGATGAAAATCAAACAAGATATATCAGATATCCTAGCAGGAATAAACGAGCTATAGGAAGCTAGTAAAGAAAAGGATGTGCAAGTACAATAATTGCAAGTCTCTATTGTTTTCCTTATCAAGTTGCATTAATTTCATCCAAATTTATAGTATGTATCCCTTTGGGACAAAATAAAAGTCTCCATGCTGACCTTGACATTGGATTTCAAATTTATTGTCGATTGCTTAAACTTAAGCATTGAGGTTAGTTATATGATAGATGCAACCCAACAGAAAATTGTCCATATAGATTTAAAAGCCTAGAACTTGATTGAGAAATTATGTATGATAGATGAGAACATCTTGATGATTGCAAGAATTTCTAATAGAAGGATAGTGGCTAAAAGGCTAGTGAATTTCTTGAGTGTAATAAAGCTACATTCCACACTGGATAATGTCTAAGGATTCTTGGGCTAATTTATGTTTCACAGATGAAGAGACATTTTCTATGTTCATACATATAGTTTTTCCCTCCTCTTTTCACTAGGATTGGATGTTACTTGAAGAGGATCAGATTAAGCAGTTGCCAAACAACAAAATACAAGATCAATCTTTTGTGCAAGCCCCTGGGACTAATCCTAATGTAGCTCAAGTTGAGATAATTCTTTCTCCCCTAGCATATATTCATTTTCACATGGAAGTTAGATGACCAACATTGACAAGCTTCTCTTTCAGAGAAATCATTGAATTAGATGAAATTTTTCATAATTTTAATCTACACAACTACCCCATAGATTGAGATTGAGCTTCGCTGCAATCTGCTCTTTCAAGGTTGTAGTCTTGCCACTTTTTTCCCCTCTTCCTTTGCAAGTTTTTGTTTGTGAAACTAAAAATTTTGGGTTCAAGTATATTTTCATGTGAAAATGAATTTCCAAAGAATTTCCAAATCTACAAAACCATCTACAAGTGTCCTAAGGGTAGTGAAAGTCAAAATGTTGTTTGACATAGCTATAGGCATTATTTTCCCTTTTTGCAATCTCAACAGGTGTTTCGAGAGGTGCGATGGTTGAAACTTGTTAGTGTCTTGGCTCTTTTTTTCTTCCATGAGCCTTGTTTAATAAAGTTTCTAGGTGTCACATTTTCATAATTTCTTTGCGAAGGAAAAGAGGATGCTTTCAACAATGCCCACTTGTTTAACAATGTCCTAGATAAAGATTTGCAAGCAAGGGGCATCAAAATTAAGTTTGTTAAAGTTTTAATAATAACATCAATATTGAGGGAGAAAAAACTCTTCCATGCATCCCATAGATCAATCATTGTAGGATGTCATGTATCCATTAAGTCGCAAATAATTCATGTGGATCTATTCCATGTGGTGTCAGACACTTGAGTTTTCTGCAATCTATCTATATACACATTTACCCCATTTTTACCCTACATATTTCATTCTTCATTTTTCATTTTATAGCCATTGTCAATTCCTCCATATAGCCATTGTCAATTTTCATTTTATAGCCATTGTCATTTCATTACATTGGACATTGCTTCCTTGTAAGATCTAATGCATTCAATCTTTTTTTATCTCACAACTCATAAGGATTGATTTGATGATAGCCTCATGCTCTTCATTCCATGGTCTAAAACTTCGTACAAAACATGCATCTCTTGATGCTACTGCCAGCTTTTACTCTGCTATTTGAAAGACAATATGACACCTCCTGGAACAAGTTTAAGACTTGAACCATAGGTATGTCATGAATTTCAGTCTTATTTCCATTTACACAATCCATTGAAATAACAAATAGTTCAAATAGTTCAATTGTTGAATAAAACTCAATATAAATTGCACTCCTATGTTCAAAAAATAAATGAATAAAGAACCTTTATATAACTAATTAGATAATTTTCCCTAATTACCCCCAACATATTTTATTCTTTTGGCTAGCCTCATACTTTACCTACATTATTTTATGATATGCTACAATATGCCATAAACTATTGATCACGCATTTACCATTATCTAGATACAAGGATGAATTAGGGAGTCTTTTGGGTTTCATTGCTCACAACAAAGTTATGTGGAATGATTATATGGATATTTTGACTAGAAAACATACAAATTTGGAAGGTAAACATATAAATTTAGAATCCTTAGTTGTGCTTTAGATTAGAGTCTAAGATTTTACTTAAAGATTTTGATGATGTTGTTTTAGATGACATTAGATGATGTAGGGTATTGGTTATTGCATGGCTAACAAGTATACTTAAAAATAGACAAGCTTTTTTTCTATGGCCAAGCCTCATGAGAATATAAAACTAAATATTGGAGGTTACAACAATAAATTAATATAGAAGAATATCCTGGGCTTGTCAAATATTAAAATTGATTATTGGATTGTATTTGCTAATTAGCGTTGTCATTTTAGCCTTGGTGAATTAGCTTCAACATGTCAAAGAGGTGGAAATTAGAAACTTCTTGCATCCCATGGAACACTTGTAAATATAATTAATCCATATATTGATAAATTATATGCTTTACTGTATGTAGATCAATATCCACAAGCCCAGGATATTCTTCTATATTAATTTATTGTTATAACCTCCAATATTTAGTTTTATATTCTGGTGAGGCTTGACCATAGAAAACAAACTTGTCTATTTTGAAGTATACTTGTTAGCCATGGAATAACCAATCCCCTACATTTGTTCTTTGGTTTTACTTATTTCATGTTAGTTTTAGATTTATTTCATTCTTAAATTGTATCTTTCTGAATTGGTTTTGTTTAGCATTCAAACATAATGGTTTTCTAGTTTATAGTTTTTTTTATATTTAAGTTATTATTAGAGAGCCCTTAATTTTAAATGCCATGTATTAGGTAGACATAGTAGACATACACTATCAAGAAAGGAAGAGGTTGTGATCAAGGACATAGTAGACATACACTATCAAGTCAGTGGTATTAACTAAAATTTCTCTTTGCCTTTGTGAAATGAAATGATTATAGTGGTATTTTTATGCTGATCTTTTAAAGGATTATAGTGGTATTTTTATATTTTTTCTCTTTGCCATTATTCTGACATATTCTCATCTTTGTAACCATTTTTTTTATATTAAGCCACTCTTTCAAGTAACCATTAGAGCTATTTCATATGCATAGGTAATGAACATGCATATTTGTATAAGCACTATTGGGAACTTACCCTGCAACACATGTACTATTGTGAAATATCATCACAAGTCCATTTGTTGTAGGGTCAAGCTTCCAGTAATGCTTGGTCGATAAATCTGCATGTTTTTCAACTGTGCATATACCTTCTCTGATCGACTCTTATATGCACATGTAGTATTGTGAACATGCAGATTTTCTATAGTTGTAATGATTTTTCTTATTTCTTGTCTTTTGTCCCTTTTTTATTTCCTATGTCTGTACTTGGTGAAATCCATGTGAAATCTAAGTGTAAGGTTATCTCTTCTTATTTGAATATTTTTTAATTGGATGTGGTAGTTTATCTAAGTTATTATTAGAGAGCCCTTAATTTTAAATGCCATGTATTAGGTAGACATAGTAGACATAGTAGACATACACTATCAAGCAAGGAAGAGGTTGTGATCAAGGACATAGTAGACATACACTATCAAGTCAGTGGTATTAACTAAAATTTCTCTTTGCCTTTGTGAAATGAAATGATTATAGTGGTATTTTTATACTTATCTTTTAAAGGATTATAGTGGTATTTTTATATTTTTTCTCTTTGCCATTATTCTAATGACATATTCTCATCTTTGTAACCATTTTGTTTATATTAAGCCACTCTTTCAAATAACCATTAGAGCTATTTCATATGCACAGGTAATGAACATGCATATTTGTATAAGCACTATTGGGAGCTTACCCTGCAACACATGTACTATTGTGAAATATCATCACAAGTCCATTTGTTGTAGGGTCGAGCTCCCAGTAATGCTTGGTCGATAAATTTGCATATTTTTCACCTGTGCATATACCTTCTCTGATCGACTCTTATATGCACATGTAGTATTGTGAACATGCAGCTTTTCTATAGTTGTAATGATTTTTCTTATTTCTTGTGTTTTGTCCCTTTTTTATTTCCTGTGTCTGTACTTGGTGACAACATTTTGAACATTGTTGACATACTTAAATGGAATACACAATACCAAATGATGAATGCTCAATTATTGTAATGGAAAATCATTAGAACCGTCCATTTCTAAACTTTAATTTGGTAAGATAAATGTCCCTTTGCGTTGAGAAAATTATAGTTGAGAAAATAGTTGTTCAGGAAGGATTTGTATCTGCAAGTTGCAAACAAATCATCCTTCTTCCACCAACGAGTCATTCCATTTAAGAAAGACCATGTCTGATGATATCAACACAAAAAATAGGGAGACAATTGCTAGACTATGGTCTAACTTAAAAAGAAAAGGTGATGGAAAATGTTATTGTCCTTGCAAAATTTATAAGGGCTTAAAGACTCGAAGATATCTAATCAAAACAGCTCAGGAACATTGTAGGCAACATGGTCACATTGAAGGGGGAAATAAATTTTGTCCATTGGTATGTATTTTAATAATTTATAAAATACATAAGACATGATTTGATGATGACATCATGGTCATGGTTAATATAAGGTCATCATTTTCATATAGGTCAACCTCCCTAGGTTTCATGTTATGGACCATGACAAATCAGAGAATGTGGATTTCCAAATGAGGGAACATGGAGGTGTGAATATAGAAGTAGAAGGTAATGATCCCATGGAAGAAGACCATGATGATGAAGAAGATCATGATGATCAAGATGATCACGATGATCAAAATGATGATGATGATGATGTTGACGTAGAACTTGATGTACCTATACTTGAGAAGGCACATGAGCCCCTATATGAAGGATCCCAAACAACTCTTCTTGCCGCTATATTATTGTTGGTGAAATTGAAGGTTATGAATGGTTTATCGAACATAGCAATGACATGTATGTTAAGGTATGTCATTTTTTTTCATTATTTTAGTCCTAATTCCCTTACAATTAACATTGGGTGAATCGTGTAGCAATTAATATTCTTTAAATTAACAAATTATATTTTTGGTTGTAGGTTGATAGGTGAGTGTTTGTTACCACCATCAAACATTCTACCTTGCTCGTACCGAGAATTATCTACCATTATGAAAGATATTGGAATGGAGTATCAAACAATACATGCATGTCCGAACGATCATATTATATATCATAAACAACATGAATTTGCAACAGAATGCCCTATTTGTCATATTAGTAGATATCAATTAGATCAAATAATAAAAAAGGTGCCTCACAAGGTTCTTTGGTTTATTCCCATTATTCCACGTCTGCAATGATTATTTAGGTGCAATAGCTTGGCACAATTTATGGATTACCATGCATGCAACAAAAGTCAAGATGACATTATGTGAATGCCTGTAGATGGTTCGACATTTAAGGAAATAGAGGAAAAATGGCCACACTTTAAAGAAGAACCTCGTAATCTCAAGCTTTCATTGGCAGCGGATAGTGTCAATCCGTTTGGAGAAATGAGATCTACTTACTCGGTGTGGCCTATTTTTGTTATCAATAATAACATTCCTCCTTGGTTGTTCATAAAGAGGGAGCACATAATGTTGGCACTGATTGTTCCAGGTATTTTTTGATTTAATAGTCATCTAAATTAATTTATTATAAATAATCCATCAAAATGGTCATAATAATTATGTAATGTTTTTGTCCATTCAACTAGGTAAGTACCAAGTTAAAGATATCAATGTATATATTGAGCCCTTATCGATGAGTTGATGGTGTTATGGAAAAAGGTCACTATGTATGACATCTCTAGACCAATAGGACAAAGACAATTTCAATTCCATGCAATGCTTGTATGGACAATACATGATGCCCTTGGGCTAACACATTTTTGTGGTATGTTCTCTTTTTAACACCTCTTTTTTGGTATGTTATAGTGCTAACACAAAGTTAACATATTTAATCCAATTATACACGATCTTGTAGATCTTCAGACAAAGGGAAAATTTGCATATCCAATTTGTGGTCCAAAGACAAAATCTCATCATTCAAAAAGTTTAAGAAAGCAGGTCTTCGATGAGAATAGACACTTTCTCCACAGAAATCATAAGTACTGAATTACCAAAAAACATCTTTTCAATGGGAAAGAAGAGACTACATCAAAGCCATGGAGAATGAAACCTCACCTATGGAAGTCGGCATACAATAAAATAAATCATCGAGGTAATGTCATTCCATCTGATGGTTTTTATTTGAAATTTATATTTTGATATTGTGTTTTGTTTACTGATGATATAATTGATGCTTGTGAAGGTTGTCAAGGCATCAATGACCAACTTCCAAAAGGACTAAAAAGTTATCATACACAATTTAGTAGGTTGATGTACTACGAGCAACTCCCAATTGTGCATTTGTTTGATCCTATGCATATTGGAAAGAATGTAACAGAGATATTATGGAAAATATTGGATGGAAGCCGTGACAAAGACAAAATTGTCAAAATTTGTAGTGACATTGAAGAATCCAACCATGCAATGAAAAATGTTATTCGATCAAATAACAATGGAGACTAGATTGATACAAGTGCCCTTAGTTGGTTAATGTCGGAGCAGCATAGCAATGTTATAAAATAAGTCATAAAAAAATACGATTTCCCACAAGATTTGTTGCGAACAGAAACGATCTCATATCAAAGAAAAGTGAATTTGGGCCAGGGATGAAAACACACAATTGACATACATTTATTAAGGTAATTCATGTTATTTTGTATTCACTATATATTTGTATATTGCATGTAGTTTTCATTGCATTCTTTTATAAAATATTGACAAGATCATTTTACAAATATTGCAATACATTCTACCTCTATCTCTCCCACACCACTTTGCCAACAGTGTCAAACAAGTTATATATGATCTTGGAAAATACATGACGTGTTTGTCATCAAAAGAAATCAATAAAGAAGATATAAAATATTGGAAGAGAAAAATTCCTCTTCTTATGTGTGAAATGCAAAAGTGTCTACCTTCAACTTTTTTCAATGCACAAGAACACTACCTCATACATCAAGTTGAGGAGATTGAATTGTGTGGACCTGTACCAACTAGGTCAATGTGGATGGTTGAGAGGCACTTGAAATTTTTGAAAGGCTTGGTTCAACAAAGAGCACATCCTGAGAGTTCTATGGTGGAGGGATCTATGGTATACCAGACCATAGTGTACATTAGTGAATATCTTCCTAAGTTTGTAGCAAACATCCATGTAGATCATATTTGGGATCCCAACTCCATTAACAAATTTGAAGAGGAGTACTTCATGGGAAAAGGTAGATTGAGGAAAGTGAGAGGTAAATATAAGATGTTATTGTAGTTAATTAATTCTTATAAATTTTCAATATAAGTTATTTATAATTGGTGTATTTTTTTTTATACAGTTGCTCAAGAGTGGGATGCAATACATTTGTATATTGTGAACAATCTTGATTGGATGACGGT
Organism: Chamaecyparis obtusa; assembly: GCA_027943335.1. Taxonomy (NCBI): domain Eukaryota; kingdom Viridiplantae; phylum Streptophyta; class Pinopsida; order Cupressales; family Cupressaceae; genus Chamaecyparis; species Chamaecyparis obtusa. The sequence continues at coordinate 298,679 of BSBK01001974.1, forward strand.
ATGGATTGAACGATGTCAACAAAATGGTTGCTCATTAACATGGGAAGGTGTTGCTTCATTGGTTAGAGAAGCTCATCGTAATGGAGATTCCAATGTTACGCCAATGGTAATTGATTTAGCATATGGTTTAACAGGTAGAGAGGTACGTAAAAATTTATTAATGATCATGACTCGTATGTTTCGTATCAACTCACGATGCAAATAATTTACACATGATCAAAAAATTGTAGGTCAAGCACCACAAAGCTATGTACTATCATGGCCGCAAATTTTGCATAAAAAAGTTGATTGACACAAAGAAAACTTGTGATTCTGGGATAACTGCAGTTTTCAAGGTCACTAATATATCATCTAGAAATGACATACATCCTAAACAATCTCAAAATCGATACTATGACATCTTGGATGATATAATTAAGTGCGACTTTAACTCCTTCAAAGTAGTTCTATTCATCATCAAATGGTATAGGCTACGACTAAATCAAAATGATCCAGATAGAATTGTTATTCAACATGATAATGGATTTATAATGATTAATACAAGGTCATTTGAGCCAGTTGGAGATGAGCCTAATGTTCTTCCAAGACAATCTGAGCAAGTGTTTTTCTCAAAGGTTCCACATAAACAAGATTGGTCATTTGTTGTTAGACATGATCCAAGAGGAAGGCTGATAAAGTATAATGTTATGGAAGAAGAAGATATTGAAGATGATAAAGAAGCAAATGATGAAGATCAAGATGATGGTGATGATGATGATGATGATGGTGATGATGGCAATGATGATGGTGATGATGGCGACGATGATAGTGGTGATGATGATGATGATGAGATGGATGAAGAAGATGATGAATGACATGATTGAAATGATCAATGAAATGATTGACATGATTTATTGATTTCAATTGTAATGATTACATATTTATTGTGTTCAATTCTAATGATTACAACATATGCGATTTATAATTATTAATGTTTTGCTTACAATGCTCAATTAATTGCTACTGATACATGTATATATTGTGTTTGATTATCACCCTTTTTGCAAATAGGCAATTGACTACAGACATCGTCACCCCTTCTATTGACGATCTTGCATTCCATAGATAAGGTAAATTTGTTCATGTTTACGATGTTGCATATTGTTCATGTTGTCTTCTAAGTTATTTGTAGCATACATATCATGTAATTTTTAGCTAACTTAAGATAAATGATTAACATATGTAGGAAATTTAACCCCTTTGGCATGGATCATGCACAGTGACATGGATCAACAGGTATAAGTCAATAAATAAACATAATTTTCTTATATTCTTCTTGTTTATCACTGAGCACGTATGTTATAAATAGACATATTATATAATCATATAATGTATATATAGACAAAGAAGAACCTATAGAAATATAATTATATAATCACTTTCAACTTAGTACATTTTATATCTCCCACGTATAGATAAAGAAGAACCGTACGTATGGGTCACGACTTGATTATTCTATATATATTATTTAAATATTATCAAAATTCTATTTGAAGTGGGGGCGTGACAATATCTCATTTGATGGATTGCAGGACCCACCAAATAGGTACTTGTCAGATCTATCTACATCGAATGAGGGAAATGAGGGAATGCTAGATGAAAGTTCTACATGTAGTATGGATAAAATAGGGAGATCAACTAGAGGTCAAAAGATTAGAAAAAAATTTGATAAACGCATGCAATTTTTCCTTGCTAAAGTGGGGTCATGTTCTTATGATGATGAGACCAAAGGTGACATCAATGTGCCCTTTTAGTACACACATATTGAGAAAGAATGGGTACCCAATGAGCTACCTCTAATTAACACTAATTTTTGTGTTAATGAGAAGATATATCGCATAGCTCCATCCTCATTACATATTTTGGACCTATTTTACATGGATGGGATAAAGGTATGTTACAACAAAGTTGTTGAATTGTTCAAGTATGTCGGTCCATGTTACAATTACAATGATTGGATGCGGATTGTTCAATATAAAAAAAGTATGCGTAGGTATGCACTATCAGCTAATTATATACAATGGAAATAAAATGATCAAAGTAAAAGATTTGCAATGTACATTGATGAGAGACCAAAAGAAACAAGTAATATTGTAGGTTTTATAAATAGTACGCGACCTTTCTCAACTAATAAGGAACCCAATTGCATATTTGAGGCGCGTGAGGGGAATCAAGTTTTTGTATGTGCAATAAAATCAATAAGTGCAGGGGAAGAATTGCTAATAGATTACCATTTAAATCACATAGATACAAACAAAGTTACTATCATGAGGGTGGTAAGTACTATATACCATTTTATTAATAAGTTTTTTTTGCTATGTCTATTGCTTTCAGTTTGCTGAAGTTTTTATATTTAATCTTTGTCACAGTATGATATGAATCCCGCACATGATAGAGGCCATGAGGATGCTCCTCCCACCCATTCTTTAGCAAGGGTAAACCTTATTGAAATTGTACAAATTAGATAGTTGAAAAATGTTATATTATTACGTTATTTTATTTACAGTTTTAGAGTTTTTATGATAGTTTTACTGATATTATTTTCACAATTTGATGTTCAGGATAGGGAAAAAGCACCTGCAGTAACAGAGGCAATCGCTACCCCTTCTGATGATGACATCACAAAAATTCCTAATGTAGCAATTATGTTGAGGAAAAAACTAAAAAAAATCAATTTAGAAATAATGAGAATTTTGGATGAAGTAAATATTCCAACCGAGGAGATGCTGAAGAGGCTATTTGAATTGAAAGCACAAGCACGTTGTTATGAAGTAAGCAGTAATAAATATTTAGTTATAAAAAAATTTCAATAAAGGTTTATATTTTATACTCTTTTATGTTGTGAAGTAAAATATGTAATGTGTTCTTGTTACAAGATTTTTTGGAAAATGATCTAGAACCTGGTCAAGGACAATGCGGTGAGGCTGGTACTAGTAGAGCTCAGGCTGCCTTAGGTAAAATAATCCTTTAGTTGACAAGTTACAAGGAATTTTTTCTTTGGAACATTCAAAAACTTCTTAAGTTAACTCTTACTTTTATTATTTCAGAATGTCTTTGCTAACAATGTATTGTTCAGGTCATCAAGTGTAGGAGACTCCTCCTAGGAGGTTGACGGACGTCCATCTGAGATTGCCAAGTGCAATGTCAGCAACAAGGGGCATTCAAACATTGACACCTTCACGGTCTATTCCAGCTGGTGAATCCTTGTTTTTCTATATTTGGTTTTGTGTTAATTATGATTTGATAATTTGTACTTTAATCTTGCGTGCATCACATAGTGGATTTTTTTTTGGAGTAGGAGATACACCAGCAGCACCGTCTGGTATGCCAGATACAGATTAGAGTACATGTATTGATGATAATTCACCATCATTTCCTAAATCTACCCGTGTCTCTAGCACGAGAGTTATGCAGACGTCATTGGTTATTGACGATAATGAATCGATGCCTTTAAAATGTCCTAAGCTTCCAAGTACTTTAAAATTATTATTTTTTATATTGTAATATGCATTTACCTATTCATAACAAATTTTGGACTGATTATCCCATGACATTTTTTGTAGGAAATGATTCATTTTATAAGACGCTTTATGACCTCTCACTACATATATTCAGGCCCACCATATGTACAAGGTGGAACATCATAAGTGAACTAACTTTATCCCACTATTTTTTTTCATATCATTAATTGGTACAGTATTTTTCCTTTTATTCGGGTCTTTTCTTTTACTATATTCAAGGTACACAACTTTAGTTAATTTTTCTATCTAACAATTTTGTGTTTTTTCTTAAAAGGTGGAACTTGCAAGACAAAAAATTAAAAGATCAGCTCATTAAAGATTTAGAGCATGAGTTTGGTAGTAATATTTTTGATGAGAAATTTTTTTTAGAAAGAGCTTGCAAACATCTTAAGACTGTGAGGGACTCATATAGAAAGAGTCTCATCCAGAACCCAAAGTACGAGTGTCCTCCCTTTATTCCAGTGAGGGATTGGAATGAGTTCATTTTGGATGCAAAGGAGAAAGGGGATGCTCAAAGAGGAATTACACCAGAAAATTAGAGAAGGTATGCAATAGTATTAACTACTAGTACAATGTAATAATGCACTAATTAGTGATCTTTATATCTATATCATCTAACATATTTCTAACTTTTCATAGGTTATAGGACACATCAAAGGCAACAAAGGCCAAGCTGCAAAAGATTGGGTAGCACAAACTTGGCTTTGGTGGATATTCCAAAATTAAAGCACAAATTGTAAGTAGCAGTAAATGAATTGCAGAGAAAAATGATTTATAAAATGCAAATAATTTTGTTTAATCAAAAAATGTAGGGCTCTGAATTTAATTTAGAGGCCATGGTAGAACACAAAAAAATTGCCTTCAAGGAAGGCTATGAAGCCATGGCTAAATGCCTATGGCAAGCTTCCACTGGCCCAACCGAAGAGTCTCCTGCATCATGTGCATAGGTAAATATGCCAAAAAATATATTAGAAATTGAATACTTGAGCAACAATCTATTTGATAATAATGTGCATGACATTGCAATGCAGCCTCTTAATCGTGACATAGATCATACGCCGCATGATGAAGCCCTTGATGTACATCATACTGTCGATGGAGGTGCTCATTTTCTATTTAAAACTAATTATGTAATTATTAATACAATTTAACATCTTAAATTGAACTTGGTGTAACCTTTTTGTGTATATTTTAGAGGATACAGAATCATGTCATGATGAACGAGTGCCGGAGGATGTTCAGACTGATCACCATGTAGATCATGTGGCACATTCATGTAAAGAAAATCTATGTTTTATTCTCTTAAATTAATTTTTTGATTCATAGTTCTTTTACTTAAATAAATACTTGTAATTCACTAATATAAAATGGTGTGAATTTAACTCATGAAGTAGTTGTTATTGCAGCGGACCCCCCTTTGGTACAGTGGCCTCATGTTCCTGAACAGATGAGGAGGAGACACATGTTGGAATTAGAATCAGCAGAGGAGGGGAATGACGAAGACATTGATCTTCCTCTTAGAAATTACATGATTAAAAAAAACAGCAAGAAACCCAAAAATAAATGATTATAATTAACATTTTTTGCTAATGAAAGAACGTTGTCTTAATGGATGTAATTTTGTACTAGTCATGTTGATGAATGATGTGTTAATGAATTCTTCATGAATGTTGTGTGTTAATGAATTTTATGTGTTAATGAATTATTCATGAATGTTGTGTGTTAATTAATTATTCATGAATGTTGTGTGTTAATTAATTTTATGTGTTAATGAATGTTATCATGTGATTATAATGATTGAATGTTATATTTCAAAAATGGATGAATGAATGAATGTTATTAAATGTTAATGGGGAATTTAGAGTGATGTTTGGGGGGGGGGGGGAGGGGCCAAATGAGCTTCCACCTTCACATGGTTTGCCTTGTTTAGTAGAGAATATTAAACTATTTTCAAAACCAAGTGAAGCTCAAACTTTAAAGATAAGCTTAGAGTTAATAGTGACAACCAATTAGCAAGTCGAAATGAAGTTCTTCGTTACAGGTACCTTTTTAGTTTTTAAAGAACAATGTCATGTTTTAATATTGTGTAGTTTTTTTCTTATGTCAAAGTATTCTTTTACTATAAGAACATAATTTATGACCATTTTAGTAACTATTCTAACATCGCTATATGCTTGTGATTGTTTTATCTTGTTTCTTTGCAGTCCTTGGTGCACTTGGGGAAAAGTATGATGAGCCAATGAGAAGAAATGATGTGAGGGAAATTGTTGTTAACATACCTCAATTGGTGATGGAGAAGGTGGAGAAGCAATTTGAGATGTGGAGTAGTATGTCATACGTCTTTACTATCTATTTGTAAGAATGACCTGTGGAAGAAAAGACAAAATACATTTAACAGAGATACTTTATATAGCAATATAAGGAAATGATAATAAATCAATATACCATCATGCATATACTTCATGAAAAAAATGAAATAAATACCTATGATGTCTTATCTAAAATACCAAAAGCTTTTTAGTGGCCTGATAAGAACTTATCTTGCTTTTCTTTTTGTACTTTCCTAAAGTGTGATTTGTCTCTTATGTTTTTGATTGGCTTTTTAGCTTATATTTTCTATTCTATACCTCAAAATCAGAGAGCGTATGATTGTCTACTTTTCTTTCATCATTATATTTATACATATTCAATATTCAAACTAAAATGGTGCTTTTGTTTTTAGGGATGGACCCTCTATGAGATTGTCAGATATGCTCCTATGCATAACTGGACTACGTATGAAGAGGCCTTGAAGACAAATCCTATTTTGGAAATGATGGCAATAAGTGGTGCTATATATTCCTTGGGAGATTGGATTTCATAGGTCTGTATCTCAAAATCATTTTCATGTGGCATAAATGCATACTTACAACCATTTCATTCTACATTTAAAAACATTGATGACACTCTAGACACAAAATAATGCTCATGCTGTTGATTTGATAGTGCTATGAAGGCAAACCAATTTTTGAATTTGATCGAACCTGGATGTTTAGATCTGGTCTCCTTGGATTTAGTCTTCATGGTTCTTTGTCTCATTATTACTATCATCCTAGTGAGGTAACACCTTTTCCTTCTTTCTTAGTCTCTTACAGTTCATACTTGTTTAATTTGAATAATTTTTGAGTTCCTTGCAAAAAGGGTATGACAAAAAAATATGGGTATACAGGCCCTATTTCCTTTCCAGGTGAATAGAGGTAAAATGGATCCACCCCTATTCAAATGTAGAGGGGGGAATATGAGACCTATTCTCAAACCCAAATTCCCCAAGGAAGAGATCTAATTCGATCAACCAAAAAGGTTAATGCACAATTGAATCAATTTATGGAAAAGAGTAGGAAGAGAGAGAGTAAATCCAATATTTCCCTATGTGGAGAATTATGTTTAGAATATAGAATAATTGAAATACAAGTACTAACCTCAAATTAGGGCAGATCTAGAAAATGTTGAATTCTGATGTTTGTGTACACTTTAGGGAAAATTTGAAACCTGTCCTGGACTGGAAATGTTGAGACAGAGAAAACTCAGAAATCTTTCCTCAAGATGGCTCAGCTCAGGTTTGACCCTCATAAAAGGTCAAATACCACATTCTTTATTTGAAGTCCGATTCAAATTTTGTTTGCAGATCCTGGAAGTTTACCGAAAAGGGTATCCAAATTCGCTCTCAAATCTGAAACTCCGCACCTGTACCTACAAGAAAATGGGGGGTTTTGTTGTATGGGGGGTTTGCCTTGGTCAAACCCTAGTTTGGAATCAACCTTAATATTGAAATCGAATTGGAGAATGCTAGCAAGTAGTAGAAAAGGATCTAACAATGAAGCTATGCAATTTAGTAGATATGCAATTATATTTGAAATTTAAACAAGTATATTGATATGAAAGCTTGAACACAAAAATAAATGTAAATCAAACCTCCATGGTTGTATGCTTGGAATTCACCTTGGTAAGAGAATGAAATAGATCTTGAAGATGAACAAAAGATCTTGAAGGAAGATCACACCATCATGATGGCTAGATCTAGGGTTTGAATGATAAATCTTGAATGCTTGAACCAAATCCCTTCAATGGCTTGAATGCTTGAATCCTTGATCTTCAATGAAGAACTTGGATGGAGAAGAAGACTTGAATGCTTGAATGGATGCTTGCTTGATCACCTTGAGAGCTTGATAAATTGCTTGAGGATGAGATATGAAAACTTGATGATGAAAATGACAAAGGAAGGCCTCCTTTTATAGTGATCTAGGGCACACTCCTCTAGATGGGCCATCTTGGAGAATTAAATCCCAATTAGGTCCTCACCTTTAGAAAATATACCTAGATTAAATTCAATTAAAGGATTTACCATCCTGAGACCTGAAATGGCCGACTCGGAGGCAGGAAAATAAATCTCCCGAAAGCTCGAAGCCCAAAAATTTTGGAAATTGTAATTTTGGAGGAAGGGGTCAAATTTGAGGTTGGACCTAACCTAGTTAGGGTATTAGCTTGACCCTGACCTATTCAAGGTCTTAGCTTGACCCTGACCTAGTCAGGTTCTAAGTCGACCTTGACCTTGGTCCCAAAATTGACTCAAAACCAAGTCAGGAGGTCCTAGGGATGCCCATAAACCTAGAACTGATGCTAGAATAGGATAGAATGTCAGAGATAGACATAAAATCCTATGATTACTATGATGAAGCCCAGGAGGATCCATTTCTAAACCCTACCTAGAAAATAGAGCCATAGAAGAGGAAAATTCAAGAGAATCCTTAAGATTCTAGCCCTAATTTCACCTAGAATGAAGAAATCAAGTGCGGGGAAGAAGTGGAAAGTGGGGAGAAAGCCAGATCAAAGAAAAGATCAATTCAAAGCATCCAATATGACCCCAAACCACTTACTCAGAGGGATAAATGCTCTTAACATGGAAGTGCTTCCATTTTAAGATGATACACTAGGATTGGTGGGTGGTGCCTGCAAAAGTGGCCTTTGATCAAACTATCAAAATTAATGCCATATGTTGCTTACATTTGATTAATTTTCCATATTGAATACTCTCTTTAGTTGTATTAGAAACTTTTTCCTTAAGCATGTGTGATGCAAACCTGTAAAACATCTTTTTTCCATATGTAATCATGATGCTCCATTTCTTGGTAGTTGTGACTCTTAATGATTAAACCATCTCTTGATCATGTTATTGCACTTGATATATGACTATTTCATGCAGGTGCCTTGGTTGATCTCTTATCTCTAGTTGAACATACTATAATTATTTATTATCCTTGTATGCATGTCATGGTCTAATCTATGTTCCCTCTTAAGATGGTCTCTTTGTATGTGACTGCCTTACTAGCATTGTTTCCTCATCACTGTGATGTGCACTATCCACATCTATTTGCATGATTAAACTGTTTAATTTACTAGATACCCAATCAGCATTATCATTTTCTTCTTTTATTCATTCATTTGGAGTTGTATTTAGAGGTAGATATTTGTTGATGATTTCATGTTTATCTATTACATATGCTATTTACTACATAAAAATAGAATCATCCATGAATTTAGAAAGAAAGAAGAAGATTCGCTAACTAATTCTGAGGATTAATAAAAACAAATTTCTATAACAAGGCTTTAGAATACAAATAAATACCTATGATGTCTTATCTAAAATATCGAAAGCTTTTCAGTGGCCTGATAAGAACTTATCTTGCTTTTCTTTTTGTACTTTCCTGAAGTGTGATTTGTCTATTATGTTTTTGATTGGCTTTTTAGCTTATATTTGCTATTCTATACCTCAAAATTAGAGACCGTATGATTGTATGCTTTTCTTTCATCATTATATTTGTATATATTAAATATTCAAATTGAAATGGTGCTTTTGTTTTCAGGGATGGACCCTCTATGAGATTGTTAGATATGCTCCTATGCATAACTAGACTGCGTATGAAGAGGCCTTGAAGACAAATCCTATGAAAAGATGACAATAAGTGGTGCTATCTATTCCTTGGGAGATTGGATTGCACATGTCTGTATCTCAAAATCATTTGTCTATATCCTTGTATGCATGTCATGGTCTGATCTATGTTCCCTCTTAATTGCTAATGTCATTGTGTGATGGTTAAATTGCGGTAGTGTGATTCTTTCCATCATGTTCAAACCCCCACTCCTTGATCTTGACTTCTCTTTGCAACATGAACACCTGCTTCTCTTTGTTGGCCATCAACAACTTCCTCTTCCTGTTTTGAACCTCTAATTTTGCATACATCTAAAACTTCAATAAATCTACTTTCCAAAGACACTCCTCTTCCTTGACACCATGAACATACCATGCCTCCATGCTTTGAGAGTAAACAATCTCTTGAGCCATTTCATGGCCCATCATCATAGCTAACTCATCCTTAGTCTCTTCCCTTAAGACCAACTCAACCCTCACCAACTGATCCTTACTCTCATGTCATTCCTCTTGGCATACCAAACAATCATCAACCTCCATGGCCACATCATTACCCTCACTATGTGATGTCATAGGAGTAACTTTCATACTACCCTTATCTTCCTCCAAAGGAAACAACATAGTGCCTACCACAACTGACTCATCACTCTCAAGCCCTTCAAGACTTGCTTCTTTGCTATCTTCACTAGCATCTTACATCTCTGAAACAACATCAAGAACATTTTCATTGCTTTATTCCTTTTCTTTCTCATCCACCAACTTTCCTCTTTCTACTAGCCTTTGCACAGACCATTGCACCTTCTTCTTGACACTCAAATGCCAACTTTTCACTACCTTCAATGACCTTTCTCTTAAATGCCTACATTTTTATGCAAACCTATCAGTATTCCTCCTATCCTTCTCCATGAGTTCTTTCAAATTCCTTTGCCTTTCTGTAGTTTCCTATAATGCTTTCCTTAAGCTTCTTATCTCCTCTTGTCTCCTTTCCTATTCTCTTTTCTCATCTTTATCTCTTTTCTTTGTTCCATTCTTTAGGTGCTTTTTCAACACCTTTACCATGTCTGTCTCTGTCTTTTTCAATTTCATCTTCACCTTTTCTAAGATTCTTCTCAATATTTAACTTGCAAATATCTAGTCCCTTTCTCTGATACCACTATGATGCAGAGGCATAGTGGGCCCAAACACATATCCACTCTTTAATGAAAAATATCATAAACTGTGATGCCCCCATTCTGATTAATATTTAATAGAATTTCTAATTACAATAAACAACAGTAGCAAGACGGTATAGGAAGGCCCGATAAAGTAAGACAAGCAACATTAAAATATAATTTGTGTTAGGCCTATATGCAATTAATAATAGTAGACCTGATAAAGTAAGACAACCGTCTATTAAACAACAGATACCAAGGATGATACAACTATCCAACAACCTCAACTCCAACTTTTGGTCAAATTTCACCTTCTCAGTCATACCCAGCATAAAAAATGGTGCAAAAAGCATGAAATGAGGATAATAGTGAGGGAAAAAGGAAGTGATTCTACCAAGAAATGATTTACCTACCTCTAGTCAGTAGTACAACCCAAAAAATTCACTCCTATCTGCATTTAAGAATGGTAGGGCCTCTTCTGGAAACTTGCACAGCCTCAATACCAACACCTAAATTGTCAAAAGGTATTAAAATCACGCTAATATTGAAACTCAATCACTAGAAAAAATTAAGTATTATACTAAGATATCAAAACATATAAAAAATCTCCTTTCTTAGTAGAAAACTGGAAAGTAAGCTCAATATTCAGCACAGTGGTGATTTTAGAGTGAAACCACACAGCTAGCTAAGAGGGTTTTAGTCCCCAAAACTGGATATAATTATTTAACTTATTTTCCCTTTACCAATACCTATTGAAAAACTTTAGGAAATGAGGCTAAGGGTTACCAATAGCTTATGCTTGAGAAGGGAACATTACAAACACCATCAAAAGTTAATTACAAATAACATGACCAAATCAGAATATGCAGAATAAGAAAATCAATATTGAGAATAAACATCACTTAGAAAAATAGAAAAATAAAATAGAAGCTTGGCATTCATGTATATTTTCAAATAGCACAATGTTCAATTCTCATTGAACATATTGTGTATACGCTAGCATGTTTAGTGTATACACCCATAGTGTATTTTCTATTTGGGTCCTTGCTAGCCTATGAATCTTTGGCCTTCCCTATGCGATGGGGTGTTGTGAGGGATTTCATGTATTTGAATTGGTATGGCCCCTTTGTGCTTGTCATTGCACCATTTGTTGACTGCATGCTCAAGCATGTTTAGTTCATTGTTTATTCATTTAAAGCTATGCTACCCTATGATCTGTTGTATATGCTCATGAAAATGTCTCCTTCTATTTAATTTTGGAGAGGCTCGTGACCCTTGGCTAGGGAATCCATGTTATTATCTTTTAACCAGCCCTTGAATGATCTTGTGCTACTGTATATTACATGTATTCATTGATTTGTGGTGATGGCATCATGGTGTGCATATTTGAGTTTAATGGATCATCCTGTGAGCTCTATACATCATGCTTGACGTGCTCTATTTTGAAAAGCCATGAGTTTTTTTGGGGCATAAATATCATGACTGGTTCTTTATGCTATTATTGACATTCAGTTTAAGCCATAGACAGCTCGTGAGCTATTATCTAGGAGTCTTTGATGAGTCTTCAATCACTAGCTTATGCTTTTGTTTATTCACTGATTTTTGGGTGCCATGTATTGTTGCTATCTCTATTATGTTCTTGAGAGGAGGGCTCACGATCTATGTGTTTTTTTTGTTAATGCCATTATTCCATTATGTATTGAGTTGTTTGGTATTGCTTCTATACCTGGCTCGTGATCCTTGAACTAGTGCTTTGTTATCCTCATGGCAGCATCTTGGTGTTCATTTGGATTGAAGGGCCTGTGAGCTTCTTGCAATGTTTCCATTTGTTTAATGCTCACTATTTTGAATGGTTGTTGTTGCATCCCATTCTCCTTCTATGGCACTATATTTTACTCACTGCATTCGGTTTATTCCTAATGAATGGAACTGTGTCCTATTGATTAGATCTTTATTTACTTGATTGTTGATGTAAGCATGTATATGGCATTTTGTTTATCTGTGGCCCATGAGTTGTGAGTTTAGACATAATTGTATTGCATACTTGTTCATCATTTGATTTACCATGCCATGCTATGCTCTACCTTTGGTACTTATGCTTTTACAGGTCTTCATGTTGTTTGGCATTCATTGAACCATACAATGATATTGTTGTTTGTATTCGATGTAATGTTGATTTTCCATTGTTGCTCCATGATTATTGATGCTTGTTGTTCTATTATGCCATCATGATGTCATGTTATTCTTAAGAGGCATCCTTCCATTACTTTTCCAATTGTGGCTTCTTTTAGTGTATACGCCCATGTCATTTGGACACCAGTACACACCCAAATGCATGACAATGACTAACACAAGGCTGATTTTGTCAAACTCAATGTGTAAGTTAATTAATAAACATTATATTACCTAGTAGAATATTCAAAATTTTGATGTGCTTAATCTAATGCTTGTAATAGTAACATGCCTCTATGTTCACTTATTTTATTTTGATGTGCATAACTAGAATATGTGGGGAAATACGCTGTACAATCTTTTCATTCATACATGGGTTTTATTTCTTTTGAAATATCTATCATAAATATCTTGGTAGGTGAGATTGATTATCATTTAAGAGAGTAATATTCTTCAAGAATCAAAAGGAAAAGATGGATATGTCAGAATTATTTAAGTTTAAGCAAATAAGAAAATGAATGCCAAGAGCTTCAAACCATATCAATTTTGAATATTGTTGAGTGCCACACAACTATTGACAGGGCTTGTTAGAATGATTTTTAACCGTCAATTCTTTGGGAGAGGATATGGGAGTTTTGGTTGTTTGTTTCAAGAGTGGAATTTTTCCCTTTTTTCTTCTACAATAAATGATTGTTGTGACCTTCCTTTATGATAACATATGTTATTCAGAAGATTTTGATTCTTTTTATTTTAAATTTGCAGTCAAGGAGAATGGAATGCATGGTCAGAATGGACAAATAAACGATGAACCAATTGATGCACAACATTGGGATGTATCACAGGTTAGATTTTGTGTCTCTTATCTAACATATGTTATGGAGAATGAATCCCATAATATATTTTTTTAGTACATAATTTCTATCTACTATTTTTCTAGCTTATTGAATGATATTTATAAATAGCATAAGTTCCTGTTCAAGTCTTAGTTAACACTACTGAATTCCTATGTGTGAGGAGTGTATGTGGGTGCCTTGAGATATGGTGATTAAGTTAGTTTGTAAAGCAAACACATTTGTGATGGAGGAAGGGTGGTTGGTTAGCTTAAAATTTGGGAATTAATTCATCAATTTATATAGATGGATGGGCAGGTTCCATTCTTCAATTAAAAATTATATAATAAGAGGATTTTATATTTCATATTATTTAAGATAAAATATTATTTCAAAAATTTCTCTTTTGTAATTTTTAATTCCTTCTTATCAAGCATTCTTAGAATTTCAATAGTAAATTGTTATTTGTTAGGACTGGAGGACTTGATGTTGTTGTATATGTTATGAAGCTGTAGGTCTAGGACGAATTATATAATATTCATAATATCTTGAATAACACTTTCACATGGAAAAGGGCACCCCAATGATCAAAGAAACATGCTCTAAAATGCAAAAAATTTCAAGTCTTGTGCCCTTTGTTTCCTTGGCCGTACATCTTACATCATTGATATTTGATTAGAGAGTTCTTTCAATGAAAGCCCATGGTTTATTTGTGCTTAATGTTGTGCTTTGCATCCCCCCATTCTCTTATCATGTGCTTGAGTAAGTTCAAAATATTTTCTAAGTTTGATGGATTTAAGATCAATTTCTAAGCTTGGGTGGGATCTTGGGGCTTTCATTGCCTTGATGCCTTTTCCTTCTTGATTCTTCAACCCTCGAGTGTTAGTTTCAGACTTTTGTGGTTTTCCCTTCTTTGGTGCCTTTTCCTTGCAATCTTGAAAACCATTAGTTTTGATATTAGACATTTAGGGTTTTCTTACTTGGGTGGCTTTTCCTTTGATTCCTTCATGCCCACTAATTTCATCAATTTTGTGATTTCCCTTCCCCACGTGCCTTTTCCTCAAGTTATCAGTTCCTTACAGCTCAATGTTTGTGTCTTTATCAATTCTCACTTTAGCAGATGGTGCAGGAGCATCCAAGGGTGTAGACCAATCTTACATCTTTCAAAAATATTGTCTTTTTAAGTTTTCTTTTAAATTTTCTATTATGGTTATGTGGGTAAAAATAAATTCAAGCATATATAGGTCTCCATGTCCCTAGGAAAGTGCCCTTGAGGACATAGGAGGTTGAAAGTAGTTAATATTTGTGGCCTAAGCTCAATGGAAATTGTAATTTTTAAGAAGGGACACCTTTTCATATCATTTATAATGTTAAAATCATAAAGTTCCCTTCTTGACATGCAAAGAAGGAAGGGAAAGAGTCATGCCCTCATATTTATTGAATGCTTACATAAAAAAATGGGAAAATACACCTTTTAGCAGCCCACTTGGGGAAGTTGAAAGGTCATCTATTTAGGGTGTTTTAGTAGGGTACCTTGCATTAGTTGACTTCAAAGGATGCCCTTAAGAGGGAAGAAACAATGAATGCACAAATAATGGGTTTTCAAGAATGCGCATAAGGCAAAAGAGCCTATGGGACCCATGGGTAGCCAACAACATCAAAAAACACAAAAAAACTAAAGAAAACCAACTACCAACACCATGACTATTTGATCTCCCTTGCCTTTTGGATCTTGGATTTTCTACTGTGAATTATGATCAAGTATTTAGAAATTGTTCCTATCTTCTCTTCTTCAAACAAGTTACTCAAGAAGCCCATGTTTAAAATCTCAATGGTTGGCTTGAAATGTCCATATTATCTTGACACTCCATGATGTTGTGCCATTATGTCTTCACCAGCCCCAAAGTACAATTGCAGAATCTTCTATTTGCCCACTCTTCTACAGGCACAATTCATCTTTTAGTTTCACACACTTTAGCTAGTGCAAACTAATTCTTAGTGAACTCATTGACATCTTTACTTTCCATTTAATTTCCACTTCTATATGGTTCTTTTGTGCATGGTCATATAAGGGATTCAAATGGTTGACATTGTTGGAAATATTCAGGAATTAACCAAGTTACTGAGAGGGGAGGGGTGAATCAGTAACTCTGAATTTTCTTCTAATTTTAACATGTATTTTACTTTTAACCTTTGCATACAGAAAGCATGAAACTTAAAAAGCATTCACAATAATGACACATGGATTTGGTTACCCAGAAACCTTCCAAAAGAAAGTAAAACTGGGGTGGGGATGAAACCCACAAAGCTTTAATACTGCAGAATAAAGTTGGCTGGTTAAGGCTTACAATTTGATCACTTCTGATGATCTGCCCTGTTAGGAGCAATAAGGATTGCTAAATCCACCCTGTTAAAGGATTTACAAACATACAGTGAAGTATGCACTCGGTAAAGAGATTTATACAAAGACTGTTAAGTCTACCCGGTTAAAGGATTTAGTACTGATTCACCTGTTAGAATGAAACAGTAGATCTCTGCTTTGCAACTGGATTGCTGAATGAGATTCGCTGATGTACTGATCACCTTCTGTGATGAATTTGTCTTTGCTGTATCTTATACTTCTGAAGCCTTCTACAATTCGCTTATTTCTGCCTTTGTTACTCTTTTATATATTCTATATCATATATTTCATTACTTGTACATGTCTCTTTTATTTCTACATCATTGTTTATATACAGGTCTCAAACAATTAATTACAATTACAATTGCACAGTCGGCTTGACAAATAAACATAAGTGCTACTAAGTCGGCCCAAATATGGTTACTCGGTTCCTTCACACTGACTCGGTGACTTTCTGATACTCGGCGTCCACTGCATTACTCGGCATCATCATGCACTCGGTAGAAGTGAAGGCACGGTTCATACTGATCACTCGGTAGGTATTGAACTCGGTAAGCATTGGTGACTCGGTAGACAAGATGTTACTCGGTTTTCATTGTCCGCTCGGTTTGCACTGTCTGCTCGGTTTACACTGTCTGCTCGGTTTGCACTGTCTGCTCGGTTTGCACTGTCTTCTCGGTTTGCACTGTCTGCTCGGTTTTCACTGTCTGCTCGGTTTACACTGTCTGCTCAGTTTGCACTGTCTGCTCGGTTTACACTGTCTGCTCGGTTTGCACTGTCTGCTCAGTTTACACTGTCTGCTCGGTTTACACTGAGAATGCAAATAAGTGTTGTCACTAGTGGCAATACTGCTTAATGCCAACAATCTCCCCCTTTGGCATTAGTGACAAAAACACTTATTGGCCAAAATTTATATACACCGAATCATGCTGAGTTTTATTTTGATTTTTCAAAATTTGTCTTTGTTATAGGGCTTTATACATTGTCTCCCCCTTTCAATGTGCTAACTATTTCTTATACAAATCTATACAGTATACATATCTCCCCCTTTTTGACGATAATGCCAAAGGTGCATATACAATTTATTTACAGAGAGAATCCAAAATTTGATAAGAAATCAGAATGTACCTTCATTATTAGTGCCAGGGTTCTGTCCCAACTTTCTTGCAGAATCTTACATGTTTGTATGGCAATTTGGATTTCTGCAGAGAGTTCAATCATGTGATCTGCTATGGAGAACTGATTGTCATGAATCAATGTTCTGGAATGTTCAATGTGCTTATACATTGTATTCATGATGGGAAGGATCATGTGTTGGATGTCTAGCAGTGTGGACCGGATCCTTGAGTCTTCTTTCAATAGATCAGATTGCATATTGGATAGATGTGAAATTTTCATGTGATGAGCAGAGCTTGAACTTGGTTCAAGTTGCAGCTTCTGTATGCTAATCTTCATATCCTCATCCATTTTATTCATTTTATTTTTGACATCCTTTGTGAACTCGGCAAAATTGCATAGTCTGGCCAAAAGAGAGGTAGCATTCGAATAAATAGACTCTGTGTTAGACAAAACTGAAGACAATTCCACTTGGTTAATAGCTATGTGCTGAGCAATGTGCTCAAGCACTTTATTGTTGAATCTCTTCTCGGCTCTTTCAACTAACTTTTCTATCCCGGATGAGTCCTCATTGTATTTCTCAACTGCTTCTGCCAATTGTAACAAAACATGCTGGGAGGAGTCTACTTTAATGCCTAATGCATCAGACAAAATGTCCTTAGCATCCTTGATGATTTGATACTCCTTGTCTCTCTCCTCCTTAAGCTTCTTTTGTTTTGCTTTCCTTTGGAGGATCTCACCTATATTCTGCATCTGGTCTGCTGAGAGATTTGCAAAATCTAAAGTAGGAATCTCTATCTCTTCGTCTAGGTCTATATCCTCAACTATATTTTTACCCAAAAATTTTATACTCGGTAGAGCCTTAGGCTTATCTGTACTTAATGCTCTTGTAGTAGTGATAGTAGATAAAATAGGGCTGGCTATTGACACTGGTATACTTTCTACTGGAGAACTTACAATATTTACACTTGATGATTCAAAAGCTGGAAAACTTACTGGTACAGGAGACTGCAGCTCGGTAGAAGAAATGGTAGCTGCCTCTGATGTTGCTAGGGATGATTGGACAAATGTGGAAGTTGTCACAACCATGCTTGAAGGTGTCTCTGGGCTGGATGTAGAGACTTTCACTGGAGAGGTAGGAAGGGATGCAATGACTTCTGCTGCTATCCTTACAGTATCATCTACCTCGGTGTCTTCTTCTTGCTCATCGCTGTCATCTTCAATATCCTTTATTATTACAGTTTCAATGCTCGGTTGGTGAAGGTGGTAAATGTTCTTCCATGTGGCTTTTGCAGCCTTCACAACCGATTCAATATTGTTGATCAAAATCAAACAAGTATTGAACTTTAGTGTCATCTTGTTTTCATTCTCTTTTAGTGCCTTCTTTACTTCATCATTGTTCAGGCTCGGCATCAACTGTCTTAGGTTTTGATCAAATATGTCTATTACAGTTTGCCTTGCATTGCTCCATCTCATTCTTATCGGATTCAATAGAACTGCTGGAACCTGTGGGGTAATTTCTTCAGGAGAGTATTTCCACTGTCCCATCTTCTCAACAACAGCATCTTCTATTTCCTTCTACTCTGCTTCCGATCTGGTTTCATATCTCAAGGATTTTATGTTACTTACTCCAGATCCTGATCCATCTCTGAAGAGTTTGAGCTTTTCTTGAAGGGTTAGAGGAGGCCTTTTGAATACTATGTCCTTATCTGCCTTTTCTGCCTTGTCTGCCTTTCCTCTTGTATTTCTCCTTGTGAACACAGCAGTGGGAGGCACAGATGCCTTAGTGATAAAAACTTTTCCTTTCTTCTTTGCAGGTTCTGGTTCCTCTGTTTTCTCATCCTTTTCCTCTTCTTTTTCACCTATTTCTTCTTTCTCCTCGGTTATCATTTGCATTTTAGCTATTCTTTTCTTTCCTTTGTTTACCGCCTGTGGAAGCTTTATGCTTAGTTCAATTCTCATCTTAGCTTCATCATATGTTCCAAAATATGGGGCTTTGGGATTGACAGGCTGATTTAGAAGTGCTTCAATAATGTTCTTGGTTTCATCAATATTTACCTCATAAGGAAGAGGTTTTACATACACAGTTCTTGGTTTAACTGCTTGAATATACACATTATCACAATCTACCATAAAACAGATGTCATCTTTGTAATCTTCCACCAACTTCTGTGGAATCCGGAATCTGTCATTCATTTTCTCTTTGAAAGACTCAAAATAATTATCCATGATGCTTTCAAAGTTTTCACCCATTTCTGCGATGTATTCATTAATTTCATAAAGTACAGGCACATCTTTTCTCCATACAACTTTTCCTTTTGAAGGGAAGAATTTCTGAACATAGAAGAATAAACAGACTATCAAGGATCCAAACTTACATGGATTGTTTTTGGAAGTTTTGATGCTTTCCATGTTCTTGTTGAACTGTTTCAACAATAAGTCTGCTAGGTCAAATGTCAAGTTGTTTTTGACCACTTTGTATGCTAGGTCAACAGCTTCACATGAGACACTGTTCTGTCGACTAGAACTGTAAATCTTGTGTGCAATGATATGTGTACCAAACTTTAGTTCGGCGTCGGTAATGCTGCTAACCTTCATGCCTCTACCATCCCACTCGGCTAGGGTTTTCTTCTCTAGTTCCGTCCGACCTAGGGTTTTGGTAGTTTTCGCTTTGTTCAACATGGGAAGACCGGTAACTTGATGAATCATTTTCCTTGTGATCTCAATAGGTTGCTCAAGCCAAATCTTGCCATCGTGTACTCGGCTGAGAATGTACCTAACCCATTTATCTCGAAAGTTTCGAGGAAGATGTGCAATGTGGACTAAACCCTTATCTTCCAGATGTTTGTGCTCGGGTTTCAAAGTACCATCCACACATAGTTCCTCACGCACAATGTCTAGTTCTAGGTTTCCCATTTCTTGAATAGAACAGTTAAAATGATTACGGATATCATTGATAAGCAGTACCTTAGGAGGAATCTGAGATTGAGCTCCGTTCGGATCTAGGGTGGCTGCAACTGTGGGCACGATCTTAAAATCTGGTGCTTTCCACTCCCCTTGGACTAACATGTCTGATCCTTTCTTTGCTGAGGTGCTGGATGATGCCATGGTAGCTCACAGAAAATTCCTTTCACAAGAGTATTAAATCGCCGGGTTGCCCTTGAAGTTTTCTGCTCTCAAAGTGCTTAAAGATTCGCGGTGAAGAATGAGTTCGATTACTTGCTTTTTGTTTACAATTCTGTCATTAATGCTCATTTCAAATTAGGGTAGGAATTCTGACAGACTGTCACCCACCAAGAATTAATTGCTCGGAAAAGACTTCGCAACTCGGTGAACTCAAGAATTCATAATGCTCCGACCTCGCTCGGTGAAGACTATACCGACCTTGCTCGGTGAAGACTATACCGACCTTGCTCGGTGAAGACTATATCGACCTCGCTCGGTGAAGACTATACCGACCTCGCTCGGATCTCACTGCATCTTGCATGCTGATTTAGACTTTTCTTTTAATTTCAGTTCTGGAACTGTTTGAGATTGATCTATGAGAGTACAGTTCCAGTGCTTCCTTGGAAATTTAGTCTGAGTCGGTAGAGCCATCCATTCCATTACTTGGACTGGATTGCTCGGTAGCTTTAGGAATCCATTTTTGTCTGACCTGTTTCCTGACCTTAGTTGCTTCATTCTTCTTTCCTTCTTCAATTTCACTGGCATTCATGCAGTTTCTGGCTATGTGACCGAGTTTAGTGCATTTGAAACATCTTATGGTAGTATCTCTTTTCCTTAGATGATGTTTTATGCAATTCATGCCAATGTGTCCATATTCTCCACAGTAATGACATCTACACCAGGTGTTGTAGTCCCATCCAAACATTGCTTTCACAATTTGTTCTGCTGGATTAAATATCTTGGATCTGCACTCGGATGCCTTGTGACCTTGTTTGTTGCACTTGTGACAATTACCTCTGAATCTAGGTTTTTCCCTGCATTCATTTGCTTTATGACCAAGTTGATTGCAGCTATAACATTTTCCATTGAATTCTTCTTTTTCATTGTTCCAACATTTATTTGAAGTATGTCCTATTTTACCACAATGATTACAAGTAGGTTTTTGATTTCTTTTAGTACCTTGCTTAGAGGATTCGCCTTCTTCTTTGTATCCAAGTCCTGCTTTTCCTTTTTGCCTATGAAGATTTCGTTCATACAGCTGATTCAAGTCTTCTTGACTTTTCAGCATTCCTTCATTGATTTGTTTTTCAGCATTTAGGTCATCCATCAATCTTAGATTGATTTCCTTTTCAGATCTTAGTTCTTCTTTTGTGTTTTCTATTTCTGAACTTAGATTTAGAATTTCTTCATTTGTATGAGAGATCTGATCAATTAGGTTTTCTAGCTGAAGGGTTTTGTTTTGGACTTCAATGTTTCTTTCATCTAATTCATCTTTCAACTTGTTTTTCTGTTCCAAGATCTCACAGAATCTTGTAGAGTGTAGTTCTTGTTCTCTTTTCAATTTTCTCACTTCTTCCTGCAGAGACCCATTCTTTTCTAGGAGTTCTTTGATAGCATTGTTTGCTTCATCTGAGTTATTTGAGGGAAGAAGATCTTCAATCTTTTCTTCAATGTAATTCTGATCATTCATCTGATTTGCAAGTTCCTTCCTTCTTCTTAGGGATTGGGAAAGATGTTCTTTTGCTTCTTTGAGTTTAGCTATGGCCATTTCCAGATCTAGCTTTTCATTTTCAATCACCTTGTTCAGTTTGAATACCTCCATTGTCCTGGATCTTTGCTCAAGCTAGTTAAGCTTTGTCTTGAGAACCAATGCGGCTCTGATACCAATTGTTGGAAATATTCAGGAATTAACCAAGTTACTAAGAGGGGAGGGGTGAATCAGTAACTCCGAATTTTCTTCTAATTTTAACATGTATTTTACTTTTAACCTTTGCATACAGAAAGCATGAAACTTTAAAAGCATTCACAATAATGACACATGGATTTGGTTACCCAGAAACCTTCCAAAAGAAAGTAAAACTGGGGTGGGGATGAAACCCACAAAGCTTTAATACTGCAGAATAAAGTTGGCCGGTTAAGGCTTACAATTTGATCACTTCTGATGATCTGCCCTGTTAGGAGCAATAAGGATTGCTAAATCCACCCTGTTAAAGGATTTACAAACATACAGTGAAGTATGCAATCGGTAAAGAGATTTATACAAAGACTGTTAAGTCTACCCGGTTAAAGGATTTAGTACTGATTCACCTGTTAGAATGAAACAGTAGATCTCTGCTTTGCAACTGGATTGCTGAATGAGATTCGCTGATGTACTGATCACCTTCTGTGATGAATTTGTCTTTGCTGTATCTTATACTTCTGAAGCCTTCTGCAATTCACTTATTTCTGCCTTTGTTACTCTTTTATATATTCTATATCATATATTTCATTACTTGTACATGTCTCTTTTATTTCTACATCATTGTTTATATACAGGTCTCAAACAATTAATTACAATTACAATTGCACAGTCGGCTTGACAAATAAACATAAGTGCTACTAAGTCGGCCCAAATATGGTTACTCGGTTCCTTCACACTGACTTGGTGACTTTCTGATACTCGGCGTCCACTGCATTACTCGGCATCGTCATGCACTCGGTAGAAGTGAAGGCACGGTTCATACTGATCACTCGGTAGGTATTGAACTCGGTAAGCATTGGTGACTCGGTAGACAAGATGTTACTCGGTTTTCATTGTCTGCTCGGTTTGCACTGTCTGCTCGGTTTACACTGTCTACTCAGTTTGTACTGTCTGCTCGGTTTGCACTGTCTGCTCGGTTTGCACTGTCTGCTCGGTTTTCACTGTCTGCTCGGTTTGCACTGTCTGCTCAGTTTGCACTGTCTGCTCGGTTTGCACTTTCTGCTCGGTTTACACTGTATGCTCGGTTTGCACTGTCTGCTCGGTTTACACTGTCTGCTCGGTTTACACTGAGAATGCAAATAAGTGTTGTCACTAGTGGCAATACTGCTTAATGCCAACAGACATATCATTTCTTTGCTTGCGTAAATGCTTTGTCCACATGCTTTTTTGACTTTTTCTTGCATGCACTTTCTTAATGCCCATTGTTATTTGGACGCTCATTTATTTTGATATGATTATGAATTAGACTCCTAAATATGAATTGTGTTGTTGTGTCCTTTTACTAGAACAAGTGTGTGTTATTCCTAACCGGTCACATTTTTTTTTTAACCAAAAGTTAGTATTGGTCAATTTTTTGACCTTTCCATATTACTATGTTCGACGAGAATGCTATGTATTCGATGACCATTTTGACAAACTTTGGTGGAAATTTTGACACACGGTTGGTCTCAATTTTGACATTTACATACCAGTAGGATCGACAAGAATGCTATGCATTCGACAAAGTTTGGTGGAAAATGTGACACACAGTAGGTCTCAATTTTGACCTTTACATACTAGTAGGTGTGACGAGAGTGCTATGCATTTGACGTAAATTTTGACCAAAGTAGGTCTCAATTTTGACGACAATGCCGACCACGGTTGGTCTCAATTCTTCCAGTTCCGAGCGATTGATTCAGTCAATAATTTGACCACTCGTAGGGTCAAAATTTTGATGATGGTTTTCCCTGTAGAATAATCGACAAAAAAATTTTGACCATAGTTTTAGTCATCTGTTCGACCAATTGGTGTCAAAAATTGGACTAATCCTCATAAAAAAATAGGTTAAAATTTACTAGTGACAGGATGAAGGAGAAAGATTGATGTAGTGCAAGGCAGGAGAATCCCCGATGGAGATGTCCTAGCCCCCAGCAAATAACCACACACAAGAATATATTAACAATACAAAGATATAGATCCACACAATGCCAATACTCATAATAGAATCATCATATTTTCATCCAACATGCCCGGCTGTAAGGCCTTCCGGGTTACGGCCAAATACAATGCAATTACAATAGAAACTCTGTAAGATCTCACAAGATCCAAACCAAAACCCTAGCTAGCCTAGATCCACACAATGGTAGGAACCCCCAAGGAAGATCTAAACTTGTGCTCGCAAGCCCACCAAGCAATCTCCTTGTTTCCCAAGCCGCAGCTACTAGCTCTCCTCAAAACTCACTCCACATCCACCTCCTCTTCTCCCAAGTGGATGAATAATGCCTAAAGACTTCCCCCCACAACCCCTACTTATACCAATCTAAGTCACAGGTCGGCCCTGAACATAAATTAAATACAAATACCGAAATTAAATGCCACAAGTCAGCCAACAACAACAATTAAATGCCCAAAATAGATGTCTTAGTAAAATTGTGATATCTCCTAGCTCCAAATGAATTAGAACTCGTTCTTTGAATCGTAGGTAGAAATATAGGCCCTATTCAATCCCTAAAATTTTCAGCCTCTAACTCTTTATGGAAAATTACTTATACAGCCTGAAATAGGCACTAAATTCCTAAGCAAGGCCGAGCTCCCCTAGGCCATGCTGAGCAACCAAGACCATGCCAAGTTCCATTAAATACATCAAAACCAATTATCCAAGACCCAAGTGGGTTTATCCAACTCTACCAAACCCCTCACATATGAAAATAAGTCCACATGACTCCATCAAATCTCCCAAACATGCAGGATAGCCAACTACCCTGGGATGCTCCTGCATCAAACTCCTCAGGTGTGAAAAGAAGTATGCCTCATACTTTGACGCTAGATGAAATATCTGCAACTATCTTCATCTTCACCAAAGGCTTCCACTCCAACAGGGACAATAGAACCAACATGCAAATCATCCAAATCCGCATCCATCTGTCAACCACTAGAATCTCAACCATCCAATCAACATGCTCACTCCCAGGAACAAACTGAACATAGTGCCTCACTAATATTCTTTGTAGCGGATCACTGCCAACAACAACAATATCCTCAAACATGAAATCCATGTCACCAACATGTAAGCTCAAATCCACAATAGGAGCAACATGTAAATCCTCAACCATGTCAACCACCAATAGGTTCACATCAGGAACATACAGATCCGTAGTATCATGTAGATCCTTAACCACATCAACAACTAGTGAATCCACACCAGCAACATCCATATCAACAACATCCATATCACCAACATATGGATCATCACCCTTATCAAACTGATTATCCATGACCAAGTGCTCCACAATTTCTATGTCAGACTCAACCAACTGATCATGAAAACCAACCTCAATCACAGCATCAACAAGGTTAGGAAGCTCCATAGAAACATCCACAAGTTTCTCCATAGGTTTTGCATCAACCTCCACACACTGATCAACAAAACCAACTTCCATCTCGACCTTGCTATGCCCTCTTCTCTCTCGAACAAGTCTTCTAACCGGCCAGACAACTCGCTTCCTGATCGGTAGACTCCAGCTCCACAGTTTCAAGATCTCTCAAACTCTCTTATGAAATTTATCCAGAGATGGATCACTCTCAACCATCCTTTCCTTAACTTGATTAGTCAATCTAGCTTCCAACCGAGCAAAAGTCTTTGAAATATTCTTCTCCACTACATCATGGAGTTTTGCAATCATCTCAGGGTCCAATCTTCTTAGAGCCATATTCTAAGATCTTCGCAAACCCTCTGTAGCAAATCACCAACTAGATCCAACCTTCAACTAGGTCCTAGTGAAAACTACCTCACATTCGGTGCTCTGTCCACACACTCAGGAACAACCTTCACTCTGAAAAACTCCACCCAAGGTCCTGGTGTAAACTCCCTCACATTCGGCACTCTGTCCACACACTCAGGAACAACTGTGCTCTGATACCACTTGATGTAATGCAAGGTAGGAGAATCCCCGATGGAGATGTCCTAGCCCCCAGCAAATAACCACACACAAGAATATATTAACAATACAAAGATAGAGATCCACACAATGCCAATACTCATAATAGAATCATCATATTTTCATCCAACATGCCCGGCTGTAAGGCCTTCTGGGTTACGGCCAAATATAATGCAATTACAATAGAAACTCTGTAAGATCTCGCAAGATCCAAACCAAAACCCTAGCTAGCCCAGATCCACACAATGGTAGGAAGCCCCAAGGAAGATCTAAACTTGTGCTCGCAAGCCCACCAAGCAATCTCCTTGTTTCCCAAGCCGCAGCTACTAGCTCTCCCCAAAACTCGCTCCACATCCCCCTCCTCTTCTCCCATGTGGATGAATAATGCCTAAAGACTTCCCCCCACAACCCCTACTTATACCAATCTAAGCCATAGGTCGGTCCTGAACATAAATTAAATACAAATACCGAAATTAAATGCCACAAGTCAGCCAACAACAACAATTAAATGCCCAAAATAGATGTCTTAGTAAAATTGTGATATCTCCTAGTTCTGAATGAATTAGAACTCATGCTTCAAACCGTAGGTAGAAATATAGGCCCTATTCAATCCTTGAAATTTGTAGCCTCTAACTCTTTATGGAAAATTACTTATACGGCCTAAAATAGGCACCAAATTCCTAAGCAAGGCCGAGCTCCCCTAGGCCATGCTGAGCAACCAAGACCATGCCAAGTTCCATTAAATACATCAAAACCAATTATCCAAGACCCAAGTGGGTTTATCTTACTCTACCAAACCCCTCACATATGAAAATAAGTCCACATGACTCCATCAAATCTCCCAAACATGCAGGATAGCCAACTACCCTGGGATGCTCCTGCATCAAAGATTATTTCAACAAAAGCATCAATGGAAGATTTGATTATTACATATATTAACCTTTTGGATGGTTAATATTATAATTATATATTTTATTGTTGTAGTTAGTGATTAGGTTTTTGTCCTGAAATGACATCTCGGTCTGTAGCTTGTATTGCATCCATTCAATTTTATATTTATATGGATACCAAGATTGAGATAAGGGGAGGTTACTATTTTTGGGGGAACTGTAATACCCACCCGTAGGATGCTTTTTAGTTTGCTTTATGTTTTAGATGTATGACCAAATTCTTTTAGGTCACTTTCCTTGTGATCGATTATTGATTCATTAATGATGATTATGGATTATTATTATATTCTTTTCAAGTGTATGCGTAGATTAGATGATGATGCTTCATGATGTTAGATTACATGTTTTATATTGAATACGATGTACTTACCCCATACTTGCATGTGTATGGTGATTATGTGTCTGTATTTGTTTGACGTGCTTGTGTGGTAGAGGATGGACGTGTAGTTACTCGCATAGTTGAGATCCACATGTCCGACCGTACCCTATCATTGTCTGTTATATATTGTATGTACATGCTTTGTCTTCTGATGATAGGTTCGTAGGTACAGGGCATCGTCTTCCCTGAATTGGCAGGAGTGAGCGTGCCCACAAACATTCATCTCAATGGTAAAGAGGGGAGATAATTCACAGACCCAAACCCTAACCCTAGCCAATTGTCCTATAATTGGACAAATACCAGTATGACTACCTTACCCAAATTCACCTGGTTGGTATGAATTCGTGGATCCCATTCTTGACTCTGTGCATGCATTTTCAATTTGCTTGGTTTATTGTGCTTGAATTTGATTGTGCTTGATTCAATGGATTTATGATTATTCAGGTGATTTTATGTGTTTATTTATGTTAGGATTATAGTTGAAATTAATGATTCAATAATTTTCCTATGTGCAATTTAGAATATTGTCCAAAGTCAATTATTTGATTAAATGGAATTAATTGATTATTTAATTGAAGTTGGATTTAATTATGTTTGAATGTATAATTAAATAATGGAATATTTTAATGCATGCTTTAGGATGTATTAAATATTTAATTTATTTAATTTAGGTTTTAATTATTAACATGTGCTCAAATAGAATATATTTAGAATTATGCTTGTTTATATTATTAAGTAATTAAATAATTAATTGCATGAATTTGTGATGCATTGATTATTTAATTTATTTAATAATTGAATTTAAATTAAAACATGTGCAAAATTGAAAAAGGATTTGTGTTAAAAAAGATAACAACTAGTTTTAGAAAGTCAAGTTGAGTTGTGCATATAAATGATATTTTAAATTAATTAATTGTAATTTCTTTCAATTTTGGAGTTTGAGTTGAATTAGGAGTTGTCTTATGAGTCACTTTTTTGATTGGAGTTGAACTCTGAGTTATCTATTGAGTTGTCTTCTGTGATTGCTTGGATGTTGGAATTGAATTCCTATTAGGGGAATTTTGCTTTCATTTTTTTGGGGAGACAGGTTTTGAAGAGGAATTTTGGAGAAGGCTTGTGTGTTTGGCATTTTGAAGAATTGTGGAATGTTGTGGCTGCTTGTTGAATTGAATCTCTCCATGCCTCTGGATTGGACACCTGGTTGCAAATTAGTTTTCAAATCTGCAGGTTGTGTTTGAATTTGGAGAGAATTTGGTTCTCATATCTACAGGGGTTTCCATTTTAAATCCGTTTCTGGCATTGGATCTAAGGTAGGCATTGTATTTTGTCTGTTATCTCTATTTTCATATCTATTTGTCTTTCTGTACTTTTATAGTTTTCTATTTGGTAGATCTATGTATTTGATAGATCTGGGTATTTAGAAAACCCTTATGTAGTTAATTTTTATATTTTATTATTACTTGGCATTGTAGTGTTACTCTGGCAAAATTTTATTGAATAATTCTTTATGGTTCTCCTACAAATGGAAATATTAAATCTGTTCTATAGTATGACTATAGGGAATGATGAAATAAATTCCTATTGAAAGAAAACCCAATTTTAGTAAAAATACATATTCTGGTTAAATTTTATGCTTGCTGGTAAAATAGGTACAGTATATAAAATATTATACTTCACATGTGAAAGTTTGAGGAAAAAGATAACAAAAATAGAAGTAAATAAAATGCATTTAAGTTTTGGGAATGGTTCTGGAATATTCCTACATGAAATGTCATGCCATTCGTTTAAAAATGTGTATATGTGATGGCTTGGAAAAGCACACTTAGATTTTAAAATATATATATATATATATATATATATATATATATATATATATATATATATATATATATATATATATATATATATATATATATATATATATATATATATATATATATATATATATATATATATATATATATATATATATATATATATATATATATATATATATATATATATATATATATATATATATATATATATATATATATTCTTGTTTAAAGAAAAAAATGCATTAGCATTATAAAAGAAAATGCTTTAAGTAAAATATAAATATATATATTTATCATGTTTTTATGACTTTTGTTTTTATTAAGCAAATCTTAAAAAATATATTATAAAAAAATTTGCATTGAAAAAAAAATATTGTTTTGAGAATCTTTATTTATTTACAGCAAATAATGTTAAAAAAAAAAATATATTAAAAAATATATTTAGTGGTGGGCGGGGAGACCACCTGTCCCCTACCCATCCACCTCACGGCACCCAGGGTACCGTGAGCAGTCCCAAAGGACTATCACGGTAGGCCTGGGCACTGCCGTGCGCAGTCCCCAAAGGACTGCAGCGGTAGTACTAGGTACTGCCGTGGGGAAAGGTGTCACGCCCCCCCCCCCCCGCCCCCAAAGTTTACTTTATTTTTTTTTAAGTTTTATTTGTTATTATTAAGTTATTAAGATTTTTGGTTAATAAATATTTAGTTTATTAAATGATTATTAATTTAGAACATTTTTTTATAATTAGTTTTTATATATTAATCTATATTTCATAGTTAGATTAATTTAATCTAATTAATTGTCTAATTATTTTAGATTAGATAATTGATGGTAAATTATTTTTGTCCAATGATTTAATTAAATTAGTTTTGCAAAATTAATTTGGATTAATTTTTAGAGGTATTTTTATTTGATAATAAATCGATCTAATTGATTAATTTGATTTGATTAGATGCTTATCAATTTGTTTTTGATTGGATATAAGCGTTCGTTGAAATTGATTAAATTAAATTTAAGATTTAATTTTGAATTGAAATGTGTCTTAACTGTACTATAGGGATTTAGTTGAATATTAGATTTAATTAATTGGAAATTGATATTGATGAAAGTAGAATGTTTTCTTTATAGAAATTATTATTTGCTAAATGCTTATGTATGTGCCAAAATTGGATAATTATTCTACTGAATTCCTAGAATGTTATTAGGGAATATTCTTATGAGTGATTTTAATATGCTCGTTATGTCATGATTCTTCTATCATTATTATGCAATCTATTTTCTATTTGGTTTATGTTCATTATGAAGTTTCGATGCTCTAGTTCCTGTTTAGATCTTTATTTGTGAATGTTGGTTTCTCATTTTTGAACTGTATTCTTGTACTTATGTGATTTCGGGCATTAGATGACCTAGGGGGAAACAGAGGCAGGGTTATGTGTCAGTTGGATTGTATTTCAACAACATGTTCATTGTGTGTGCTTATTTTGTTTATCACCTATGCTTCAATCTTATGGGCTCTTTTTGGTTAATATTTGTTTTCTGGTATTTGTGTAATCATTTGAGTTTCTATGTGGGAAACTACATCTAGGATTACTTGGTTGTATACCTGTTGGGTACTTATGTGATTATGAGCCTAGGGGAGATTGATTAAGTGCATCTTAGGGGAGTGGCTTGCAATAGGGGCCGGGACCCGAAGTGGTCAGCACCTGGGTAACCTATTGTAGGTTATGTAATTAAGTGATAACATAGTAATTAAAACTTTATAGATCATTTAAGAAGATAAGTTAGAGTATGATTATGATTGGAATTCCTCACATCTGAGAGAGTGTATTCTAATCCCACATGGATCATATTGAGGGTCCGGGGCCCAGAGTGGTCAGTTCCAGGGTAACTCAATGCTTGAGGGTCCGGGGTCCAGAGTGACCAGTCCAGGGTAACTCAAGTAGTTAGACATGTGATGACACTCCCATAGCATGTAGCTTAAGTCATCTTCTAAGTTTTCTGTTATGCCTCTGGATTAGTGTGTATCACCTTTCACTTTATTATTATGTACCTTGAGTAGAGAGCTTTCAGGATTCCTTGCTCAGTGGTTCTATCCTTGTTTGGTTTTGGTCATCTGATTGGGGTTTGTGGTTATCTCCTCAGCACGGTGGGAGTGGAC